>JAHOYR010000001.1:6276402-6300616 GCA_023213295.1 Bruguiera hainesii | reverse complement strand
ATATATACACATCAAAAACTTATTTTAATAATATGGTGAAAAAATATAAGAAGATGATTCCTAATAATATCTCTCATAGTTAACAACAAATTTTGTCATAACCTATGAACTCAATTATATACATTTATCTTTTTTATGTGAACATTTATGACAATTTTCTTAATTATTTGAAATATTAATTATTCTAATTGAAATTTTATTAACTATCTTATTATGAATATGTTAAATCTAAGAGAATGTGTGTTTGTATGTTGAAGTTATTGAAAAGCAAATTTGGAAGTAAGCTAATAATAAACAAAGAGAAAAAGAATGCTTATTTCATGTCATATATTGGATACATATATATATATATATACACAATAACATGATTTCTATGAAAAATAAATAGAAGGAGAGGGATTTAGTTTGTTGGTTGATCATGCCTTATATATGATATTTTCTATATTTTAGTTGAAATAATTAAGGAAGTAATTTAGGAGTAGTAATAAGGATTGATCTTATTGTTTTTTGGCTTATTTGTTAAGTTAGGCTCATAAGCATTTAAAGATGTATTTTCATATGACCTTCTCATAAGCATTTAAAGATGTATTTTCATATGACCTTTTTAATTAAGATTGAAGGTCAATCTCTTAAAAAAGTTTAATATTTTTATTTTTTGCAATTCTTTTCCTTTATTCTCATTATTTGGTATTAGAATATTGTGCTTAGGGATTTCGCTTGTCTTTCATATTCCTACTACCAGCATCAAATCAAAACAGAAAATATTGTAAAAGAAAAGGATTGTGAAATAGTTAAAAAGGAATAGGATGGCACAACTATTAAATAGAAAGATATATATTAAAATTAAAATTCTCTAGGAAAATTATATTATCCTAATAAATTCTATAAATAAAATGATGTGATCCATAAATATGGTGAATGATTTCATGAATCCACAAAATGTTAATACCTTTGCCTGATTTCTATAGTTTCTCTAATTTTTAAGTTGATATATGACTTTGAAGTAAACGTGGTTGACAAAGTGTATTGATCTGATGTATATATTTAGAATTCATGTATAGAATTTTTTACCTTTTTGGGAGAACACACTTCCTACATATAGGCTCTGAAAATTCTTAAATAATAACAGTAATTTATAACTATTCTCACAAAATTTAAAAATTAGTAGATTCCATTAATTTTACGTATTATTGATATGCATTATCTCTGCATCTCGGAGACCTCAAATTGTTGACCGCGTCTATCTCCCTGTCTTTAAGTTAGAAGACCCGGAAGGCTCTACGAAGTTCTATTGCCACATGCTAGTCTCTTAACCCCACCCAAAGAAATATCCGGGGCGAATTGACTCGTGTTGAATGGTTCACAGACAACTTCATGCTTGTTGAATCGTAGCCAAGGAATCCTTCGCTTCAGTAAACTTGTCTAATATAGAGGTTTTTCATAGGAACACACAGTATACCTTTCATGGCTTCTATTATCATATTCTCTATCGTTCTCGGCTCATTTTTAATAGCTGCAGAAGCTCAACAAAGGCAATTCAATGTTAGCCTAGGTTATTCTCTAACACCCACCACCAAAAACTCTTCATAGGTGTCACCTTCTACTCTCTATGCCTTTGGATTTTATCCTCAAGGCAATGGCTATGCTGTAGGCGTTTTCCTTGCCGAAATTCCACAAAAAACGGTAATGTGGACTGCCAGTCGAGATGACCCGCCAGTTCCCGGTGACGTTACCCTGCTCTTCATCCGTGATTCTGGCCTTGTCTTGCAATCAGCTCAAGGCCAGAACACTGACATTTTTTCTGCCACGGAATCAGCTTCTTCAGCTTCCATTTCGATTCGGGCAACTTTGTCTTATATAACTCTAATCGGGAAGAGTTTTGAAAACCCAACTGATACTCTTCTCCCAGCTCAGCGTCTCCAAGCAGGAAACGAGTTGGTTTCTAGTGTTTCAGAAACTGACAAGTCAACAGGAATTTTCCGCATCAAGATGCAAAACGATGGAAACCTTGTGCAGTATCCGGTGCAAACACCAGATACAGCTCATTATGCTAATTGGGCATCGGAGACTGCTGGAAGTGGTGAGGACGTAACACTGAATCTTGATCCTGATGGCCATCTATACCTGCTCAAAGCCACAAGCGTCAACATTCGAGATTTTACGGTGGGATGGAATTCAACAAATGAGATAGTTTACTTGGCAAAAATGGATGCAGATGGCATTTTTAGGCTCAATTCGTACAATCTATCACAAAATGGCAATTGGTTGATTGCTTGGTCTTCCATAAGAAACAAATGCTTCCCAGAGGGATTATGTGGTCTTACTAGCTATTGTGTGTTAAATGATCCGGAACCCCGATGCCCATGTATTCCAGGATTTGCCCGAGTTGGAAATCGGTCTTCTGGCCGTGAGAGGAATTTCGTCGCTGAAAGTTGCAAAGAAGAGAATGTCAGCACCAAATACAGCATTCAGGAGCTGGCCAATACCGTTTGGGAAGAAAATTCATACTCAACTCTCTCGTGAGCAAGCAAAGAAGACTGCAAGGAAACCTGCCAAGAGGACGGCAACTGTGAAGCGGTATTTTACAAGGATGCGCAATGCAGAAAGCAGGCTCCCCTTGAAATTTGGGAGAAGAGATACCAGCGATTCAAACTCAGCTTTTATAAAGGTGGGTACGCCGATATCAATCTCTGACCCTGCTATGGACCGAATTGAGCCTCGAGACAAGAGAACCACAAAGAAAAATATCAAGACGGAAATCTTAATTGTCAGCGTTTCATGTGTTTCCTCCGTCCTCGTTGTGCTGGCAATTTTTGCACTAGTCGTTCACAGTTGGTATTTACACGCTTATAAAACCATTGACAGCGACAATGTCCTGTTTTACGAGCAAGTTTCTATTCGATCGTTCACCTATGCAGAACTAGAAGATGTGACCAATGGTTTCCAGGAAGAGATCGGCAGAGGTGCCTTTGGTACAGTCTATAAAGGGCTGATATCAGAAAGTCAGAAGTTGGTCGCTGTCAAGAGACTTCATCAAATTTTAGACGAAGGGGAACAAGAATTTGAGACTGAGATTAAGGTTATTGCGAAAACCCATCATAAGAACTTAGTTTGCTTGCTTGGTTATTGCATCGATGGACCAAACAGACTCTTGGTATACCAGTAAATGAGCAATGGCTCCGTACTGTTTTCGCCTGAGAAAAGACTAAACTTCACCGAGAGATTAGAGATTGCTCGCAATATAGCTTGTGGGATTTTATATTTGCATGAAGAGTGTGAGGCACAAATCATCCATTGCGATATAAAACCTCAAAACATACTGACGGATGAGCATAGGTGTCCGAAAATATCAGATTTTGGATTGGCAAAGTTGATGAAGCTAGACCAAACCAAAAGGTTCACTGCTATTAGAGGAACAAGAGGGTATGTAGCACCAGAATGGGCTAAAGCAGATGCTTATAGCTTTGGAGTTGTGTTGTTGGAGATCATATGTGGGCATAGGAATTTGGAACATAGTCTCCCTGAAACAGAAGCCATTCTTGAAGAATGGATTTACAATTGTTTTGAGGCTGAGGAAATGGAAAAGCTAGTGGGTGAAGAAGAAGAAGTGGACAGGAGACAATTAGACAGGATGGTCAAAGTGGGAATTTGATGCACTCTCGATGAGCCATCTCTGCGCCCTTCGATGAAGAAGGCTCTGTTGATGTTGGGAGGGACGGTGGACATCCCAATACCTCCAAGTCCCACTTCTTTTCTCGGTACCATGTAGCCTTCGTTTGCTTTTATAATGACCAGATAAATATTTTTCATGAATCTGAGATTCCTTTTGGTTTTGTACGCTTTTCTTTTTTTTTGTTTTTTTTGAATAACTTTTCATCAACGCTGAATTAGAATCCAAACTTTAAATGAATAATTATTTTGATGCTTGTTATGTGCTTAAAAAACTTTGATGATTCTTGTATCCTAGTCCGATGTGATGTAGCTTTGTCCTCTTTCCCTGCAGTTTAGTCGGGTTTACTAGGCTCATGCGCACAGGATTGCCAAGAAATGTTTTGAGCGTCTCTTGGAGTAAAGTAAACCTCGGCTTTGCCCTTCTTGGCCGAACTCATATTTTTTTTCTATTTTATTATTATTATTATTATTATTATATTTATTGTGAAAGTTAAATGGTTAAAGCCGAAAAAAATGCTAAATTAAATGTAAGAAAAAAAAATTTCTTATCTAATTTAAAAACAATTACACTTTTTAGTTTAATATATAAAATATATGTAAAAAATATTAATTGTTACTAGTTAAAAGCATGATAAAAATTATATAAACTCTCAATTCAATTAAAATTAAAATTCTAAACCTTAAAAAAGAGAAAGAAAAAAAAATCAATTTGACTAAAATTAGATTCCAAAGTTCACCATGCTTTGATATGTTGAGCTAATAAATAAGCATTATGACTTAATTTAAACCCGACAAATTATAACATCTCCTTAGAAAATTCACTTTCACCCTTCTCTTCTAGAAAAGATGGACTTAAGAGCGATCATGGGAGGGACAGAATTTCCATCTTTTGCAAAGACATATTTCTCTAGTTTTAAGAGTATCAAAATGAGATAATTCTTAGTACAATAGTATATCCATAATGGATAAATCTTTTTTGGTCACTCAATTATTTTACAATGGTAAAGGCATTTTGTTTTATAAAAGTAAAGGTTATTGCGGTAGCCATAGTCATGGTGTTCAAAGAAGGGGTTATGATAGAAGCCTACCTTGACATTATATTCATTATGGACTTGATAACTACATAAGAGTGACTTGCTAAAATTAAGTGGGCAGATGTTGTCACCTTTGATAATGCAGAGATTAATTTGCTAGGATTTATGAACCAAAATGTTAAAACTAATCACAACCATGTAATGGTTTCAGAATAGGAGCATTCTAAGCTACTCAAGTATGAAACAACCCACAAAGCATCTCTTTCTATTGCTTTTTGGGCCTATAAAGGTACTTTTATAGTTGGACTCTCCTCCCATCCTTCCACCTTAAAGCCTTAGGTCATTAATTATGGTGTTACAAATCATAATTTAGGTACATCCAGTAATTTTTCTCACTTACAATACTCTAGTACATTGTCCAAAATTACTTTAGTTGAAAGTTCAACAACTAATGTAAATGGTATAAGAACCATAAAACTCAACCCCTTTTGTCTCTATCCTCTATTTTTTATATCCATCTTTTCCATTTAATCTTATTTCTACTAGTGCTATTTCTTTTTTCCCTAATTTTGCTTTTAACTGAGATTTGAACAAAAATAAGAAAATTGGTGGACGAAATTAGTTGAATAGTGCTTACTACTTTAATCATTCTCCTTATACAGTTACTTACACAATTGTTGCTTCACCTCTTCAAATTCACTATTCTCTAAGTCATTGGTGAAACCTTAAATTAATTACTTAGCATAGGCATTGGGTGTGAGCTAAACACTTTAAATAAACAAGGTGATGGCAATGTGATGACTACTACATATTAATGTTTCCTCTCACCAAAAGATCATAATCCATAATGCTCTCTAATGGGGAGGTACTTGTCTCACACCATAGTTGGCAAAAGCTTTGGCCAATAAATGAGTCGAAAATTAGTTAAACGTAAGAGTCAGACATGTCGAGCAAGCAAAATGTGAGCCACATAGTTGCTGAGGCATTAGCCAACAACGAACTAGTACATGAATATGATAATACACTCTTACTAGTTGGCTAGCTATGCATACGATCTAGTTGGCAAGTAAATGAAATGACATATCATACACTTTACGTTACTTATCAGTAGTTGGCTAACATATTTTGGGTGAGGCATAGTTTAGACAACATCTTATCTGCAAATTGAGACACTATAATCAACAATGTCTCTTACACATATGATTGATTAGATTGGACAAATAATTGGTTAAGACAATTTGCCTAGAAAAATAACAAGAGAGTTATTAACAATTACTTATAACCTTTGTTTGGTCCAATGAACTTTTGAAAACTAACACTATAGTAATTACAAGTATCAATTATGAAAAAATCACAACTGCTAAAAATGGATAGAGAAGAGTCCATTAGTAAACTTGTTCCTTTGTACATAAGATAATAAAAGGTTCAAAAAATTCTCATAAATATGTTCTTGCTCCTTTGTGCATAATCATGTGTGTAATTGACTTTTGTCTAGTGTGTATGTATATGTGTAAATATTGGCTAAGACTAATGAAGACTTAATACCATCACAAGGCATAAATTTATAGCAAAAAATTGTCCCTGTGACACTTACCATCACTATTAGAAGCCATTAAATCTACTTAAAGTGCATCATTAATTTATGTATTTTGCAAGTGATATTCACTTATTAAGTCATGAAAAAGTTGTTGAATCTAACCTATTATTGCTAAAAAAAAGTCAAGTCAAAGAATAAGACTGTTGCTAAAACCAAAAAAAAGAAGGAAAAAGAAGTAAGAGATAGAGGTGTTAGCAAAAATACAGAAAAGATTATAAATGAATGCAAAATAAAGAAGCATGTAGAAAATGATATCAATTTTAAGCATGTACAAGCATTTCCTTAAGGATAGTTACAATTCAATAGGTTACAATGACTATACTTACAAGATACAACAGATTTTCCAATTAGTGTGCACCCTACAAGTGAGATAACAAGAATAACACTAATTTGTTAAACCCAACAATTTTCAATGATTAAGGTATAAGGAAAATGAGAGAATGCTCATGTTGTTTTTCTCAAAGGGAAGAGAAAGCTCTTTTATATTGCTTTTTGATTAATGTCTTATAAAAATTAGTATTAAGGATAAAAATAATGGCTAATGGTTATAATTGGTGGTTTATTGTTGTAACATCTAGTTTTTTAATAGCCGAAATCAATTAGTTAAAAAATGACTAACTTGACCAATTAAATCTAAAGCATCTAAAAATGTTTTAGGTTGCATGAGGTCACATTAGGCTTCCCATATTAGGTTTGAATTTGGGCTATTCATATGTACGTGGGTCCTTCTTTGGATCTTTTCTTTTAAAAGTTATAAGATAAGTGTTGTCTTATAAATATGTGGAACATGGCTTTCATTTCCAATATGGGATAAAAGCCTTCTAAAACACCCTTATTTCTAACATTCTCCCACATATTTTAAAAGGTGAACTTTGTTGGGTTTTAGTGAAAAAATAACAAATCATTATGGGTGTCTTTTGGGTTATAAACCAAAGATTAGGGCATACAAGTTTTGATATTTAGAAGTATGGAAAAATAAGAATTGTTATGAACCATAACTTCTTAATGAATATCAGTGAACACTATATTATATTCTTTAAAATAGTACTATTTGATGTAGTTGGGTGTTATAAGATTATATGCATGTTTGGTTTACTTTCATAAGAACTCTAGATATTTTTCTTAGGATCTCATATGAGTGACCCCATTCCACTTTCATATAAATCTATTAAGTGTGCATTTTAGTAACATATGACCCATAAAGGGGGCTATAAAATTCTTTAAGAATATAACTTAACCTAAAATTTTGAAATTTTTGCACTATTTACACCATAGGAAGGGACTTTACAATTTCGACAATGCACATAAGGTTAATCAATGACTTATTATTACTCATATGAACCTACTTTAAGGGATGTCCTATCACATAAGTTGAGTTCCTATAACTTTTGACCGTTCTTTGTAGGCATTAGTTTCATTCCTCTCAACGTATCTTCCACTACTTTTTGCCTAGTGCATTAGTTAGAAGATTAGTTAAGTTCATCTTTAAACTTACAAAGTCAAGTGATATTACTCAATTATTTAGCAATTACTTTAATAATTTGCGTTTCAGACAAATATGTTTGCTTTTCCCATTATATGATTTACTCCATGTACAAGTAATAGTGATTTAGTTATCATAATGAATCAATATCAATGGTGTTGATTTCCAAGCCACTACTCCACCTCTAAGGGTGGATACATACTCACTTATAGATTTTATCTCATATGAATTAGAAATTTAATTAGCATCACTACACCTTTTTAGTACATCGGGATTTGTTATTACTCATATGAACCTACTGTAAGGGATCTCCTATCACATAAGTTGTGTTCCCATCACTTTTGACCATTCTTTGTAGGCATTAGTTTCATTCTCCTTAATGTATCTTTCATTACTTTTTGCCTAGTGCTTAAGTTAGAGGATCAATTAAGTTCATTTTCAAACTTACAAAGTCAAGTGATATTACTCTGTTATTTAGCAGTTACTTTAACAATTTGTGTCTTAGAAAAATATGTTGTTTTTCCTATTATATGATTTACTCCATGTACAACTAATAGTGTTTAGCTATCATAATCAATCAACATTGATGGTGTCGATTTCTAAGCCACCGCTCCACCTCTAAGGGTAGATATATACCCACTTGTAGATTTTATCTCATCTAAATTAGAAATTTAGTTAGCATCACTATACCTTTGTTAGTACATCAGGAAATCTATCATAAAATATACCATTATTCATGGTACCTTTTAAACATTTCAAAATTCTTGTTAAACCATTCCAATAATCATGGTTTGGATTAAATGTATATCTACTTAGTCTTGAACTTATCATACTTTTAGGACTTATTATCATACCTTTTCTACTATAATGTGATGATGACTATAATGGATTTTGTCTCATTTCCTTTATTCCACCACATTTGCCTTTGATGTTATGACTGTGATAGGTTTTGTCTCATTTCTTTTGTTCTCTACATTTGCCTTTGATGTCATCTCTTTAGCCTTTGCTTCTCTCGTTCAGATTTTGTTCTTGTCCTTAATCAAGATATGGACAATTACGTCCTCTAACAACATGTGCTTCCTTTTGTGTTTAAGTTACTACTTATAGTCATTCCAAGATTGTGGAAGTTTTTCAATAACACAACTCACTACATACTCTTTTGGTAGCTTGATGTTCTCATTCTTCTGGTCATCTAACAATTTATGATATTCATTGATTTGGTCCTATACACTCCTTTCATTAGACATTTGAAAATGGAGATGGTTAGTAATAATAAACTTTTGTGTACCAACATCCTTCACCATAAGCTTTTTATTTATTTTCTCTTATATTTATTTTGCTTCTTTCAAAGAATAATAGAAATCAAGAAGATCATTAGATAATGTGCTGAGAATAATGTGATAAAAAATTTTATCGATTTATTCTTAAACAAACAATATTTTATAATAATTATCAAAACCAAACATTGGTTTTGGTTTAAAAAGCGTAAAAGCAAAACCTACAACATTTAGGAGTTAAAAAAAAAAAAAACATATTATTTTCGGTATTTAAAGTGAGAACCATTAAAAGTTTTAATTTTGGAGGTGTTCAGCAAAAAGTTGGAAGTAAAAGGAATTGAGTGAATTTAAGAAGGAACAAAAACAAATTAATTAGTAATAGAAATAGATTAACTTGTCTTTGCATCTATGATTGTAAAAATACAAAATTATTCTTGAGATTGTTAGCAAAAATACAAAAAAGATTATAAATAAATGCAAAAGAAATAAGTATGCAGAAAAGGATATCAATTTGAAGTATTCAAACACATTATACTTAAGGATAATTTTGCTTTTGTAAATATACTATTACAATACAATAGGTTATGACAACTATCCTCTTAGGATACGATAGATTTTTCCATTGATGTGCACCTTATAAGTGAGGTAACAAAAACAATATGAGCTTATTAAATCCAACAATTTTTCAATGATTAAGATATAAGGAAAAAGAGAGAATGCTCACGTTATTTTTCTAAAAGGGAAGAAAAAACTCTTTTTATATTACATCTAATTTAATATCTTATAAAAATGAATATTAAGAATAAAGATTATGGCTAGTGATTCATTACTATAACAACTAATTAAAAAATGACTAGTTTGACCAACAAAACCTAAAGTTTCTGAAAATGCTTTAAACTATGCAGGGTTACATTAGGCCTCTCATATCGAGCCTAAATTTACATATATATGAGTTCTTCTTTGGGTCTTTTCTTTTACAAGTTATAAGTTTTGTCTTATAAATATATAGAACAAGACTTTTATATCTAATATGGATAAAAGTCTTTTAAAATGCTCTTATTTCAAACAAAAGAATGGACCTTCCTAAGAGTATATTTTGATTGTCATGTATGATTCATTGTTTGATGTCCACTGCAACATACCAATAACAAAAGAACTCTAGGACAATTGAAGTTGAAGTACATGTAAAGGATGAAATCAATAAAAATTTTCTTATTTCTAAATTTAATAATCCTAAGATGATTGATGATTTGCTACTAATGAAATAATTTATTGAGATAAAAAGAATTTTGATCACTTTCTTAATATAATATGTTTATAGATATGACAATTGTCGTGAATTCTATAATTTTTAAACTTTTTTTCATAAAGAGATTCTAAAAGAAACCTAAAATATAATAAAGAATATTTTTATGAAAGTTTTGTGAATCATCTTTTTGTAAAAGAGAAATTTTGCATATAAGAAAAGAAACAAAAAGCATGAGCAACGTTTTCAAAAGTGATAGGCACCTGAAATAGCTAAAGACTCTCAAAGCCTAGGCTTAAGAAGTACAATGTAGGTGTACGCCAAGGCCAAATAAGGCACAAAGTTAGGTACATGTTTAAATAATGATAAATTGTCAATATATATATATATATATATAAACAAGTTCTAAATCTAACCCAAAAAGAAAAAAAAAAAAGGTAATCAATACAAATAAGCTATTAACTCAAATAACTAAATGTTACACCGACACCACTTGGTGTATTATTAGTCATAAATATCAAATTATGTATTAAAATATCTAGTCAATTTTAAATTTATTCTATATCTTATATCATAAACTTTTTAAGATAAATATTACTCGTTTTCTTTTCACACCTTTATAAATAGATAAGAATAAAGAATAGTTTTTTCAATTAATTATTCTCTTCAACTATATATATTTTTGCCTATTTTTAAATTTTTTCCATATTATATATTACTAGTTTTTTTTTCCAAACTTTAATTTTAGATTTTTTGAATTTAAGAGACAAACATAAGTAATAAACAAACTAACAATTATCAAATTAAGGATAAAACAATATATTTAATTATTGATATTTGAAAACAAAAATAAAACAAATAGAAGCAATTATAATGATTACTTCTTACCTTACACTTAAGCACTAATTAAATAACTTTGCAAGAAAAGAGAGTTCACTAAGACAAAACAACAATGATAAATACATGTTATCTCCTATAAGGAAAAATGAAGAGGACAGTTTAAGTATTTTACTTTATGCACTTCCCAATTATTATCTATAAATAGATCAGTGTACCATAGAAACTAGAAAGTAGGGATGTTTTTTTTTTTTTGACTAGTCTTAGATAATTTTGTGGTTTTAATTTCCTTTTAATTGAATTTAACTAGAGACAAAAATTCATTAAATCATTAATTTAATACATTAATATAATATAAAAATAATAAAATAATTAAAATACATATATTATAATCATATTGTACGTTAAATATCAACTCCAAAATCACCTAAAATTAGTAAATTAGGGCAAAATAAGAGTTTTTATATAATTTTGAGTTATTTTGAAGTTAGTTTTGAGTAGGAAATACACTTTTAATAAACATTTTGATTATTTTATTATTTTTTATTTAATTAATGTATTAAATTAATAATTTTCCTAATTTTTATTAAATTTAGGATTAAATTAAAACTAATAAAATATTTAAAAATATATTTAAAAAATGAAAAGTTTAAGACTAAAATTATACTTATCTCGAAATAAGTAATAGTCGCATCGGAATAAATAATAGTTGCACATTGTAAGAGCTAAAACATATATTATAATCACATAAAATTATATGTATTTCATGAAATGCATTAGGAATGTCTATACTATAATACACATGTTAATTTGTTTGTTATTGTGTCGTGATTAGCAAGTATTAGTGGGTTATCTAGTTTGTGAACGAAATTGATTTTTTTTTTTTTTTTTGTCAAGGGAGGAGGGCTAAAAGGGGAGTGGCCTTCCTAATCCCAAATAAGTTAAAAGCTTTTGAAACTTCTTATTGTACTTGCCAAATTCATGAGAGGCCAACAATTATTTTATGGATTTTTTTTTTCGATAACACCCATGTTTCTTTCTTTTCATTAGTAACTTATCCTCACATTTGTTTGTCATAAATGACTTTTGAGCTATTGTTTCAATTTTTGCATATTTTTCTTTAAACTTCTAACTTAAATTGAGATAGTCCAAAATAGTTATTTACTAGTTTGAAGACATAATTGTGGACAGACTATATGACTGTCAGACATGACCATGACTCAACTTTTTTCTCTTGTATAAGTTTTTGTTACTAAAATGCATAAGGGTGTTTGAAGTAATTATGGACAAGTAAAACATGGTAAGTCCTAATTTACAAAGAAATCATTATTTTGGGGGAGATTTCTATGGTTGCTATTTTTGTTTGACTTGTGTACAGGTTTGTATTGTTTATCTATAAAGCAACCCAATGAAAATATCCACACAAAATTCATTAGACATCCATTTCCTAATAGGATGACCCCGCAACAAAAAGGGTCTAACTAAACCTAGGATTTCCTTTTTTAGGCCTGGTCATTTTGGGATAAAAAAGTTGCATAATGCATCTCATGTCCAAAGGCAAATAAACGAATGTGCAACTAGAGCTTTTACTCAGGATAAAAGCAAATTAGCTAAATTTTTTAGACAACACAGACATAGAAACCTAATAGTGATACAAAACTAATAGTGATACAACATGATACAGAAAAGCATGTGTAATCGTGATATGTGCAACAATGTAATGACTATTTGCTACTAAAAGAACTCAGCCATCAATTATGGATCTTTCATATGATTTTTTTCCTATAAAATATCAAGGGTAAAACATGAATCTTGACTAAAGTAATGCTAGAACAAAACCTTTTTCATGAAAATATTAAATCAACTGACCATGGTACTTCCTCAAACTTTTTCTTTCTAAGAACTTGTGGTGAAAAAATTAGTCAATGGATAGACAATTCACTGCTACAAGCGATAGATAGACTATTGAATGACTATAGAATGTCAACCATGAACAAAGATATGTTTCACTAATGTATAAGTATATGCTACACCTAGATTTGCATAAAGTAATGTTGAACACATATCAATGCACCAATTAAGGTAATGTTCACATAATTGATGATGGACTTTTTCTCTCTCTACTACTTGAATAGGTTTTTCTACCAAAAAGGAGTATTTATATCTACTTTAATTATTTTGAATTGTGACCTAAAAAATAAAATGAAATAAAAACTCTGGGCTATATACCAATGAGCCCAACAGCATGTGTAGTGCTAAAGGACACATTATACTAATATGTGTAATCTTTAATTTGTAAGCAGATCTGGTGCGATTGCCTGAGCAAAGCAATAGGTCCATTGTTATGTGTTCTAATAGAGACGGTAAGGGACATCGTGCAGAGACTAACCCATTGGAAAAGGGCATACATCACACAGAGCCCATGCTAAATCATTTTTCCATACCTAACAAATTAGACTTGAAGAAATTTCTTTGGTCTTCTTAGTAGATCTTTTCAACAAGGGCTTGTGACATTGTGAAGTTATAATACCAAAGTTATCTTTGTGTGAAGTATGATTGAATATTTTGTAGTGATGGGATTAAAATCATCAAAAAAAGTGCTCAACTTTCTTTAGCAATATGGGTTTTCTTTTCCTTCTCAAATTTCTTTATTTTCTACTTATGTTGGCCTTAACAGTGAGCCTGTTCCTAATTGTGTAATCCACTGAGATGGAAGGTAGGGTTACTTTTGCAACTGGTGCTGATTCGCTTTTTTATCTATTGTTTCCTTGACAAGGGATAAGCCAATAGTTTAAGTGAAATTTTACTAGTTGCTAGCTTGAATAACATGTTGTTATCTTTTATTAAGTCTCAAATGATGGGTCAATAGTAGTTGGTTATCATTTGTCATGTGTATTATACACTGTGTTTGAGCTTATTGTGTTAATGCTAATAAATTAAATTGCTAAGTAATTATGTGGAATCTTGTTATGTGAGAAGGAAACCAGAATGCAGACAGTCCTATTTTCACCTCACAGAGTTAATAAAGGCTTTGTTGAAACTGATGCTAATTAATAATTGATATGTCTACAAATGTGAATATGATCTTGTTCAATGTTTTAATAACATGCTTCAATCATTTTAATGGCTTTTGCAATTGTCATGGTAGTCAATACACATGTCAGGGTCGAAAGAAATGGCTTTTGAGCAAACAAGAGATCAGCAAGCCCCAAGTACCCCTTTTGGCTTCTCAGAAACGGTATTTGAACAATATCAAAAAATCAAAGAGCATGCAGAAACTTATCCTTATATATGGGCTTCTTATATCATTATAGACAGTGGTTTTGGCCTTTGGTTTACTTACAGATGGAGAAAACTTCACAAGACTAAAGACAGGGTGCAACAAAGCCTATGAGAACTTGTTGAAAAGGAAGGGCATGCTAGCTCTTCCTCATCAGGTCAAAGTATTTTGCGATCTGCCACATCAGTTAAAAAAACTCCACCACATACTATTTGAAAAAGCTTTATCTTCTGACAAGGCTCCTAAATAGCTTAGATTCTTTGCATCTTCGACAACTGATAATTTTTGTAATGGATAGCAAAGAAGTAAATGTTTGTTGCTGCTAAAATTTTTTTCCTAGAGCTTGTTATTTGAATATTCTATTCATTTAAATCTACAGATCAACCCTACTATTTCTCTACAGTTAAGTTTGTTACTATTTGGTTGGGAAATGTCAGGGTTAAAACCCCAAAGACTCTCCAACAGAGCTTTAAAGGATGTGACTGATGAATGGTCACTCTTTATATGCATTACATCTCATGGTGCTGTTGGAATGTATTGGAAATGAAATTTCCATTAAATACATATATTATTTTTTAGGTAATAATTATGGTTCTTTTCTGAGTTTTCTATGGAAAATATTACTACTCATCACTAACCGAAGGGTTGAACTTGTATGTTATTTGAAGTTACAGTAAGTTGCGGATTTTGCAGGGTAGTCCATGGTTGTCCAGTGTCTACCTTTTGGTTTGGAAGAAACTAAGATCATATATGTGACTACACCTGGCTTGCCCTTGTGTTATGAGCAGTCTTATTATGTTCATTGTTCCATTTTCTATATGTTATTTGAAATTTAGGCATTTCAACAATGCAGAGGTTCTGATGGTGGCAGCTGAAAATGAGTGATTCATTTTTACTTCCTTGTTTCATTACAATCAATTTCGGCCCTAAAACCTAAAAAGTTGGACACCCTAAACCCTTTTTACTTCCTTGAAAAACCCTAAAAACCAACACTTCACCAATGAAGCTTTGATCGCCAAAACAATAACCCAATCAAAAGTTTTGAGCAGCCTGTACGCCTGCTCCATTACCATCGTTGTGGCAATCGACCAACCATCTTAGGTTCATCTCCTCAGTGCAACCACAGCTATTTTTATTGCATTGGCTGCTTTGTTACCATTTTGGGTGTTGCCCATTTTAGTTAATGCGCCCATTTTGTTTAATTTCTTTCTTTTCTCCACTTATTTTATTGAATTTGATCTCCATGATATGTGTGATGTTGTTGGATGACTTGTTATAAGTATTTTACTAGATTTTGGAAATGTTATGTGAATTGTTATTTGCCATGAATCGATTATTTGGTATTTAACTGCACATTAGGTTCTCTAATTAGTGTCTACTATGCTCCTTTTAGCTTGAATCTGGTCTCTTTCTGTGTATTTTTGCTAATCCTATGCCAACTGATTAGGAATCAAGAAAGTAAAGCAGGGTGCCCTATTACACGAGACTCCTTCGAGAGCTCATGCTAAATGGCTTTTCAATGCCTAACAAATTAGACTTGGAGAGATTTCTTTGGTCATCTTAGGAGCTCTTTTCATCAAAGACTTGTGACATTGGGAAGTTATAATACCAAAACTGTCTTTATGTGAAGTATGATTGAATATTTTGTAGCAATGGGATAAAAATCATCAAAAATGTGCTCAACTTTCTTTGGCAATATGGGTTTTCTTTTCTTTTTTAAATTTCTTTTCTTTTCTACTTTTGCTGGCTCTAACAGTGAGCATGTTCTTTATTGTGCAATCCAGTGAGATGGAAGGTGGGGTTACTTTTGCAAATGATGTTGACTCGTTTTTTTTATCTATTGTTTCCTTAACAAGGGATAAGCCAATAGTTTAGTTGAAATTTTACCAGTTGCTCGCTTGAATAACATGTTTTTATCTTTTATTAAGTCTCACATGATGGGTCAATAGTAGTTGGCTATCATTTGTCTCGATGAGAATCGTAAAGATGACGATGAGTGAAAGATTTCAATGAATGTAGAAGATGCATTGCACATTTTGAAAAGTCCAATAATATAAGTTAGACCTTTAATAAATGCAAAAAGTTCATTACACGTTTTAAAATATTCAATAATACGAGTTAAAATTTCAATCGATATAAGAAATTCATTACACATTTCAAAAGACCTAATAACATGATTTAGATTTAAAAAGATAAAAGAAATACTAAACGAGTTGATTAAGGACATTTAAGCCAAATAAGTTTCAAATGGTGCAAATTCAACTTTGAAAGAGAGTTCAAATCTTATTAATATCATTAGAATACTTAAAGAGTTAAAACTTAAAACTAAATAATAGCAGTTATTCTAAATTAAGAGTTTATTTTTTGTGTAAAAATTTGTTATTAGATGAGAATTTCTACTAAATAAAGAATTATTCTAAATATAAATTTGTACCTCTTTAAAATTATTATCTTAATTTATAAATAAACACCTCTTGTAATATTAGACAATTTAAGATTAGACAATTTTAAATGAAATAAAAATTAAGAATTTTCTCTTTCGGTTCTTTTGAGAATTAAAGAATTTATTAAAAAGTACTTTTTTTTATGGCGTTTAAATTAATTTATCATTCACAATTTTTTTCTTTTCAAATTGATTTATTATTTTCAATTCCTTTCTCTTCTAAAATATAGCATTTATATCTTCCTTAAATATCCTAAATTCATACTACTTGAAATGTTGAGTTTAGGATTTATATTATTAAATTTTGATTTATCTTTCTTGATTGTTCCTTAATTTCATGCGTGTGTAGGGTACTTAAACCACGGTTTTTTTTTTTGGTTTTCCGCATCATGTCTTGTGCATTATATGCTGTGTTTGAGTTGATTGTGTTAATGCTAATAAATTAAATTGCTAAGCAATTATGTGCACTCTTGTTATATGGGCAGAAAACTAAAATGCAGGCAGTGCTAAGCTAATAAAGGCTCTGTTAAAACTGATGTTAATTAATAATTGATATGTCTATAAACGTGAATCTGATCTTATTCGATGTTTTAACAACATGCTTTGATCGATTTAACGGCTTTTGCAGTTGCCGTGGTAGTCAATTACACATGTCAATGTTGAAAGAAATGGCTTCTGAGCAAACAGGTGATCAGCAAGCCCCAAGCACCCCTTCTGGCTTCTCAGAAACAGTACTTGAACAATATCAAAAAATCAAAAAGCATGCAGAAACTTATCCTTATGTGTGGGCTTCTTATATCATCGTATATGGTGATTTTGGCCTCTGGTTTACTTACAGACGGAGAAAACTTCGCAAGACTGAAGACAGGGTGCGAGCTCTTCAACAAAACCTACGAGAACTTGCTAAAAGGAAGGGCATGCTAGCTCTTCCTAATCATGTCAAAGCACTCTGTGATCTGCCACATCAATTAAAGAAACTCCACCACATACTGCACCATTTGAAAAGGCTTCATCTTCTGACAAGGCTCCTAAATAGCTACCTGCTGAAATTAGACTTTTCTAATCAGAGTTACTTGAGTTTCAATATAAATAGCTTGGATTCTTTGCATCTTTGACAACTGAAAATTTCTATAATGGATAGCAAAGAAGTAAATGCACGTTGCTGTTGAAATTTTTTTCCTAGAACTTCTTGTTTGAATGATTTTCCTTGAAGGAAAATTGCTAGAGGACATGGAGAAAATATGAAAGCTGTGGAAAGATGCGAAAAGGTGAAGTTGGATTAAAATGAAAAGTTCCATTCTCTTTCAAACCATAAACTAGTACTTCCTTGCCTTCAAAAGCTCCAATAATCCTATTCAGAAAATTTATGTAGGCCTAAGGGTTGAACTATATCCAGAGTTATACCCAATGTTATCTAGCATCATCCATTCAATGGACAACATTTATAAAACCACATGACACTCTTAATGCATGCATTTAAACAGAAATGGTTTGGGGAGCTTTTCTGTTTTTGTGGCGGTGGGTATTCTACCTAAATTTTTCTGTGTAATTGAGCACTGAAACTCTCAACATAAAATAGAAAATATATCTGGTTTATTGACGTTCATTTAATTTTGTCTTAGTAATGATTATAACATAGATGCACGTAATATTCGCAAATAATGGGCAGCTCCATTCCTGTCTTCTTTTAAATAATAGTTTTTCTTCAAATTAATTGAAGGTCATTAATTTTGCCTCTTAAATGATTGTCAGTTTCATACGATCTACAGATTGTGATCAATTTCTGCTTGTAATTTATGGATGGATTTTCTTCCCTTCTTTTATATATATATATATATATTCACAATAAGATAAACTTTATACTATTTAAAAAAACTACACTTAATAAATTTTAAAAAAAAAATGTTTGTTTGTCTTCCCAACAAACATTCCTTGCATTCATTTTGCCCACTGCTAAAAACAAGGAGTCCCACTAAGAAAGACAAGGAGTCCAATTTATCTTTTTGAAATATTCTCAACACTCCCACGTAAATTTGACTTCTTCACAATTTTAACTATCTCTCTAAGCTGTTGAAATTTATCTTTTTTGAGAGATTTTGTAAATATATTAGCTATTTGATCAAAAGTTTTGATATACTCCACCTTAACCTCCTTGTTGGTAATGCAATCTTGAATAAAATGAAACCTTGTATCTATATACTTGCTCCAACCATGAAACACTGGATTTTTTGTAAGAGCAATGGCCGATTTGTTGTTCACTGTAATTCTAGTCGCCCCTCTTTGTGCAAAATGAAGTTTGCATAACAATTTCCTTAGCCATATTGCACGACACACACTGGCAGTTGTAGCAACATGCTCCAATTCACAAGTTGAGAGTGTCATAACTAGTTTTTTTGAACACCATGAAATTGCATCTTCTCCAAAGAAAAATATAAACCTGGTAGTACTCCTTTGGTCATTAATATCACCAGTATAATCACTATCATAATATCCTTTTAAGTGAACTTCATTCAAAGAAGTATAAAAAATGTCATAATCAAGAGTACCTTTTAAATATCGAGGAATTCTCTTTGCAGCTCGCATGTGTTCTTCACTTGGATTCTTCATAAATTGACTCATTGATCCCACGTCAAATAATATGTCAAGCCTAGTACAGGTTAAGTACCTTAGACTTCCCATAAGGTTTCGAAATGCGGTTGAATTAGACTTTCCTTAATCCATCCTCCTTGGAGAGTTTTACCTTGTACTCCATTGGGATGTTCACAGGATTGCACTCTATCATCTTAAACTTCTTTAGAATCTCTTTTGTATACGCCTTTTGAGAGATAAATATTCCGTCACTCCATTGTTTTACTTCTATCCCCAAATAATATGACATAAGCCCCATATCATTCATCTCAAATTCTCGTGTCATTGCCTTCTTAAAATCATCATACACTTATAGATTATTTCCCGTAGGAATGAGGTCATTCATAGAAATGCACACAAACAAAATATCATTTTTCTCTTTTTTAACATAGAGTGCATACGCATCTTGAAAAACCATTCTTATGAAGATATTTGTTAAGGGGACTATACCAAACCCGTGGTGCTTGTTTAAGGCTATACAACACCTTCAATTTTAATACCTTATCTTGATGACCTTTAACTGTAAATCCTTTTGGTTGTTCCACGTATACTTTTTCTTCAAGACCATTGTTTAAAAAAGCTAATTTTACATCCATTTGATGAATTGTCCACTGGTTTTGTGCCGCAAGAGAAACCAATAACCGTATTGTCTCTGAGTGAGCAATAGGAGCAAAGACTTCTTCATAATCCATGCCATGCTTTTGTTTATGTCCCTTTGCAATTAATCTCGCCTTGTACCTCTCAATTTCTCCTTTCACATTTTTCTTTAACTTATAAATCTATTTAACTCCAATTGCTTGATGTCCTCTTGGTAGTATGGCAACTCCTAAGTGTCATTCTTCTTAATGGAATGAATTTTTTCCTCTATAGCTTGGACCTATTTCTTGTCTTTAACAGCATCTTTAAAACTTAAAGGTTTATCATTTGCAAATAGACAAAAAAGATTCTCACCGTCTATTTTTTCGGTAGCATCATAGAGATCTATTATACCTCGAAATCTTTGAGGTTGTTGCTTGAGCTTGTTGAGGAAGGGGTTGAACTTTCGCCTTCAGTCTTTTGGTTTTCATTATGGTCTTCTTCCAAATAAGGAAGAAAACTATATGTCTCTTCTTCTTTAACACTCCAATCCCATGAAGTATCTTCCTTAAATTTTACATCTCTACTAATCACAACTTTCTTGCAAACGGGGTCGAAACATTTGTACCCTTTAGAGTTCTTGGCATAACCAATAAACACCAACTTTTTGCTCCTATCATCAAGTTTTGTCCTTTCATGTTCAGATATATAAACATAGCCAATAGATCCAAAAACTCTTAAATGTCTCACACTTGGCTTACATCCACTTCATACTTCTTAAGGGGTTATTTTCTCCAAACTTCTTGTAGGTGAACAATTTAAGAGATAAATAGCACATGCAATAGCTTCAGCCCAAAACTCCTTAGGCATATTTTTACTTTTTAGCATCATCCTCACCATGTTAAAAATTGTCTTATTCTTTCTCTATATGACCCCATTTTGTTGTGGTGCTTTTAGGACTATCATAGGACATCGAATACCATTTTCCTCACAAAAGACCTTGAATTCATTAAAAGTGAACTCTCCACCTCTATCAGTTCTTAGAGCTTTAATATTGTATCCATTTTCTTTTTCAACAAAAAGCTTGAATTTTTTAAATGTCTCAAAAACTTCACTATTGCCCTTTAAAAAATAAACCCACGTCTTATGTAATCATTGATAAAGAGCACAAAATATGAGTTTTTACTGAGAGATTGTGGCTTAATAGGACCGCATATGTCTACATGCATAAGTTGTAAAAGCTTAGTTGCTTGTGAAAGTGACACCTTTGGAAAGCTCTTTCTTGCATGTTTTCTGAGTAGACATGCCTCACATAATTGATTTAGGTGATTGAATTTGGGAACTCCTTTCACCATATTCATGTCTCCTAGCATCTTAAGCCTTTCAAAGTTAAGATGCCTGAATCTCTTGTGCCAAATCCATGAAGGATCCTTGACACAAGCTTGTAAACATTTAGTTTCCACCATTTTCACATTTAACATGAACATTTGGTTCTTTATGATGGCAACTTTAGCAACAAGTGTATCATATTGAATTCAAAGTGAAAAATAATTGTTCTCCATCTTCACTTTGTGCCCACTCTCTAAAAGTTGACAAATACTCAAAATATTGCTCTTCATTTTTAGAATGTAGTAAACATTATGAAGAATTTTATAGTCTCCATCCTTATCACCGAGCCTTTTCCCTTAATCTCTAACTTTGTATCATCTCCAAAATGAACATTCCCTGTCACTTTTATATTTAACTCCACAAATTTGCTTCTATCTTTGGTCATGTGGTTGCTTTCGCCATTGTCAAGATACCATGTGACATCTTTGTCTACAGAGCCTTCCTTTTAAGAAAGCAAAAGAGTATCACCTTTCACCTCCTTATGCTCAATAAAGTTTGTCTCCTCGTCATAGCTCTTAGCTTGACATTCCCAAGAATGGTGACCTTTCTTCTCACATGCATAACACTCTACTTGGCTTTTATCCTTTCTCAAATTATTATTTCTCCCTCGTCCAGAGCCTCTTTGAAAACTCTTATTTCCACCTTTTTGAAATGAATTTCACTCACCTCTTCCTTGATTGCAACCACAGCCTCATCCATAACTTCAGCCTCGACCATGACCTCAACCTCAACCTTGACCTCGACCTTGACCTCTTCCTCCTTTGTCATTTCCCTTAAGATTAAATGAAAATTTTGCTTGCAAAACTTGCTCCACAGGTTCTTGTTAGGTCCTCTTCATTCTCTCTTCATGAGCTAACAATGATCCATTTAACTCATCGATGGTCATGGACTCTATGTCTTTCGATTCTTTAATTGCCACCACTACATGATTGAATTTCACATTGAGAGAGCACAAAATCTTCTCTACGACTCTTGCATCTTCAATCATTTCATCGAGCTGCTTCATTTGATTCACCACCACCAATACTCAAGTAAAATATGGACTCATTCTCCTCCATCAAAATTGTCTCAAACTCAGCCCTTAGAGTTTGAAGTTGCACCTTCTTCACTCTACCAACTCCAACTACGAAATTCTTTAGGATTTCCCATGCATCTTTTGCTCTTATCACATTGGCTATCTTCTCGAACATGTCATCATCTAACGCTTGATGAATAATTGAGAGTGCACTTTGATCTCTCTTCTTTGCTCACTGCCATACTTCTAATTCAGCCACGGTTGCAGTATCCTCGCCAATGGAGCCTTCATATCCCTTCTCAACAGTGTCCCATAAGCCATGAGACCCAAGTATGGCCTGCATGCGTAGTGCCCATCGGTCATAGTTTGTTTTGGTTAGTTGTGGGTATTGGAAGGTGATATTTGTTTTGGTCGTCATTTTACCTAGGCTCCCAGATTGTCAATAGTCGACGACATGGTAACAAAAGATCAAAATGACTTTGTTTTGGAGAAAGACAATGTTGCAAGAGCGAAAGCGGACGCCAATTCCTATTTCGAATCCGAATTCAAAAATAGAAAGCATAGGAAGCACGAAGACAAGAGAGAGGGGGAAACCTCCGATTCTGACGAGGGGTAAGAGAGAAACCTCCAATTTAAGCTCTAATACCACTTTGTTGATAGCAATGGGAGGAAGAAAACAAATATATATATATATATTCCCAACAGATGTTATTTGCATTCATTTTGCTTATTGCTATTGACGAGGAGTCCAATTGCGAAAGATGAGAAGTCCAATTTATCTTTTTGAAAAATTCTCAACATGCTATGTCTATCAAAGATGTAAATTTATCCCCGTAGTTCCTTTGGCATGAGGTGATTATCAGCGTTTCTTTTTCTTATGCAACTGTAGCTGTCAAAATGAGTTTTATTGGCTGATACGTAATTGGATTGGGTAGCTTTTTGCAGTATACTTTCTGTATGATTTTCTCTAAGGATGATGATGTTTACATCTTGTTTCGCTTTGTCTAACAAGAAAAAGGCTTCCACGCTATGGGGTTTGCAATGGTTTAGGTACATGTATCCTTATCCATTCCTATTCAAACAAGGGGAGACTATTTCTTGGACTTGAACCTACATGATTAAATGTACAATGCAACACTTTTATCATTATACCAAGGCTCACCTTTCCTCCTATATTACTTTCTTTTTTATTCCTTATTATTTTCTCTTCCAAAAGGGAAAAAATGTGCAAACTCTTTTATGTAAGCGTAAAACCTCTCCAGAGATATGGAGTGAGTGTTTGTTGTCTGTCTTTGGGGAGTTCATTTATTACAGATTCATGAGCACCCCTTGGTGTACTAACAGCTAGTCTAACAAGTTCATTTTGAATCTTCTGGGTTGAAACGAGCATGTACATACCACTATATTTGAGTGGAGCATATGGAATTGCAAAAGATAAAATGTTAATCCAGTTTCCAGCCCTCAATTTTTTTGTTGTTATGAACTGTACTTCCGTGCTGTCTGGTTGTTACGGAAACCTTTTGAATTCCTTTTGACTGAACAATAACATGACGTTTGATCCGATCATGCAAGGTTGCTTGAATTATTCTTCATTGCCTGATCTCCCTCCTAGATTTGATGTTTCTAGATGATATCAGGGTTTCAAAGATCTTTACTTATTACATTTTTAATGTGCATGCAGGTTTTACATGACTTGTCTCTTTGAATCATTCAAATTCTCATATAACCAACTCAGGT
>JAHOYR010000001.1:6018879-6251402 GCA_023213295.1 Bruguiera hainesii | reverse complement strand
AACAGAGAATTTTATCCGATAGTTATAAAAGTTTATATGTTTTTTTTTATTTTATTTCCATAAAATAGAAATAGAGATGTGGTGCCTTTTAGTCTCGCTATAGAGGATTGCGCTGGTTAAGCGGCGGACGAATACTCTGACTCCTCAACCATTACGAGCGGGTGGTAATAAAAATATCATTGGTATTTAAACATGTCTCTGCTTTCCAATTCAAAGTAATTTTTAATATAAGATAGAATAGTAACTTATCATATTTTGTATTAGTTCTCATATATGAAAATTATTTTATGATATTTTTCGTTACAGAAACTATCGAATACATCTCAACTTTATCAGTAAATAAAAAATTTATTGAAAGAATAAAAATTAAGACCAAATTTATTTTGAGTTACGACAATATAAAATAGGTATAAAAGAATTACTAATTTATAGAGAAAAAAAACTTAAAATTTGTTAAAATAAATTAAAAAAACATTTTTTAAAAAAGATAATTTTTCTTAACTGAAAATTAAGATAATTTTTTTTATTTTGTGATAATACTAATTTCTTTTTATATTTATAATTTTAAATAAAGTAAGGATGTAAGAGAAAAGTAAAATTTTAGTATAGGTAAAAACAAAAGCTTTGAGTAGAGTAAAGCTTTAAAATTTAGTTAAAATCTTCATAATTTCTGCTTTTTATTGGTCAAAAGACTTACTTTTTGTTTTTCGGTGGGGCAAGTCCTGCACTAGGCTCAACGTTAGCAGTCTCAAATCAGTCAAGTCGAACGGATTTGGACTGAGTTATTTTGCCTCGAGTTACTTGTATTTACTTTGCAAGAATTCGGATCATTTTGGTTTGTATCATTGGCGAATTGACAACTTAATTTCTTAGAAAATAATTTTTATTTTATATGTAAATTATATTATTTTTTATACACATTATATATTATTCCTATTATTTATATAATCACATTATATACAATTATTATTATTAAAAATATAAAATTATAAGTATTATATATATTTATATTATTAATTATATATTATTATTAGAATAGAGATAACTATTAATAAATTTTTTAATGAATAGAAAAAAAAAGTAGGTATGTATATTTATAATTTATATTTATATTTAGTCATAAAATGTATGTTTTAAATAGATATTTTAAGTTTTGGAATTTGGCTTTAGCATAAAAACATTATAAAGGATGAGTTGAGGCGAAAAGAAGTTAAATTTTTTTTTTATTATTTTTATAATTTGTAAGTTTTTAACTCTAATAAGTTTATTAAAATTTTAAATTAAAAAAAAAAGTCGGTTTACTAAAACTCCTAATTCTACAACTCTTAACGTTAACTAATTAACTGTTTATATAAATAATTCATTTTTCTCATTTTAAGTTCTTTCTTTATCTAATTTATGTATTATTATTGAAGCAAGCGGTTGAGCTTGTTTATTATTCTATTAAAATTCATGAATTTCAAAACTAGATTTGCCTTTGCATTATTACAAGGTCTTGCTTTTCTGAACTCATTATTGATTTGCCTTTTTCTTTTCTTTTCTTTCTTCTATTTTGTTTATCTAGTAGAATTAGGATGTTTAAAAAAATTAGAAATCCTAAATTTGAGTAATAATGAATTTTCTGGAAATATTTTCCATTCTCTTGGTAATATGATTTCACTCAAGGCTCTATCTTTGGCATATAACAATCTTAATGGATCTTTCGCCCAACAAGGTAGTTATTGACGTTTCATCAATACTTAAATCTAGGTATTACATTTCTTATATCCACATTCTATTATTGCAAGTATTTGTGAATTGAAGAACCCTCAAGAGTTGTCTCTCAGCGACAATAATTTAAGTGGAACTATTTCCCCTTATCTTGGCAATTTGACATCTCTTAAAATCTTAGACTTATCATTTAACATACTTGAAGGAGATATTTTATCTAATTTAATTTTTAATTTCAGATACCTCAAGTTTATTAATCTAAAAAATAATCTTTTTGATGGTCTATTTTCTTTCTACTCAATTGCCAACTACACAAACCTTGAGGGGCTGATATTCTCAAGCCCTAACCACAAGTTAAAGGTCCAAACTCAGTATTCACATGATTGGTTACCTACATTCCAGTTCAAGTTTCTTGTGCTGTCAAACTGCAAATTGTACAGTATTCCTCAGTTTCTTGCTCACCAAACTGACTTGAGATTCGTTGATCTCTCCCATAATCACCTAACTGGAACCTTTCCCAACTGGTTGCTTGAAAACAAAACCGAATTGGAGTTCTTAATTCTTAGAAGTAACTTTTTCACAGGTCAGTTCTATTTATCCTCTAACTCCAGCTTTGTGATGAAAGTCATAGATATATCAGACAATCTCCTCCATGGAGAACTTCAACCAGATATTGGCAATCTGTTCTCAAAAGCACGTGCACTCAATCTTTCTGCAAATGCCTTCAAAGGTCGCATTCCATTCTCAATTGGTCATATGTTAGAGCTAGAAATTTTAGATCTATCCAACAACAGGTTTTCAGGAGCAATTGCAACTACTTTGGCAGGACTAGCAAATTGCTCTAATTTAATGGTTTTGGCGGCTTCAAACAACAAATTAGATGGCCAGATCTTGCGACTCGGTGGAAATCGGATTATGGGCAATCTATCGAGTTGGATCTCACACTATCCAAGCTTAGGGTTCTTAGATCTCAGGGACAACAACATAACAGGTGAGATTCCAAGTGAACTGGCTAGGCTTGAGTTAATTTATTTGGACCTTTCGCATAACTTTCTTTCAGGCCCTATTCCGTCTTGCTTCAATTTGTCATCTCTACAGCATTTCAATTTGGAAGGAAATAGACTCATTGGCTCGATTCCGGAAACATTGCTCAATTCTTCTCAACTTCGGACACTGAACATTGGAAATAATCAGTTGTCTGGTCGCATTCCATCCTCAGTTGGGGCTTTATCGAATTTGAGGGTTCTTCTTCTAGGCCGAAATTCTTTGGGGGGTTCAATAGCAGATCAACTTTGTCAGTTGAATCAACTTGCCATTCTGGATCTCTCATATTACTCGTTTTTGGGACCCATACCTCGTTGTTTTGGTAACATCTCTTTTGGTAAGTTAACTAAATCTGGTTTTGCATGGGGAAGCATTATTCTTAGTTTTCAGGAAACGTCAGTAGAAATTACGGGCAATCTATTGCATGGGTATGGGTTTTACCCACATTTAGATTTTCAAGTTAAGCTCCCGCAACAAGTGCAAGTTGAGTTTGTGATAAAAAGAACGCGCAAAGTATACGAAGGTATAGTTCTCAATTTGATGTCTGGATTGGATTTATCTTGCAACCAGCTAACAGGAGAAATACCGACAAAGCTTGGAACTTTAAATTGGTTACGTGCATTGAACTTGTCTCACATTCAGTTGACAAGTGTCATTCCAACAACATTTGCAAAACTTGGACAGATAGAGAGCTTGGACCTTTCCTACAACAAACTGAGTGGAGAAATTCCATCAGAACTAATTGTTGTTAATTTTCTATCATACTTCAGTTTAGCATACAATAACTTATCAGGAAGGCTTCCAGACATGAAGAGACAGTTTGAGACATTTGACAGCAATAGCTATAAAGGAAATCCATTTCTTTGTGGACCTCCATTAGTGAGTTGCAATGTCATTCGGGACACACCACAATTGGCACCATCCAATACTGATGCAAGTGAAGAAAAATGGTATGACTGTGATCCTGTGTCCTTCGTTGCAAGCTACTTCGTATTCCTAGTGACCTTTGCATTAATATTTTATATCAACTCTGGCTGGCGACGGAGGTTGTTCCTGTTCATTGAGAATCTCATAGACGAATGTCATTTCCTAGTTTTCTATACTATTTCCAAATTATTTGCTGCATTTTATTGGTAGCCATGTTGTGTGTCTTTCTATTGGACATGTAGTTCTTTGATGCACATTTTTTCTCTTTTTGTTGCATGTCATGTTTTTATGAATACAAAATAAGAGTTAACTTCTAAATACGTGCAAAACTAAAAATATTATCTAATCTATCTCCATGTATTATTTTCAACTGATTGGAATGCCAAACTAAGATTCCTCTATTCTCTTAACTAGATATTGGCTTTTAAATCATGATTGTAGGTTGATTTTATTTATAACGGTAACTAATATTTTGTTGTGAATAAAAGGCATCATAATGTTGTTTATATTGCAAGATTAGATATTAAGTTACACTAATGGACTAGCAACCCACGAATCCTGTTGTTGTTGGATTTATTTTTTTATCTTTCCTTCTCTATTTCTCATATGCCTCCAACTGCTTCGTTGATCATTCTTTTTCCTCTTCCAAAATAGTTTTTCTTTAAATCTCAAGCCTTCAGTTTTCCCATTCCCATATCACATTTGATTTTGTTAAAATCCTAATTAAAGGTATGGTACTTGAGTCCCTTATCTAAAGTATGATATTTCGAAGTGATGCTTATATGAACCCTCACATCTTAATAATTAACTTTTTAGGTGAAGTTCTTTAAAGAATCATATCAAATTTTCTCTTATAAATTTTTTCTTTTTGAGATAAATTTTCTTTACTGATCATAGGTAACTAATAGTTTTTTCTTTTCTTTAAACAACTCTTAGGAACACCCATAACAAATACCTCATAAATCAAAACTCAAAACTTATGCTTTCTAGTAAAGTAATATTTCATTGGTATTGTGGCATACAATAAAAAATAAGATAAAAATCAAAATTATCATTTCCCAATTGCAATTCTAATTTCTCACACACACACACACGTATAAAAGAACATATATAGAAAATCAATTTTGTAATGTCATAAGTTAATTATATTTAATTTATTAGTTTGTCTCAAATATAAAATTTTAGTTAATGTCAATTTATATTAATATTATAAATATAAGTGTGCAAATATATATGAAAATTTAAAATATAAATATCTAAATACACAATAAATACTTTATATTATAAAAAATAAATAATTTATAAATAAAAATATTCTTTAAATCAAAAAGTCCCGATGGATGCAATGCGACGGAGAGAGAATGGTGGTCGGTCGACCAATCAAAAAGCTTTCTTTTTATTTTCTTTTGGTTCTTTTTTGTTTGGCGTTTCTCTGGGACGCAAAGGCCTTTTTTTGCTGTGGCAAGAAAATTGTCAGTTTTTTCAAATTTAAACAATATTTTTTCAAATCATATAAACAAATGCAATCATTGTTTTTTATCAAAATTAAAGGTACTTATTTTGTAATATATATACTTTTGAATGAATTTAAATTATATGATATTTAATTTTTTTATCTTTAATTTAATTTTTTTTAAATTAACTTAAATTAATATTTTTTAAGTAAATATAATATAAGATATATCATTTATTTATTTGATTTACTAAAATATGATTATTAAGTTACTCCATACTTAATTTCAACACCAAAATTATAAAGAGAAAAAAAAAAAACATAGAATACAATCTAAACCGTCCTCTCTCCTCTCGTTAAAAACCCCAATTGCCTCCTCTCTACTTTATGTGCTGATGCATATCTATCAACCAACACCCAGTTAGTTTCCGCATGAGCAAGCCCATTTCTCTTGCGCATCTCGTGGAGCACTTGGTTTAATTCAACAAACCGTCTCATTTTTCCAAGAATCTCATTGTAAACACTAGATGCTATTGACAATTGCCCGAACTTAGACACCCAATTGAAGAAAACAAGAGCTGGTTTCCACTCCAAACGGTGCCTCTTTAGTACATTCAAAACCAAATCCTCTGCCAATCTCAGTCGTTGGGGCAGTCTTTGCAAGTCTTTAAAATGTTATGCACTCTCTGGGACCTATCATAGCAAAGGGACCCACATCTGGTTATCTCTGTCACCCGCGTCTGCTCCGCTGATGCGTAACCGTCGATCATTAATTATATATATATATATATATATATATTTCTTACTATTAATTTTGGTCTGTTTCAGTTGTTTTTGTAACATAGCCTAAAAAAAAAAAGGAAAAAAAACTAAAAGCAGTTTACTTTTTCTTTTTTGTTTCTGTTTGGCAGCTGAGAAAATTTTGAGAAAGGGAAAATGAAAGGAAAGTGGTATTATGAAATTAAGATACTAACTTTTATGTTTACGGAAGTTTATTTGTTATTTAAGTTCTGAGTGTGTATTGCATTATTAACCTAAGCATGTATGTTTGTAGAAAAAGTATATAAAGGTTAGTTGAATCATTGGCTATAATTCTCTGTCATGCTTTCTACTAATTTAAATTTGGCTATTCAGCTAAAAATTGTAAAATTACTTTCTATTAAGGTATTGCAAGTTAACCAGATTGATGCCTTGAAGTCAGCTAAATTGTTTAAACAGAGTATTCAAGTGTTGATGTTATGTCAGATACTGTTTTTTATTTTTTTAATTTTTTTATGATGAGCAAACCTTGGCTTGTCTTCATGGCTCCAGTGCCATAGTTCCCACTTGCTTAGTGGAATGCTCATAGATGGATTTGAACTTGAGACTGTGTTTATGGTTGATCATTTTTATAATAGTTTCATAGTGTTGTGGGTTACAGAAGGAAGCAAAGATTCTTTGCAAGTACACTCAATTTGCATTTGTTTGCTGTATTTGGTTGGGGGGTGTTTTAAATTTATCCACACGGTTACTTTGGCACGAGATGGTTATCAGTGTTTCTTTTTCTTAGGCAACTGTAGCCATGAAAATGAGTTTTATTGGCTGATATGTAATTGGATTGGGCAGCTTTTTGCAGTATACTTTCTGTTTGATCTTCTCTGAGGAAGATGACGTTTACATCTTGTTTCACTTTCTCTAACCAAAAAAGGGTATGCTAGCGCTCGGGGTTTGAAATGGTTTAGATACATGTATCCTTATCCATCCCTATTCAAACAAAGAGACTATTTCCTTGACTTGAACCTACGAGATTCAATATGCAATGCAATACTTTTATCATTACAGCAAGGCTTGCCTTTCCTCCTATTTTACTTTCTTTTTCATTCCTTATTATTTTCTCTTCTAAAAGGGAAAAAATGTGCAAACTCTTTTATGTAAGTGTAAAACCTTTCCAGAGATATGGAGTGTGTGTTTGTTGTCTGTCTTTTGGGAGTTCATTTATCACGGATTCATGAGTACCCCTTGGTGTACTAACAGCTAATATAACAAGTTCATTTTGAATCTTCTGGGTTGAAATGAGCATGTACATACCACTATATTTGAGTGGAACATATGGAATTGGAAAAGATAAAATGTTAATTCAGATTCCAGCCCTCAATTTTGATGTTGTTATGAACTGTACTTCCGTGCTGTCTGGTTGTTAAGGAAACCTTTTGAATTCCTTTTGAGTGAACAATAACATGATATTTGATCCGATCATGCAAGGTTGCTTGAATTATTCTTCATTACCTGATCTCCCTCCTAGATTTGATATTTCTAGATGATATCAGGGTTTCAAAGATCTCTACTTATTACATTTTTAATGTGCATGCAGGGTTAACAGGACTTGTCTCTTTGATTGATTCAAATTCTCATATAACCAACTCAGGTTTAAGTCATTTAAAGCCACTAAAAAGCTTACAATCTCTGACCTCGGAGCCTTGTAAGGTGACTGCTAACGACATTAAGAAGCTTCGATCAACTGACCTACCTAATCTGCTTAGCTTCCTCCCCGAGTCGATGGGGAGGTATCATGGGATGTGCTGTGAATAGCTACTGTTCTCATGAAGGAAGTGCACCTGTTATATATAAAGGAACATGAAGCTTAAAGCCTGCGGTGTAAATATGGTTAGGACTTGAAGTTGATTAAGGTGGCTAGATATCATTATGCTTTGTACGAAGCTATCTTTCATATTGATTCAATATGGAAGAAATTGTACATAAGCTTCCCTTATAAGACAAATTAAGAGTAGTATTGTTAAGTTGAACTATTAAGACCTTTTTTAAGTAAAAAATCTATAATCAACTGAAAGTGACAGAAAAATAGAAAAAAAAATCAAACAAAAAAGATAAAAGAGGCGGATGAGGAAACAAATGACTTAACACTCTCTGAAGTTGCACAGATGATTGAAGAAAAGAATGCAGGGTTAGATGACCCTGTGACTACTTTAGTAATGAGAATTGCTAGATGGAGGATTGGTAAGGGATTAAGAGGTTGGAGATGTTAGATGGAAAATTAGGGAGATAAATAGATCAGAATGACTATATAAAGACTATTGAATTAGTAACAACTCCATATATAGAAATTGATGGATGAGAAGGGAATGAAGTCGATGGGGACAAGGAAGTTGTTGTTGAGATAAATGAGATATGTAAGTGTGTTGAAGTGAATAACATTGAGGCAAGCAATCTTAATATTATGAAATTGTCAAAAGGGATTGTAAAAGTATTTTTATCTTAATAATTATATTATCCTTTCAAATTATACTAAAGAAATAATACAGTGCAAAATACCAATAATATATCCATGTCTAAAAAATATTGAAGTGTAGATTAGTTTTTAGTTATTAATTTTATATTAATAGATATATTTCAATAATTTAGAGGAAAAATATGTAAAAATGTTAAATTATAATTAAAATTATTAACTTGATTTAAACTTTTAAAGTATTTTATGTTTTTTCTTGAATAGACTAAAATCGTGAATACACGCATACACACACTCACGTGAGACTAAATTTAAAACCTATCTAATGCAATTTTTATTATCGGTATATTTTAACAAATAACCATTAATGTCACTTAATTAATACCTAATTGGTAGGAAAAAGGAATAATGAAAATTGTTTAGTTTAATATTTTATACAATTAATCTATTAATTTATTCTCATCTTAGGATAAAATTAATATAAATTTTAATCAATTCTAACTTTGATCCAATTTTCCAAATTTTACAAAGAAACTAATTTATTCTGCCAAAAAAGTAGTATGTGTATTATAAAAGCTATATGATAATAACATTCATATGAAAAAAAAAGAAAAAGATTAAATTAAATCATAATTTACTATAGTATTATACTTCAAGTATTAAATATATTAAAATTACAATATATTTTAACTCATTTTTTTTAATATTTAACAAGATATTACAAACACTTTTTTAATGAAAAAACTCTAAATTATAAGTAAATTCTTAGATAAAAATTTGAATTGGATACTAATTTTTGTAATTTGGTTTAATAAGTAAAGACCAAATAGTTATTTGAAGATGCTAAGAGTAGCTTTAATTATTGGTACATGAGACCTAATTCATTTGTGGACGTGTACACGATTGACATATAAAATCAAAGGTAATTCTAGATAATCTCGCCTGGTAAGGGTTGTGACAAAGCAATTCAAGCTTACTATTTGTTTTTAAAGAGTTGGTTAATCAATCTTTTTATTGTATCCCAACTGTGAATGTTGCCTTCTATGGTACAGACTATACTCATCTTATTAATAATAAAATTCAGAACTATCAAAGAAAAATTGCTTGACAAAGAAGTATTAAAGCTATTCTAGCAATGAGTAAACCAATTCGCTTCTAGATGGAACAGCCCCGTGAGAGGAGCACATAAGGAGACGGGGCCGTGGCTGTTGGGGCAGAAGGCATGCAAAATGGAGTTGAGTCACCCAGGACATGGTGTAATTACACTCGACTCGCTCCCAGTTCTTGACCGTCACTCTAGGAAGGAAGGGAATTGTCTGTACCAGCCCCATTTAACTTAAAAGTAGTCCTTAGTACTCGATAGACAACCTCTCGTCTTTCAAACAACTCTCAAGAACACCCACAACCCACATAAATCAAAACCCAAAACCTATGTTTTCTAGTAAAGCAGTAATCCATTGGTATTTTGGCATACAACAAAAAACAAGTTAAAAATCAAAATTGTCCTTTTCCAATTATTATTTTAATTTCTCACACACATATTATAAGGACACACACATATGAAATAGAGTTAATTTTTTAATGTTATAAGTCAATTATATATGATTTATTAGTTTGTCTTAAACACATACATGTTATAAGCTAGAATCACTAGTTGCATGGATCAATAGAGTCCTTGATACTAAAAGAGTCTTTAAAATTGAAAGATCTTGAGGCCTCAGCTAAATAAGAAGAAAAGATCAAACAAAAAAAAAAATTACCAAATCTTTTTATTAATACAAATTTTAATCTAAAAAAATATTTGATAAATTTAATTTTTAATTACTTAGAAGTTTTAATTAATGTCAATTTTTTATTAATATTATAGATATAAGTGTATGTATATATATTAAAATTTTAAATATAAATATATAAATATATAATAAAAATATTATATTAACAAAATAAATAACTTATAAACAAAAGCATTCTTTAAATCATAAATTCCTACTGGATGCAAGCCTGCGGAGAGACATTGGCGGTGGACCGTTGGGTCATGTGCAGCTTTTTGTTTTTGGTTCTTTTTTTTTTTGGGACGAAAAGGCGTTGTTTTGTTGTGGCAAGAAAATTGTTGGAATGGATTTAAATTAAATTTTATTTATTTTTTTATCTTTAATTTTATTTTTTTAAAAATTAACGTAAATTTACATTTTTTAAAAAATATATATAATATATCATATATTATTTATTTGACTCGTTAAAAATATAGTAATTAGGATACCCTATTTTTAATTACAACACTAAAATTATATCGAGTTAATATATATATATAAAATACATATAAGCATCGACAAAAGATATATAAGCCGTGCAGATTGTCTGAGTAATTTCTGTTGCGGCATCTCTTCTCTGTTGGTGATTTGATATGGATTTTCTTGCATGAGATGGGAGCAGTCGCGTACTTCTAAATTAGGTTTGAATTGTTATGCTGTTCGGTTGTTTAATATGCTTCCTGGTTGTGATGGGCAGACAGCATTGCTCAACCATATATTGAATGCAGACCACGGGAAGCGCACAGCAGTGATAGAGATTGAGGTACATAGAGATGAATTTTGGATCCTTGTATTAATTTATTGGATTAGAGAATTTTTGTTGTCTTGATACTATGACAAGGGGAACTTTTTTAGTTTTTTTGGTCTTAATTATGGTTATGTCACCTTGCAGAAAATTATTCTGGTCTTGAAGCTTGTTGTTTGATACTGACCATGGATGTAATCTTAACTTGTAGATATACTTTTAAATTGATTATATGTAGCTGAATCAATTTGTTTCCTGTTGTTGAATTTGCAGTATGGTGAAGTTGACATTGATGGTTCTCTCTAGTTGCTGCAAAAATTACTGGGGCTGAGGACACTGTTATGCTGAACGGTAGTTGTCTGTTCTGTACAGTAAGGGGTGATCCTGTGAGGATGATCGGGGAATTGGTTGAGAGAGAAAGAGGAAAATTCAATCATATTGTAATTGAGACTACAGGTAGGAGATTAATACCAGACACAGACCTAAATCTAGATTATAAGCAGTGGAGGTTGTTTATGTTGTTGGATTCTTTGCGATCTATAATCGATAGAGAATTATAGTCTTGTGTAGCTTAGTTTCACTTATGTATATGAAACTGGTTCCATGCATCAAGGGAACTTCCCCGTAACAGTTTGATGATACATCTGGTTTCACTTCTGCAGGTTTGGCAGATCCTGCGCCAATCATTCAGACTTTTTTATGCTGAGGATAAGGTTTTCAATGATGTCAAGTTAGACGGTGTTTTCACTTTAGTTGATGCTAAGCATGTTACTTTTCATTTGGATGAAGTCAAGCCAAAGGGAGTGGTAAATGAGGCAGTTGAGCAAATTGCTTTTGCTGACAGAATTACAGTAAACAAGGTATTCTTATGTTGACAGACATTGTGAAAGAGCTGCTTAGCTGAGATCAGGCTTTTTTTTTCCCAAAAGTATTTTTAATGCTCCTAGATTAGCTTTTCTGCTAAACAATGTTGCCCAGGTGCTTGAAATTTCATGCCACCAAATGAGGCTTTCTGTTTGAATTAAGACAACATAAAAATGAAGTATATGCCAGTGTGCATGGTCCAATTATCACGGTTAATAACCTGACCTTCAAAATGTTTTGTCAACAAACATCAAGGCTCAGTCTTGCATTTATCTTAGTTGTAGAGCTTCTCTCTCTAGTGATTGATCGGGGTGAGGAGACAGAGAAGAAATCAACTGTCGTAACAGATACCCCAAGTTTTAGTGCAATGCTAATTGAATGATTCATAATTTGAATGTTTGAACTATATTGCATGCTTGGAGTCCATCTCAGGTATTCGTTCCAGCTTTACTCATTCATGCCAGTCCCCAATTTAAATTAGCATTGGTTTTAGCCACACATACATGGATTGGATTCGGATGTTGTTTCCCTTTCTTGATTATTAATGGCATATCCAACACCCAAGCAATGCATTCATTTTAGGGCACATTGTTGATCCTTATTATTTAGGTTTTACTGTGATTTTGAGCATTAGGGATGTGGTGAAGTGATATGATGCGAGTAATGTGTTTTGTGAAATATGGTCTTGTGCTTAAATAGTTTCTGAAAGTTTGTAGATTATAAGTGGGCTAAATCTAAAACATTTAGCTCTAGGTTGGTTTGACCCGAATTCTGCATTCTCCTGATTTTGTTCAGGTCTTGATGGTCTATTACATCTGAATCTTAGCAGATGCCAGCTTTCTGATGATGGATGTGAGAAATTTTCCAGTATGTTTCAAATTCATTTTAAACATTTTGTTGTGGTGTTAAAGTCAGTGTTACCACATGGTATAACTTTTCAAGTGATCAACATCTTGGCCTTTTTTTTCTTCCCAGAGTTTGTTAAACTTAAGAGTACTGAATTTGGGTTTCAATGACATCACACATACTTGTTTGGTCAACCTGAAAGGTAGTTTCTATTTACTCTTATTTTATTCATGCAAAAAATATGAAGTTTTGTGTGGAATACCCAAAAAGAAGAAAAAAAGGAAGAAGAAATCCAAGAAAGTGTGGAAAAAATGTGGATAAACAAAACACAAAGGAAAATTGCTGGAGGACATGGAGAAAATATGAAAACTGTGGAAAGATGCAAAAAGGTGAAGTTGGATTAAAATGAAGAGTTCCATTCTCTTTCAAACCATAAACTAGTACTTCCTTGCCTTCAAAAGCTCCAATAATCCTATTCAGAAAATTTATGTAGGCCTAAGGGTTGAACTATATCCAGGGTTATACCCAATGTTTTCTAGCTTCATCCATTCAATGGACGACATTTATAAAACCACATGACACTCTTAATGCATGCATTTAAACCCAATGTTACCTAAATTTTTCAGTTATATATCATCTGGTTTATTGACGTTAATTTAATTTTGTCTCAGTAATGATTATAACATAGATGCACTTAATATTCGCAAATAATGGGTAGGCTCCATTCCTGTCTTCTTTTAAATAAATAGTTTTTCTTCAAATTAATTGAAGGTCATTAATTTTGCGTCTTAAATGATTGTCAGTTATGGGTATACGATTCACAGATTGTGATCAATTTCTGCTTGTAATTTATGGGTGAATTTTCTCTCCTTTCTTTCTTATAAGATATATATTTTGGTGCTTTACATAGGTTTGATGAATTTGGAAAGCTTGAACCTGGATTCATGTAGAATTGGTGATGAAGGGCTGGTCAATTTAACAGGTCACTGTTTAATTCTTCTTCCTTCTCTTCTTTTCATATGACAAACGTTTTTTCTTCTTGTGATTATTTTAAAATACTCTGGTTAATCAGTATCTAGCAATCTCATTTCGTGCATGGTTAAATGTCAGCAGTTCACAAGCTGGACATTTGGTGTTCAGTATTGTGGAATGGAGATTCTAGCTATTTTAGGTCAAATTTTCTGTGTACATTTGCATGTTTCATATCCAAAATGTTCCGTATTACATACTTGAAATTGATTTAGGATGTATTAACTGTTGAAATGTCTTTCATTTATGCTTTTTAAAACTCTTAAGGCTTTGCATTTCAGTTAGGTGAGATTCTGGTATTGAAATCTGTCTGTGGTAGACTAGTTGTGCAATTTGGTATGTTGCCAATACTTTGCATCAATATGCCTGGTTTTGGATGCATCTGCTGTTTCTCTCTCTCTCTCTCTCTCTCTCTCTTTCTCTACTCTGGTCTTGTTATGTTATCCTAGGTATAATAGTATTGGATATACCACCTTTTGCTTCTCCTCTTTTCCTGCTTGCATTCCTTCTATCTTTTTATTAGTTGTGCTAATTTTCCTCTGATTGATTGGAAGCAGTGGCCTTGGCCACCTCTCTGGTTAGACATTTACATACTGATGAATATGCATGAGTGGTTTTACTATATTTCCTTTTGGTTAGTGATTGTGGTATAAATTCACTTCTTAAAGTTCTTTGGTCAATGTGGTTCCAATGTGGTTAGTGATTGCATTATATATTTCATTTTCAACCCATCTGATAATGTGGACACTCCTCTGATGGTCAACTTTGTTTAAGTTAAAAATTTGTGGTTGGTATTTGATTTCATCCAGCCATTGTGAAGGAAGTGGCATGCTTTATTTTATGTCTTTGAAATTTTGGGTACTGATGGCACATTAAGGCTTTTCAACCCTGTCTGTCCAAATGGAGATCCTTTAATGATAGGGAAACTTAGATCATTCAACGGAGAGTAGTTGGCTGTGATAATAGGCATTAGCACAGCTGTTGATATTATATATGATACCGGATTTAGCTGTGAACAGTTAGTCTTGCTGAAATATTTTTTTTCCAAATTGTTATTCCTGTTGGAGTACTTGTGGTTAAAATTTCATTCTCTGGACAACAACATGCTTCTTAATTTGGGATCAAAGATGGGTAAGTTTGTTGGTCCTTGCTACACGGTAAAGGAGTAATGTGTGCACTCATCTGTTGCAACTAAGAAATTGGCAGTACCTCTAGTCACAGGCAATCATTTATGAGAACTGATTTGATTGTGACTTAACTAACCAAATTTGTGCTTTTCGGCAGAAACCCAGCTTCACAAATTGAAACTGTGATCTGCTTTATATATTTTCTATATTGCAATTAAAAATAGTTGTAGAGTCTACCTTAGGTGGAAGTTGACAGATAACAGAAAAAAACAGGGCAATTCTTTTCTTGATATTCCCATGTCAAAAGCTGTCACAAGGCTTGTTTGAAAAAACAATTTTCCACGAGATAATTGCTGTGGGATACTAGGTTTGAAGTGGTTTGTTGTCATCTGTCTGCTTTGCTATAGAGTTTGAGATTCTTGTGGGTTGTGTTGACCTCATCCTCCATTTTAGTTGTAGGTTTGACCAATCTGGAAAGCATAAATCTGTCATTTACTATGGCTACGGATGGTGGCTTGAGAAAATTATCTGGATTATCTTCTCTGAAAACTCTTAATTTGGATGCCCGCCCGCCAAATTACAGATACTGATCCTCACTGGTAAGTTTAATTTGTTTGATGATCTCCTTATTCTTCTTGTTCTTCTTTTTTGCCCCTCTTGCCACCCCTTCCAAGCCCCTAAAATGTAGTTGGTCTTCAATATCTTATTTAGTGCCATTGAAGTATTTGAAATTTAATATATTGAAGATATTTTATCCCGGAAGCTATAGGTTTTGGGATTCAATTTTGAAGTTCACTGGGACAATAGGCATGTCTTGTGAGGTTAAATTCAATTTTTCTGCTGTAGTCAAAACATTGGGAGTCCACCCATGAACCAAAGGAGAGTCAACATTCATTGTAGAAACTCAATAGTCATTATCAATTGACAATAATCAATAAAATCCTAAATAATAAAGATTGTTCTTCTTTAACTCATCAAGCTTGTTGAAATTTGTCTCGCCACAATGGGGAGACAATGAACTGTGGAAAAAATGGTCCATATCACAATGGCCGGACAATTCCTTTTTGGGCTTTCTTCAACAAAGGTTTCCTCAATCTGTATCCGTTTATCCTGCTGGAGCGAAGAAAAAATTAGATATTTCCCGCCTTTTGTTTTCTACTTTGAATTCTGGACTGGGCTGATGATTGCCAATTTTGAGCTGGAAAATTTTTGCCACAAAATGAAGAGAAAAAGTGATTGATTGGGGCGAGGAGAGAGAGAAGAAATCAACTGTTGTAACTGACAGATACCATGAGTTTTAGTGCAATGCTAGTTGAAGGATTCATAATTTGAATGTTTGGACTATATTGTTCTGACCATTGGATGTGGAAACTCTTTTGTTACATAAATTGGCATTCAATGTATCTATTTTTCACGACACAATCAACTTGTGATCCTATTTAGATCGCATTCTTATTCTAATTCTGGGTAATGTTTAAGTAATGTCTCGCTGCATGGTTTTGCATAAATTTCTCAAACTCCATCATCCATGAGCTATTCCTTGAACTTTTGTGGTTCATGATGCAAGATTTTACATATTTTTGCTGTTGGGCACAAATTATTTTTCATTGAACTTTTCTAGTTTGTGAATTTCTTTCAGTGTTCTGATTTTTGGTTGCATTCAGCTACAGTACAATGCTACTTTTTCCTCATGCAGGTTTGACTGGATTGATCAATCTGGATCTTTTTGGAGCTCGTATGACAGATTTGGGAACTAACTATTTGTGAAGCAAGTTTTACAGTGGTACGTCACTGGTAGAAAAATAAAAATGCCAAGTTATTTGTTATGTTGAGTGCATGATTATCACTCAGGTATTTTGTGCTGAAAAGCATAGGACGAAGCATCTCATAAAACTACCTGTTATTAGAAAAACAGAGGATGTTCATTTCCCAGGCAGCTTCTTTCCTATAATTTGGTATGAGCAATTATAAGTCGGATGATAAATTTTTTGATAACACACCTTGTTTGAGAGCACGATATTCAATAACAATGGCTGCTTTACTGACAACTTTTTAATTGATTCTGCTTCCACTTCTTCTGTTGGTCCTACTGTTGCTGCTTCTGTTTTTCAGTTGCTTATTTCTTGTGTAGATTTTAAGAATCTGCAGGGTGGAGGATTGACTGATGCTGGCATAAAGAAAATAAAAGATCTTGCATCTCTGTCACGGCTAAATCTGTCCCAGAATTGCAACCTAACAGATAAAACATGGAATTGATTTCTGGTATCCTCACTCACTTTGCTTTGTACTTGCTAAAATGCTTACTTTACTGTTCATATGGATAGAATCACCTGACATCTCAAGGGTGATGTTAGTGGTTTACCTGAGGAACAGAGAATGTACATGGTGGTGGGATATTTATGGTAGATCATTTTTATAATAGTTTCATGGGGTTTGTGGTTTACAAAAGGAAGCAAAGATTCTTTGCAAGTACACTGAATTTGCATTTGTTTTCTGTATTTGGTTGGGGGATGAATGCCATGTCTATCAAAGATGTAAATTTATCCACGCTGTTACTTTGGCATGAGGTGGTGATCAGCATTTCTTTTTCTTAGGCAACTGTAGCTGTCAAAATGAGTTTTATTGTCTCATACGTAATTGGATTGGGAGCTTTTTGCACTATACTTTCTGTTCAATTTTCTCTAAGGAAGATGATGTTTACATCCTGTTTCACTTTCTCTAACCGAAAAAAGGTATGCTAGCACTCGAGGCTTCCACACTACGGGGTTTGAAATGGTTTAGATACATATATCCTTATCCATCCCTATTCAAACAAAGAGACTTTTTCCTTGACTTGAACCTACGATATTCAATATACAATACTCTTATCATTACGCCAAGGCTCACCTTTCCTCCTAGTTTACTTTCTTTTTCATTCCTTATTATTTTCTCTTCCAAAAGGGACAAAATGTGCAAACTCTTTTATGTAAGTGTAAAACCTCTCCAGTGATATGAAGTGTGTGTTTGTTGTCTGTTTTTTGGGAGTTCATTTATCACGGATTCATGAGTACCGCTGGGTGTACTAACAGCTAGTCTAACAAGTTCATTTTGAATTTTCTGAGTTGAAATGAGCATGTACGTACCACTGTATGTGAGTGGAACATATGGAATTGGAAAAGATAAAATGATAATCCAGATTCCGGCCCTCAATTTTGTTGTTGTTATGAACCGTACTTCCATGCTGTCTGGCTGTTAAGAAAACCTTTTGAATTCCTTTTGAGTGAAAAATAATATGATGTTTGATCTGATCATGCAAGGTTGCTTGAATAATTGCATGATCTCCAGCCTAGATTTGATGTTTCTAGATGATATCATGGTTTCAAAGATCTGATCTTATTACATTTTGAATGTATATGTGGGGTTGATAGGACTTGTCTCTTTGAATGTTTCAAATTCTCATATAACCAGCTCAGGTTTATGTCATTTGAAGCCATTGAAAAGCTTACAATCTCTGACCTTGGGGTCTTGTAAGTTGACTGCTAACGACATTAAGAAGTTTCAATCAACTGACCTACATAATCTGGTAAGCTTCCGCCCTGAGTATATGGGGAGGTATCATGGGATATGCTGTAAATAGCTACTACTCTCAAGAAGGAAGTGCAGCTATTATATATAAAAGAATATGAAGCTTAAAGCCTGTGCTGTAAATATGGTTAAGACTTAAAGTTGATTAAGGTGGCTAGATATCGTTACGCTTTGTGCGAAGCTATCTTTCATATTGATTCAATATGGAAGAAATTGTACATAATGTCACGGGGTTAGACCTTATTCGTACTTAACCCGCACATCACTTAGTTAACTTTGCGTGAGAAGATGAATTAAGTAAGTTTTAAAGAGTTGAGAAAATAAGCGAAAAGCATTGAGAGACAAATAAGAGAATTGATCTGTGTGAGTTAGAGCTTTATTAAGAGAGCGAATTGCGTTGTACAAATAAGAGGGGGTGATTTATTTATACATTTCAAAAGAATGCATAAGAATAGTATATCTTAAATATCTATAAAAAATATTTTAGATATACATTTAAGACGGTCCCCTTCAGAATTCTCTAGATAATTGTAATGCACTTTACAGGAAGTCTTTAGATGAAGACACTTCTGCACGCTTCTGGAACCTTCTGTAGGCAGTAAAGGGGTTGGACAATACTGGCAGCTTGCAGAGATTTAGTCTCACCTGATTTTCTCATTCCAAAGTGTTTAATGGGTTAGACAAGAAATGTCCAAGTGACATCCTTACCCACTTAATTTCATGATATTCTTGTTACATTCTTAGCCTTATATGTCGAATGTGATCAACAAACTATCAAAATAGGTCTTCTTATTCTCAACTAATCTCTTCATCAAGCAAATCTTCTCCATATCACTCTACCAACAATGATGTGCTCTTCTTATTTGTTGAATTTGGTGACCATAGTAATTGATGTGCGCTTAGACTTGCTCCGACTTGGATTCTCTTTGTCTCCATGAAAAATCTTTAGAAGACTTATATGAAAAATGTTAGGTCTTTAGTTTTGGTGAGAATTGGACTTGGAAGGCAACTTTTCCCATACACTTAATGATAGGAAATAACCTTTCGTACTTCCGTACCAAGTCCTTATGTACCTTGCACAGGAACTTAAATTGGTTAGGTTGTAGTTTCACCATCACCATATCTCTCTTCGCGTACTCTTTTCAGTGTCACGTGGTGTTAGTCCATCTTTTCATCCTTTTAGTCGCTTTGTTTAACTTGTAACTTTCGTAGGCAATGGGTGACATATCTTGCATCAAAACTCCCCTAATGGTGAAGTCAAATGCATCAGTGTGAACTTTGAAAGGTTTTTCATAATCTAGTAACACCATAATAGGTTTTTCAGAGATTGCTCACTTCAATCCCTCAAAGGAAGCTTGACATTTCCTCAACTAATGTGTGTTGTTCTTCTTCAGGAGATCAGTTAGGGGCACTACTATGGTATAATATCTTTTAATAAATTGATGATAGTAGTTCACTAGCCTTAGGAAAGATCGCAATTTCAGGACCTTAGTTGGCGGCTCTCACGCTTGGATGGTTTGCACTTTTGTTGGATTCATTATTAGCCTACCATCCTTGATCTTGTGGCTAAGAAAGTTTACCTCTTGTTTGGTGAATAAAAATTTCTCCCTCTTGTTGTACAACTTATTTTATCGGAAAACTTGGAAGACTTACTTGAGGTGTTTTACGTGCTCCTTAACGGTGTTATTGTATACCACGATATCATCTAAATAAATTACTACGAATTTATCAAGGAAGGGATGTAGTACCTTGTTCATAAGAGTACAAAAGGTAGTTGGTGTGTTGGTGAGGACAAAGGGTATGATTAGAAACTCGAAAACCCTGTAGCGTGTTACATAAGTTGTTTTTGGTTTATCACCTTGGAAAATACGAACTTGGTAGTAGTCTGATCGCAAGTCCAGATTGGTGATGTACCTCGTCTTCCTCAATTGGTCAAAGAGATTAACTATCAAAAGTATTGGATACTTGTTCTTGATAGTGACTTTGTTCAAGGCTCGATAATCGATGCACATCTATATCAAATTATCCTTCTTTTGGAAGAGGACTGGAGCACCAAAAAGGGCTTTTGATGGTTGAATGTAGTCTGAATCGATCAAGTCTTGGAGTTACTTTCTTAGTTCAGCGAACTCTGAGGATGTCATGTGATAAGGGATTATGATAAGAAGTTTGACACCGGGTTCTAACTCGATATGGTGATCCACATCTTGTATAGGAGGCAGCTTATTTAGCAATTTAGGAGGCATCACGTCTTTGAACTTGACAAGGACAACCTAAACAGATTGCGACAATGTAGAGTAGGTGTTGCTACGTTTTCTCCATCATTGAGTTCCCTTATTGTAGCAATATAGTCTTCCTTTAACTTAAGGCCCTATTTGAACTGTAGGGCAGAAATTATTGATAGTTTTGACTTCTCCATGCTCTTCAAAGGGATCAATCGGATCTTGTACGTATTAAGGATCACAAGAGAACTCGAGGTAGGAACGAAAAAAGTTAAAATTTTGCAGAAAAATGTAAGACCTAACACCATTTTGAAATCTTTCATAAGAATGATAGTGAAGTCTAACTTACCAGTCTAATCTCCGATTCAAACAACTACTCCTTACGCTACGCCTTGGACAAGTTTTTACCTCCGAATTGACAACCTTGATGGTGTCATTCCCCTTTGCAAGTTTAAGGTCTAGATGCTCGACCTCTTATATATCCATAAAGTTGTACGATGCTAGACATGCTCGGCGTTGCTCTCACGTCTAGCATCATACATGTGACTTTGCCTTTGATGGCAACATCCGCGTATAGTAGTCCCTTCTTTTCATGGATTGATGGAGTGAAAAGTTTGGATAGGTTACCCAATTATTGAATAGCTCTCATGTTGGTTTAGGGCTCTTTCTTGGGTTTCTCTTTGTTGAGTTCTACCGTCATGACATTCATTACCCTACTGTTGGGGCAATCCCTCACCCAATGTGGTCACAAATAAAGCAGAGTTTTGGGGGATTACCTGTATTACGTTTACCCGAAGAATTTTGGCCATGCTTGAGATTGCCACTTAAGGGTTTCTAGTGTCCACTCTTCTTGTGCCCTGTATCCTGTTTTTGTTCATTTTTCTCTCTCCACTCTTGTTGAAGTTAGGCTTTTTACCATTGGAGTAAGAAGAGTAATCGATAAGTGTCTCGGCAGTAGCAATGACAACATCTAGAGTTTGCACATCACACCTATCCAACTCTACTCTCGCCCAATCCTTTAAGTTGTCCTTAAAGTGTAAGAGAAAAGTTCTCTATCGAACATATCAATTTCAAGTATAAGGGTAGTACATTCCTTGATGTAATTAGAAATACTACCTATTTGACTTAAGCGACGTGATTTTCCCCTAACTTGGTTGTCCATATTGTGAGGCATGAAGTGTTTGTGCAGTTCAGTCTTGAATTACTCCTAGGTGTTAAGAATGCACAAACCTTTCTTCCTTTTGGAATACTTTCGCCTTCACCATAATTGGGTAGTATCCGTTAAGAAGATTGGGGTATTGTATACCTTAGTAAGGTCATCGACAATTCTAATGACCTCAAAGTATTGTTCAAAATCAAAGAGAAAGTTATCCACAGTAGTGGCATTGCGAGTATCATTGTACATGGTAGACTTAGGAACCTTCAAACCATGAACTGCAGTAGCACTAGTGATGGCAGTCGTACTAGCTGAAACTGGAGTACTTTGACACAACAACTCTATCTCCTTGCAGAGGTCATGAATCTCTCCTTTAACGAACTCCTATAGGTCGAACAATTTTTGATTTAAGGAGCATAGTTCTCCCTTAAATAAATAGCCAAACTCATCAACTATGTATTTGGTAGCCCTTGTGATCTCAAAATTCTCATGGATCACATTGTCAACTTGCTCGCTGAATTCGTCCACTTTAGCATTCAAGTTGGTGATGCTTATTCCATGAATTCTCTTACTGGGGCCTTGGGTTAGCCACGCTTAGTTGGGATGCATTACTTCTCATGCCTATGAGCTTGTTACTCCACTTGTTGCTCCTTCATAGTGGTTGTAACAAATCCTTATTCGCTTACCATACTCGTAGCTTCAGGAAACACCAAATATCTAGGTTGTACTTAAATATTAAATCGTTGCTCTGATACCACTTGTTACGAGGTTAGACCTCATTGCTAACCTTTAATAAAGTGTTTGATGGGCTGATACCACTTTATGGTTCTGCGAGTTCTCATAACCATGGAAAACCTCATTGCTAACCTTTAATAAAGCTAGGTGCTTGAGTTGATGTAAAATGTTCTTGCCCATGCTATGGGGAAGGGCCACTGAATGATAAGCAATTTTTTTTTTTCTTTCATCTGGATTAAAGTTTACATTTTGTAGAAATTTAGGGAAGATGAGGTTTGAAATCTCAGTTCTCTAAATGAGTTAAGGAGTTATATGTTGGTATTAGTCATTAACTTTACTTTGAGAACCTGCTTGGTTGCTGTCAATATCAATAGTATTTAGTGGTTGGAATTAAACATATTTTCAAGTCAGAGTAAACATCACTAACATCCAAATGCTTCTAATTAGGTACCAAAAAAACTCTCGACATTACAAATTATACGAAGAAAATTAAGTGTCCTAGACATAGTTAACAAGAAAAAAATAGTTCACGCTACAAATCTTACTAGCCATCACTTACATTACCGTAAGTTAAGTGTCTAGACATATCTCACAAAGATATCTAAAATCATTAGAGTTTCATCGCTTAACCATAAAAATAAAAATCGACTTTAACCAAATATGATATAAGATTATTTTGAAAAAATTTCATAAAATTTTGTCAGTAAAATTTAGCTTATCCTGTTGAATTTATTAGTATAGTGCATACATATTTTTTAATCACACAATTTCTTTTATAAATAGTAATGGGATGATAATAAATCAGATACAAAGACTTTTCTTCTCATCTAAATTCTGTTTACCTACTAAACGCACCGACGAAACAGTTGCTTTTATTGTCATATAGCGACAGCGATGCTTCGCGGCTTCTCCTTTGGTCTATTCTTCTGTCTACCTCATTGGAAAGGGTCAATGAGGTAAATTTCTAGGAAATTCTTTACTGTTTATTCTTTTGACTATTAGGTCTATTAGGAAAGTGACCTCTGACATTAAAAAGTTGACTCTTTTCATAGGTATGTTGCTCTATATATGTGTTGTGTGAGGGGGAAATTAGAATAGCAATTGAAAAAGGGGTTATTTTGATTTTTATTTTGTTCTTTGTTGCATGCCAATGGAGTATTGCTTTAGTAGAAAACATTATTGTTTTTTGGGTTTTAATTCATGTAGTGTTTGTAGGTGTTCTTGAGAGTTGTTTAGAGGAATAGAGGTTGGGTCTATTAGGGATCAAGGACTACTTTAAGTTAAACAGTGGTGATGAATATCCATGGCACGCTAATGATGTCTTTCGTTCGTGGACTGATGATCCAGAGTCTGATTGCTGCAGCTGGAAGCGAGTAGAGTGTAATAACGCCACCATGGTGACTCAATTCCATTTGTTCAATTTGCTACCATACATGACCCACAGTCAAAGGGTTCTAAACATGTCCTTGTTTACTCCTTTCAAGGAGCTGCTCAATCTAGACTTATCATCGAATAGGTTTACTGAATGCTACCAGAATCATGGTACGTAACATACAATAGCTTTAATACTTTCTTTTTTCTCAATCAATGTTTCTTCGATAATCCGCACCACAAAAACGCAACATTTAGAAGTTGCTGTTATGGAGATCTTTCCATCCCAGGTCGGCATCATAAGTCTCTCAAGTTTCTACTTCTTTGGTAGAATTAGCTTCTTTGTAAACTTAGAACAATCGAATCTCAGTTGGAATCCACTTAATGATACTAAAATTATCCTAAAGGTAAGAATCAATTAAGATTTTGTTAATCGATAGATTACTTATCTTCATCTCATTTTCACCAAAACCTTGAAATAGAGAGAACTATTTTTATTATTTAACTCATAACTCATCAGACTTCTTGAGAAAAACAAATTGTAGCTATTTGTTACTATGCCCCTTTATAATTTATATTTATATTTTATCATAGAATGTATATGTTATACAGTTATTTTAAGTTGTAAAGTTTTTTGACATAAGGTTTTACTATAAATACTCTCCAAAGGATCAAGTGAGGCATAAAAGGAGTTAAAAGTTTTATTTTTTATTTTTTATTTATTTTTATTTTTAAGTTTTTAACACTAGTAAACTTATTAAAATTCTAAATTAAAAAAAAAGTCAGTTTATTAACACTCTTAATTCTTTTATGGTATCATATTGTACCTAATCTTAATTAATTAGCTATCAGTATGACCGATTCAATTTTCTCATTTTGTGTTCTTTATTTGTCCAATTTATGTATTATTGTTGAAGTGAGCACTAGAGCTTGTTTGCCATGTTATTGCTATTTATTAGTTTGAAAACCAAATTTGGAACATCTCTTGAGAACCCATATATTTTGCCTTTTCATTGGTACAAGGTCTTGCCTTTCTGACTTCATTTAGTAATTTTAACATGTTAATTTCTGACTTCATTTAGTAGTTTTAACATGTTAATTTTTCTTTTTTTTTTTTTTGTTTATCTAGTAGAATTAAGAGGTTTGAAGAAATTAGAAATCTTAGATTCGACTATGAATGAATTTTTGGGAAATGTTTTCTATTCTCTTGACAATATGACTTTACTCAAAGTTCTATCTTTGGCTGAAAACAATCTTAATGGATCTTTCGCCCAACAAGGTAGTTATTAATATTTTATCAAAAGTTAAATTTAGGTATTGCATCTCTTATGTCCACATTTTATTATTGCAAGCTTATGTGAATTGAAGAACCTTCAAGAGTTTTTTCTTCATTACAATGATTTAAGTGGAACTATTTTACCTTGTTTTGGCAATTTGACATTCCTTAGAATCTTGGACTTGTCATTTAACATACTTGAAAGGAATATCTCATACTTTTCAATTTTTAACCTCAAAAATCTCAAGTACATTGATCTCATAGATAATCTTTTTGAAGGTTTATTCTCTTTTTACTCAATTGCCAATCACACAAATCTTGAAGGGCTGATATTATCAAGCCATAACCACAAGCTAGAGGTCCAAACTTAGTATTCACATGATTGGCTACCTCCATGTCAACTCAAATTTCTTGTGCTATCAAACTGCACATTGTACAATATTCCTCAGTTTCTTACTCACCAAACTGACTTGAGAGCCGTGGATCTCTCCCACAATAACTTAACTGGAACCTTCCCCAACTGGTTGCTTGAAAACAACACGAAATTGGAGTTCCTAAGTCTTAGAAAGAACTCCTTCAGGGGTCAGTTCCATTTATCCTCCAACTCCAGCTTTGTGATGAGCAGCATAGATATATCAGACAATCAACTCCACGAAGAACTTCAACCAGATATTGGCGATTTGTTTTCAAAAGAACAAGCACTTAATCTTTCTGCAAATGCCTTCGAAGGTCCCATTCCATTCTCAATTGGCCATATGCCAAAGCTGAAGTATTTAGATCTATCCAACAACAGGTTTTCAGGAGAAATTGCGACTACTTTGGTAGGACTAGCAAATTTCTCTAATTTGATCACTTTGGCGGCTTCAAACAACAAATTACATGGCCAAATACCAAATTCCATTAACATGACTTCATTATGGGCATTGCAACTCAGTGGAAATCAAATTACGGGCAATCTGTCAAGTTGGATCTCACACTATCTGAGTTTAGGGTTCTTAGATCTTAGTGACAACCACATAACAGGTAAGATTCCTCCCTCCATTGGCACTATGACACCTTCTTTTGGAAGAATTACACTAAACATTGCAAGTAATGATCTCAAAGGCAGAATTCCAAGTGAATTGACTAGGCTTGAGTTGTTAGATTATTTGGACCTTTTGCACAACTTTCTTTCAGGCCCTATTCCATCTTGCTTTAATTTTTCATATTTATAGCATTTGAATTTGGAAGGAAATAGACTCACTGGCTCGATTCCGGAAACATTGCTCAATTCTTCTAGCCTTCAGACACTAAGCATTGGAAATAATCTGTTGTTTGGTCGTATTCCATACTCGGTTGGGGCTTTATTGAATTTGAGGGTTCTTCTTCTGGGCCAAAATTCTTTGGGGGGTTTGATATCAGATCAACTTTGTCAGTTGAATCAAATTGCCATCTTGGATCTCTCACATAACTCGTTTTCGGGACCCATACCTCGTTGTTTTGGTAACATCTCTTTTGGGAAGTTAACTTTATCTGACTTTTCATCCGATACTGAGTTTAATCCTTTTGATGAGGGATACTCTACAGAAATTGGGGGTAATCTATTGGATAGCTTTTCTATAGTTTTAGACTTTGGTGCTGCTTATGTGCAACGAGTGCAAGTTGAATTTGTGACAAAAGCAAGGCTCAGTATATATGAAGGTTGCATTCTTGAATTGATGTCCGCATTGGATTTATCTTGGAACCAACTGACAGGAGAAATACCAGTAGAGCTTGGAAATTTGAGTTCGATACATGCATTGAACCTGTCTCATAATCATTTGACATACTTCATTCCGACAACTTTTGCAAAACTTAGACAGATAGAGAGCCTGGACCTTTCCCACAACAAATTGAGTGGAGAAATTCCATTAGAACTAATTGGTCTTCTTTTTCTATCATCCTTCAGTGTAGCATACAACAACTTATCAGGAAGGCTTCTAGACAGGGATAGACAGTTTCAGACATTTGACAGCAAAAGCTATGAAGGAAATCCATTTCTTTGCGGACCTCCTTTAGCAAGTTACAATGTCATTCATGACACACCACAATTGACACCATCCAATACTGATGCAAGTGAAGAAAAATGGTACGACATTGATCCTGTGTCCTTCATTGCAAGTTTCATAGCAAGCTACCTTGTATTCCTAGTGACCTTTGCATTAGTACTTTATATCAACCCTGGTTGGCGACAAAGGTTGTTCTTGTTCATTGAGAATCTCATAGACTAATGTTATTTCCTAGTTTTCTATACTGTTCCCAAATTATTTGCTGCATTTTATAGGTAGCCATGTTATGTGTCTTTCTATTGGACATGTAGTTCTTTGATGCACATTTTTCCTCTCTTTGTTGCATGTCAGGTTTTTATGAATACAAAATAAGAGTTTACCTCTAAACACATGTAAAAATAAAAAACATAGTTCACATTGTCTACATGTATTATTTTCAGTTGGTTGGAATGCCAGATGGGGATTCCTCTACTGTTTTAGTTAGATATTGGCTTTTAAATCATGATTGTAAGTTGGTTTTATTTATAACATTAACAAACATTTTGTTGTAAATAAAACACATTGTGATATTTTTTATATTGAAGGATTAGATATTAAATTAGTCCAATGGACTAGCCACCCACGAATCTTGTTCGTGGAGTTGGATTTTTTTTTCCCCACTCTATCTCTCTTCTTGATATGCCTCCAACTGCTTCACTAATTAGTTATTTTCCTCTACCAAAATAGTTTTTCTTTGCATCTCAGGCCTTCAGTTTCCCCATTCCCACATCACATTTGATTTTGTTAAAATTTTAAGTGTAAGATATAAGACTTAAGTCCCACGTATGAAGCATGATATTTCAAAAATGAAATAGTTCTTCTAAGGTTTGTATTAAAGTTCTTCTTATCTTAGTACGTAAGTTTTTTTGTTTTTTTTATGGGGATAAATTTTCCTTATTGATGAAAGGCAACTAACAATTTTTTTTTTTTTTCAATTGGTTCTAATAGGAAAGTGACCTCAACTCCTTTCAGTTTTAGATACAACTTTAGTATCACATCTTCTTCATTGATTCACATGCAACTAGTGAGTCTTAATGACTGATGAGGAAAACCTCAAAAGACATGGTTAGGGACCCAACACACACAGATACACAAGGAATCAAAGAACAATTAAGAAAGTTAAATCAGAGTTTAATAACAGAAACCTTAGACCCAATATTCGAAGGAACATGAACCTAGGGTATTCAATAAGGATATGGACGCCACACTCCAGAAAAGAAAGGAATTGTAAGTGATAAGTCGATTTGAATGCCACAAGAAGAAGTACCTCTTGATAAGTTTTTTACTTCTTAAAAAAACCGAGGGAGAAAAACCCTTACTTTCTATTTCACTCAAAGTTGTCTATTTTTTGTTACAAGGAGTGCCTATTTATAAGTTAAGATAACAATCTTAAAAAGACACAAAATCCTATTTAGGACAATTCCTTATTTAGGAGGAATTTCTATTTAGGGACAAATTTTTATACAGAAAATAAAATCTTAATTTGGAGTGACTACTATTACTTAGTTCTAACACTTTAAGTACTCTAATGATATTAATAAGGTTTGGACTCTCTTCCAAGCTTGAATTCACACCATTTGAAACTTGATTGGCTTAAACATCCTTAATCAGCCTATTTAGTTCTTCTTTCATCTTTCTGGCTCTAACCCGTGTTATTGGGCCTCTTGGATTGTGCACTTGACCTCTTGCATCCTTTGAAACTCTAACTTGTGCTATCAAGCCTTCTAGAATGTGTAATGGATCTCTTGCATCGATTGAAGTTCTAAATCGTGTTATTGGGCCTTTTGGAATGTGTAATAAACCTCTTGCATCCTTTGAAACCTTCCACCCTTCATTTCTTCTGTTCTCATCAATGACAAACAAATAATGCATATATTATTGATTATGGTATTACAAAATCAACTTTCTTTCACTTATTTGCTCCTTTATACATTAGTGTATCAAAAATTAGAATAGTAATCAAAAAAGGAAATTTTGATTTTATTTGTATTGCATGGCGATAGAGTCTCCTACTTCATTAAGTAAATTGGTTTTGAGATTTTGATTTTGAAGGCAAGTAAAGAAGTGAAGTACAAAGGCCAGTGAGTGGCTTGTTATAGGGCAATGACTTTAGAGCATGCGAATGGTAGGTAGTATTTATGGTTGTAGGATTGACTAGGCTAAGGAAATTTTTGTGGCTAAGGAATTTTAGGTGGATTGGAAACAATTATAAGGTTGAATATAGGATTTGTGAAGTTGGATTAAAAGGTTAATTTGGTGAAGGCAAACAAATTTAGGTGCTTTTCCTATGAAGGCAAATAGAGGTGAAACCAACAATTTTTGAATGAGACATATGAAAAATTTAGAGGCAAAAAAAAACAAAAAGGTTGAGTGAACATCGAAAATAACAAAAAAAAATGATTATAAAACTCAAAATTTGGATAACAAAACCTTTCATCCTATGACAATTCAAAAGTAGTATTACTAAGTTAAATTGCCTAGACCTTTTTTAAGCGAAAGATCTATAATCAACCTATAAAGCCAAAGTAAAAAAAAAAAAAAAAATCAAACAAAAGGGTAAAGGAGACAGATAAGGAAGTCAAGGACTTAAAACTTTGTGAGGTCTTAGAGATGATTGAAAGAAAAGAATGGAGATTAAGATGACCCTGTGACCACTTTAGTAGTAAGAACTACAAGATGGACAATTGGCAAAGGACTACGAGGCCAAAGATGTTAGATGAAAAATTAGAAAGACGAATGGATCAAAAGGGCTATACAAAGACCATTGAATTAAGAATAACTCAATGGATAGAAATTGATCGATGAAAAGGGAAAGAAGTAAATGGGGAAGAAGAGGTTGCTTTTAAGATACAAAAGGTATGAAAGTGTGTTAAAGTGAATAACACTGAGGTAAGTAATCCTAAGACTTTAAAATTTTCAAAAGGGATTGCATAAGTATTTCAATCCTAGTAATTATCCTTTCAAATTGTACAAAAGAAAGAAGGGTGCCAAATGCCAATAAGATGCCTATGCCTCCAAAGTTATAAAAGGCAGATTGATTTTTAGATATTGATTTTACCTTAATAATTAATTTGGTAAATATATTCCAGTAGTTTAAGAGGAGAAATTGAGTATAAATGTCAAATTATAACTAAAATTATCAACTCAACTTTGAACCTTTAGCGTTTTTTTTTATTTTTAACTTGAATAGATTAAAATTTTAGGAAAAAATCAAAACTATGAATACATGCGCACACACACACACACACACACACAAAACTGAGTTTAAAACCAAATCAATGCCACTTTTACTATCTATATGCTTTGAGGGATAACTCTTAATACTACTCAACTAATTGCTAATTGGTAAGAATGGAAGAATGAGAATTGTTTAGTTAGACATCCTATGTAATGAATTTATTAATTGATTCTCATCTTAGGATAAAATTAATATTAATTTTAGTCAATTCCAACGTTGAGTGAATTGTTCCAAGTTTTACAAAGAAACTAATTCATTTTGCCAAAAAAGTAGTGAGCATGTTATAAAGGTTATATGATGATCACATCCATAAAATAAAAAAAAATTAATTTGACAGGGTTATATGTTATCCTTGAAACTGTTGCCATTTAGAGTAAGTGTCTCCAAATTCTTCAATGCCTTGTGAGCAATGTCTTACCAAGATATTGTTTGTAAAGGTACATATGAGATTATAAATAGATATAAAAAAATTAGTATGTAAGGAAAAACTATTAATTTGAAGTATACAAATGCACTATTCTTAAAAGTAAATTTGCTCTTATAGATGTATGATGTTGTAAGAACTAGTTTTCCTATTGCCTCAAACTTTTATTTGGGTCTTTTCTTTTACAAAGTATAAGACAAATATTATCTTATAAATATGTGAAACAAAATTTTCATTTTCAATATGGGATAAAAGTCTTTTAAAATACCCTTATTTCCAACATATATGGCTTAAAAGAAAAAAAAAAAAAAGAGGTTAGTAATATAGGTAAAATAGCAATTTAAAGCTCATAAAAATAAAGTCATAATAAAATACTTAAGGATGTGTTTAGTACATAAAACAAAATAGGATAAAATAAAATAAACTAGTTTTATCTTGTTGAATATATAATAATATTTGACTAACTCATGATTTTTTACCATATCATATCTCATGTATTAAATTTTAACTAGTTCCATTCAATGTTTAACAAGATATTACAATCACATTTTTTTAAAAATTCAAAAAAGAAAACTCCAAATTAAAATACACAAATGAAAATTTAGGTTAGATACTAATTTTTTGTAATTTTGTTTAATAATCAATTCAATTTGTGAGTAAAGACAAAATAGTTTTTTTGAAATAATAAGACCATTTTAAATTTTTGGCGCATGAGACCTAATTCATTTTTGGATATGTACATGATTGACACATAAAAGTAAAGGTCATTCTAAATGATCTCACCTAGTAAGGGGTGTGACAAAGCAATTTAATCATCTCATTGTCTAACTTTAAAGAGTTGGTTAATCAATCTTTTTACTATATTCCAACTAAGAAATGTTGCTTTTTATGGTGCAAATTATCCTTTATAAGAAATTACAACCTTAGAATTTCATATCAACATTAGAGCCATAATTATAAACTAAATTTTTATAGGATATTAGGCATACCTCTTATCGTCATATCATAGAAATTAATGATGTATGCATACTAATAAGTACGCTGAGATTAAAATCTTTTTTCCCAACACAGTCAATAATTTTTTATTCACTATGATGGGGAGAACAAAACGTAACTTTTTATGTGGAAAGGAGACCTACCTCTTATATTTATATTCATACCTTAATTAAGTCCACCCATCATAGGCTTAACAACAAACTCTATACTAAATAATTATTTTATACCTATGCCTAAAAAAATCAAACACATTCTTATTTTATATAATACACATGAAAGGTAAATAAAACTTATTGAATCACTTTATAATATCCAGGTCTACAATTAAGTTACACATTTGATTTGATTTTCAAATCAAAATAAAAAATCCAATTAGTGGTAGTCCAAAAATGAGAAAATATTTTAACATTCTCCTACTTGGACAACATTAATTGGTTTTATTAATTTTAAAAAACTATTTAAGAAAATGACTCTCAGATCAAATAATGACTTTAGTGGCTATAAAATAAATCATAGCTCAATAAATTTACCTTAAAATATGATTAGGTTTAATGAAACATTCAACTCCAAACTATGGATGACGATATATTATTTACCAGTATCATACATCCATAATCACTAAAGTGAATTGATCTCATTAATATGATCACAAAAATATATAGGCATAGTTACACTTATGGTATTGCCAAGTGATCTTTCTATATTATTGTGTAAAAGGTTCTTATTGTGGTCTTTTAAAAAAAAAAAAAAAACCACTACAAATAAAACATATTTTCCTAAGGAAATAATTGACCACATCTTTTAAAGGAAACAATTATAGGCTCATAGTTATACAAAAGCAACCATTATTTTCACCAAGAAATCAATTATATCTCGAGATAACACAATATTTCATAAACCTATAAAAGAATAAATTTCGTAATTTGCATACCATAGACAAAGACATTAAAATAAAATTATAATAGAATCACTTTCACTAATCAATTACATCAAAAGAACTTAAAACACTCATATTCTTAACATGTTGGAAAACAATAGGTGCAATAACCTTAGTGAATCTGGTAACATTATTTTAGTGCTAATATGTTTAATAAGAAAATCACCATTCTTTACTCAATCTCTTACTACAAGATACTTAATCTCAATATGTTTAGAACCATAAGATGTTTTGTTATTCTTTGATAATATCACTACTATTGAATTATCATAATAAATTCTCATAGGCTTAGAGATGAAATCCAATATCTTCAAACTAGAAATAAAATTTCTGAGTCATATTGCATATGTGTCAGCACCATAACAAGCAACAAACTCTACTTGCATAATATAAGAATCATAAGTGTTTACTTCACACTCTTCTAAGAAACTACTTCACCAGGAAAAAGAAACGCATACCTATATGTAGATTTCATATCGTCAATACAACCAATAAAATTAGAATTTATATACCCAACTACCTCAAGGTCATTAACCCTCTTGTAGACAAGCGTGTAATCTTTTATTTTTTGTAGATACTACATCACTTTCTTAATAGTGACCTAATACTTATTGCCTATATTAGAAAGGTATTTTCCAAGTACACTTATTGCAAAAGACAAATCAGGCCTAGTACAAACCTAAGCATACATCAAACTGCCAATAACACTAGAATAAGTTTTATCCTTCATCAAACTTTTCTGCATTCCATTCTTAGGGTATTGATCTTTATTAAATCTATCACCTTTAGCCATAGGAACATCTTCAGTTTTGCATTTATCCATATTAAATCTCTCAAGCACACAACATATATAGGCTCTTTGTGAAAGACCCAATAAGTGTCTAAATTTGTCCTTACAAATTTCAATTCCTAAAATATAAAAAATACAACCAAGATCTTTCTTGTCAAAGTGACTAAACAAGACAAACTTAGTCTCATAAAATAGATCGATATCACTACTAGTAAGTAATATATCACTTATATAGGGAATAAGAATAATAAAATTGCTCTCACTCACCTTGAGATATATGCATTGATCAATACTATTTTTAACAAAATCTGAGGATATAACTTTATCAAACTTTAAATACCATTATTTGGATGCTTGTTTGAGACCATAAATAGACTTTCTTAATCTGCATACCAAGTGCTCATTTCCACTTGTAATAAAACCTTCAAGTTATTACACGTAGACTTCCTCATAAAGATCTCCATTTAAGAAAGTAGTTTTGATGTCCATCTGATCAAATTTTAAATCATAATAAGCCACTTGGGTCATAATAATTCTAAATGAATCCTTTGAAGATATCGGTGAGAAAAATTCCTTAAAATTTATTCCCTTTTTTTGTGTGAATCCTTTTGCCACCAACCTCACCTTAAACCACTTTGTATTTTCCTCAAAATTTTTCTTGATTTTAAACACTCATTTATAGCCAATGGGTTTAAAACCATCTAGAATATTAATAAGCTCCCCCACACCATTAACATGCATGGATTGAACTTCTTCATCAATTACTTCTATTCACTCACTAAATTGTTCACAAGATACTACCTCATTATAGTTCAATTAATCAATAACTTGTCCAATATCATAATTTGTCTCACCTAAGTATACAACAAAATCATTTGAAATTATAGAACATAGTATCCAACAATGGCAGAATTTCTAGCAAACCATTAAGGTCATGCTTATAAAGATCCAAAATTTATAAGTTCTTCAAGTCTGCTAAGTTTGTAGATATATTAAAAAAAAGAAATTAAATAAGTTTATGAGTATACTTATTCTTGCATAAAATTAAAGCACTAATAACTCTGAAAATTTCCAAAGAAAAAATAGCAATATTATTTATCTTCTTTATGACAAAACAAAAAAAAAAAGAAAGAAGAAAGAAATTAAAGAAAAAAAAAACAAAAGGAAAGAGACAGAAGGTCAAATCTAGGATTTATGAAGTTAAATGAGAAGGTTAATTTAGTGAAGGCAAACAAATTTAGATGGTTTTCCTATGATGGCACCATAAATTTCTAAGTGAGACAGATGAAAAATTTGGAGACAAAAAAAAAAAAAAGAGTTAAGTGAACATAGAAAATAACAAAAAAAAAATTATACAACTTATAATTTGGATAGTAAAACCTTTCATTCTAAGGCAAATCAAAAGTAGCATTGTTAAGTGGAATTGTCTATACCTCTTTTAAGTGAAAAGTCTATAATCAACTGAAAGAGAAAAAAAAAAAAATCAAACAAAAGGGATAAAAGAGGCAAATGAGAAAGCAAAGAACTTAATACTCTTTGAGGTCCAAGAGATGATTGAAGAAAAGAATGGAGGTTTGGATGACCCTGTGACTGCTTTTGTAGCAAGAACTGCAAGATGGACGACTAGCAATGGACTAAAAGGTTGGAGATGTTAGAAAAAAAAAAATTGGGGAGATAAGTGGATCAGAAGGACTATAAAAAGACCATTGAATTAGGAACAACTCCATGGATGGTAATTAATGGATAAGAAAGGAATGAAGTAGTTAAGGACAAAGAGGTTGTCATTGAGATAAATAAGATATGTAAATATGTTGAAGTGAATAACACTAAGGCAAGCAATTATGAAACTCTAAAATTGTCAAAAGGGACTATAGGAGTATTTTTATCCTCGTAATTATATTATCCTTTCAAATTACACTAAACAAGTAGGGGTGCTAAATGTCAACAATATGTCTATGTCTTAAAAGTTGTAGAGGGTAGATTGATTTTACATGTAAAAGTATCAAATTATAACTAAAATCATCAACTTGATTTGAACTTTTAAATTCTTTTATTTTTTACCTGAATAGATTAAAAATTTTAGAAAAAAAAATCAAAATTATGAATATACGTGTGCACTTATACAAGATTGAACTTAAAACCTAACTAATGCAACTTTTACTGTCCACGTGCTTTGCGGGACAATTGGTAATGTCACTTGACTAATGACTAATTGAGAGGGAAAAAGGAAAAATGAGAACTGTTTAGTTTAATATTTTCACAATTAATCTATTGATTGGTTCTCATTTTAGGATAAAATTAGTATTAGTTTTAGTCAATTTCAACTTCGATCCAATCGTTCCAAGTTTTATAAAGAAGTTAATTCATTTTGTTAAAAAGTAATATGTATGTTATAAAGGTTATATGATAATGACATCTATAAGGAAAACAAAAAAAGAATCAAACTAATTTATAATTTTTTATCGCTTCATATATTAAGTATATCAAAATTATAATATATTTTAAATTATTTTTCTTATATTTGACAAGATATTATAATCACTTTTTTTAAATAAAAAATTCAAATTATAACTAAGTGTGTAGACGAAAATTTGGATTTGATATTAATTTTTATAATTTAATTTAATAAGTAATTAAATTTGTGAGTAAAAACAAATTAATTCTTTCATAATGATGAGATCAATTTTAATTTTTGGTGTATGAGACCTAATTCATTTTTTGATATGTACATGATTGACATACAAAGCAAAGTTAATCCCGGATGATCTTGCCTGGCAAGAGGTGTGACATAGCAATTCAATCTCATTGATTGTCTTTAAAGAGTTGATTAATCAATCTTTTTACTGTATTCCAACTATGAAATGTTGCCTTCTCTGGTACAGACTATACTCATCTTATTACCAACAAAATTTAGTACTATCAAAGAAAAATTGCTTGACAAAAAAGTATTAGAGCTAGCTAGCAATGGGTAAACCAATTCGCTTCTAGATCGAAGAGCCCCATGCGAGGAGCAAACAAGGACAGGGTTGGTGGGGCTGCTGGGGCAGCAGGTATGCGAAATGGACTCGAGTCACCTGGGACATGGTGTTATTACACTCGCTCCCAGTTATAGCAATCAGACTCTAGATTGTCACTTCATGAAGGAAGGGAGTCGTCTGCACTAACTTCGTTTAACTTAAAAGTAGTCCTTAATACTCAATAGACACAACCTCTCGTCCTATAAACAACTCTCAAGAACACCATAACCCACATAAATCAAAACCCAAAGCCTATGTATTCTAGTAAACAACAAAGAACAAGATAAAAATCAAAATTGTCCTTTTCCAATTGTTATTCTAATTTCTCATACACATACATATAGAAGAACACACATATGAAAGGGAGTTAATTTTACAATGTCATAAGTCAATTATATGTAATTTATTTGTTTATCTCAAACACGTATACATGTCATCAGCTAGAATCACTAGTTGCATGGGTCAATGGAGTCCTTAATACTAAAGGGGTCTCTAAAACCGAAGAGTCCTAAGGCCTCAGTTAAATAAGAAGAAGAGACCGCCAAAAAAGAAGTTATAATTGATGAAATCTCTTTATTAATATGGATGTTAAATAAGAAAAAGTATTTGTTAGACCTAATTTTTAATCACTTAAAGTCTTAATTAATGTTAATTTTTTATTAATATTATAAATGCAAGTGTGAGAATATATATTACAATTTTAAATATAAAAATATAATAAATATTTTATATTGTAAAAAAATAAATAACTTATAAGTAAAAACGTTCTTTTAATCGAAAAGTCCTTATGGATGCAAGCCCACGGAGAGAGACTGGTGGTGGAACAATGGATCATTTGCAGCTTTTTCTTTTTTCTTTGTTTGGCGTTTCTCTTAGGCGGCAGGGCCTTGTTTTGTTGCGGCAAGAAAATTGTCACTTGCTCTCATGATGCATAGAATAGCTTTCTGTACCTATGCAATAGCAAAAGCTGAATTCAAGACATTCAAATTGACTTGATTCTACCAGGTTACTCAAACAAAATTAATAAAGGCAGTTGGAATGTGTATTAAAGTCCCAACAAATATTTGGACTAAAAAAATGTCCCAATTAAACCCTCAGCTAACATCCACAAAAATCAATTGCATATTAAATCAAAATTTTCCAAATGAAATCGATTCTCTATTTATAAACTAAAATATCGGAAATTAATACAATTAAGAACTAATAGTGGATTGATCCCACTAAAATACATAGATAGTTTAGGTGTTGCCCAAAGTGCCGCCTAAATTAAAATTTTAACAACATTTTTTTCAACTCTAACAGACAAATGCATTCATTATTTTTATCAAAATTAAAGGTACTTGCTTTGTTTAAAAAGAAGAAGAAGAAGTATATATATTACCTTGAATAGATTTAAATTAAATTTTATTTAGTTTTTTTTATCTTTAATTTATTTTTATTTTAAACTAACCTAAACTTACTTTTTTTAAAAAAATTTTTTTGCAAGTATGTATAATATGTCGTATATCATTTATTTGATTCACTAAAATATAGGGATTAATGTACTCTACAATATTTAATTACAATACTAAAATTATAACGAGAGATATAAAAAAATAATATAAAATATAAAAAATACTATACAATACTTCAATTCTTAAAAAATTAAAATATGTGTACAATTGGAGCGTTTTAAATAAATTTAAAATTCTTTGAAATATATAATTTTTAAAAATTTATGTATAAAATATTTAATAAATTATAAATTAAATATTTAATATAATTATTATATATATAACTTTTAAAATTTTAAAATATAAGATTATATGAAATAATAATCAGTATTATGATATTAAATAAAAAATTATTTAAATTTATTAATATTTTGGATTGAATTGTGAGTTTTTACTCACAAATATAAAATATGAAAATGAATGTGGTATCGTTTGCCTTGCTTCACTGCATGAATTTGTCAGGAGTCTTGGAGTGAAAAAAGCATCCAGAAGCCGACAACAGTTGCACACAAACAGTTAAAACAAACACAGCAAACATCCACAAAACGAAACGGATTATAAAAGTCTCAGATATATTTCCAGCCAAAAAAATAAAAAAAATAAATTTCTATAAACCCTCTGGGCCGCATCCACGTTCATGGCTCCTTTGTCACTAGACGTAGCTACCACTGTTCTTTCTTTGGCTCGTAGGCGCGGCGGCCGCCACCGCCACCATCAGACCCCACTCTCCCATATCCGGCGACGGTTATCCCTTTGTTGTTAAACCCACGAAGAACCCATCAAACGCTCTGCTCAAAATCTCTGCTTTCGGTTCACACTTGCCGTTTCTCTCGCCCCGCTTTCAATGGCCACCGCAGGTTCTCCGTCGCTGCCTCCACCACCGCCACCACCCCGCAGAGTGAGGATTCCGATTTGACTACCAAAACTCTTCCAGATAATCGCATCCCTGCCACGATTATTTCCGGTTTCTTGGGTTCTGCGAAAGTATGAAACTTTCTTGTCATGTTTTTATTTTTGTGTTCAATTCTTTTACGTTTTGTTGATATTGGAACCCGAGAACACACCCAATTATGTATAATTGAGAATATGGGGTGATTTTCTCTATGAATTATATTCATTAAAATTTTAGAATAAATGCAAGTTGACAAAAGATGTTTAGATTGCTGTAAGCCGTGCAGATTGTCTGAGCATAACTTACTAATGAGTAATTGCTGTTGCGGCATTTCTTCCCTGTTTGTAATTTGATATGGATTTTCTTGCGTGTGATTGAAGCAATTGCGTACTTCTAAATTATGTATGAATTGCTGTGTTGTTCGGTTGTTTGATATACTTCCTTGCTGTGATGGACAGACAACATTGCTCAACCATATATTGACTGCAGACCATGGGAAGCATATAGCAGCGATAGAGAATGAGGTATATAGAGATGAATTTTGGATCCTTGTGTTAATTTATTGTATTAGAGAATATTTGTTGTCTCAATAATATGACAAGGGGATTTTGTTTTTGGCTTAGTGATGGTTATGTCACTTTGCAGAAAATTTTTCTGGTATTGAAGCTTATTGTTTGAGACTGACAGTGGATGTAATATTAACATGTACATATACTTTTGAATTGACTATATATAGTTGAATCAATTTGTTTCCTGTTGTTGAATTTGCAGTATGGTGAAGTTGACATTGATGGTTCTCTAGTTGCTGCAAAAACTACTGGGGCTGAGGACATTGCTAAGCTGAACAATGGTTATCTGTGCTGTACTGTAGGGGGTGATCTTGTGAGGATGAACAGGGAATTGGTCGAGAGAAAAAAAGGAAAATTCGATCATATTGTAATAGAGACTACAGGTAGGAGATTAATACCAGACGGAGACCTAAATCTAGATTATAAGCATTGAAGGTTGTTTATCTCAGATTTTTTGTGATCTATAATTGATAGAGAATGATAGTCTTGTGCAGCTTAGTTTCACTTATGTATATAAAACTGGTTCCATGCATTAAGCGAACTTCCCCATAACTGTTTGATGACACAACTGGTTTCGCATCTGCAGGTTTGGCAAATCCTGCACCAATCATTCAGACTTTTTATGCTGGGGATAAGGTTTGTGATGATGTCAAGTTGGATGGTGTTGTCATTTGGATGAAGTCAAGCCAAAGGGAGTAATAAATGAGGCAGTTGAGGAAATTGCTTATGCTGACAGAATTATAGTAAATAAGGTATTCTTCACTTGTGTAGTTTGCAGTGTTCTTCATTAAACTTCCATCAGCTTGCATTGCTTGGTTTTGCCTTGCATTTGCTGTAAATAAGCTATTCTTTTGCCGACAGAACTATAGTAAATAAGGTATTTTTATGCAGACAGACTTATAGTAAATAAGTTATTCTTATGTTGACAGACACTATGAAAGAGCTGCTTCCCTGATATCAGGAACTTTTTTCCCAAAAATATTTTTTATGCTTCTGGATTAGCTTGTCTGGTAACCAATGTTGCTCAGGTGCTTGAAATTTCATGCTACAAAATGAGGCTTTCTGTTTGAATTAAGACAACTTAAAAATGAAATATACTCATTGTCCAATTATCGTGGTTAATACCTGACCTTCAAAATGGTTGTCAATAAACATCAAGTTTCAGTCTTGCATTTGTCTTAGTTGTAGAGCTTCTCTCTCTCTCTAGAGATTGATTGGGGTGAGGAGAGAGAGAAGAAATCAACTGTTGTAAGTAACAGATACCCCAAGTTTTAGTGCAACACTAATTGAATGATTCATAATTTGAATGTTTGAACTATATTTTTCTGACCATTGGACATGGAAACTCTTTTGTTACATAAATTGGCATTCACTGTATTTATTTTTCATGACACAATCAACTTGTGATCCTCTTCAGATGACATTCTTATTCCTGTTCTGGGTAATGTTTAAGTAGTGTCTCTCAGCATGATTTTACTTATTTTTTCTGTTTGGTACAAATTATTTTTCATTGAACTTTTCTAGTTTGTGAATTTCTTTCCATGTTCTGATTATTGGATGCCTTCAGCTACTATATAATGTTGCTCTTTCTCATGCAGGTTTGACTGGATTGACCATTCTGGATCTTGTTGGAGCTCATATTACAGATTTGAGAACTAAACATTTGCGAAGTGAGTTTTACAGTGGTACATCACTGGTAGAAAAATAAAAATACCAAGTTATTTGTTATGTCTAGGCCATGATTACTCCTCAGCATTTTGTGCTGAAAAACATAAGACTAAGCATCTCATAAAACTACCTGTTATTTGAAAAGTGGAGGATGATCATATCCCAGGCAGCTTCTTTCTTAATAATTTGGTATGAGCAAAGATAAATTATTTGATAATACGCTTTGTTTGAGAGCACAATATTCAATTACAATGGCTACTTTACTGAAACCTTTTTAATTGATTCTGCTTCCACCTCTTCTTTTGGTCCTGTTGATGCTTCTGTTTTTCTGTTGCTTATTTTTTATGTAGATTTTAAGTATCTGCAGTCCCTGGAAATATATGGTGGAGGATTGACTGATGCTGGCATAAAGGACATAAAAGATCTTACATCTCTGTCACTGCTACAACATTGGAATTGATTTCTAGTATCCTCACTCACTTTACTGTTGGCAGAATTACTTGACATCTGAAGTGTGATGTTAGTGGTTTAGTGAAGAACAGAGAATGTAGATGATAGTGGGATATTTATGGTAGATCATTTTTATAATCGTTTCGTAAGGTTGTGGGTTACAAAAGGAAGCAAAGATTCTTTGCAGGTTCACTGAATTTGAATTTGTTTGCCATACTTGGTTGGGGGATGAATGCTATGTCTATAAAAGATGTAAATTTATCCCCGTAGTTCCTTTGGCATGGGGTGGTTACCAGCACTTCTTTTTCTTATGCAACTGTAGCTATCAAAATGAGTTTTATTGGCTGATACATAATTGGATTGGGCAGCTTTTTGCAGTATACTTTCTGTTTGATTTTCTCTAAGGAAGATGATGTTTACATCTTGTTTTGCTTTGTCTAACCTAAAAAAGGTATCCTAGCACTTGAGGCTTCCACGCTATGGGGTTTGATGTGGTTTAGATACATGTATCCTTATCCATCCTTATTCAAACAAGGCGACTATTTCCTGGACTTGAACCTATGAGATTCAATGTACAATGCAATACTTTTATCATTACACCAAGGCTTGCCTTTCCTCCTATTTTACTTTCTTTTTTATTCCTTATTATTTTCTCTTCCAAAAGGGAAAAAATGTGCAAACTCTTTTATGTAAGTGTGAACCCTCTCCAGAGATACGGAGTGTGTGTTTGTTGTCTGTCTTTTGGGACTTCATTTATTACAGATTCATGAGTACCCCTTGGGGTACTAACAGCCAGTCTAATAAGTTCATTTTGAATCTTCTGGGTTGAAATGAGCATGCATGTACCGCAATATTTGAGTGGAACATATGGAATTGCAAAAGATAAAATGTTAATCCAAATTCCAGCCCTCAAATTCGTTGTTGTTATGAACTGTACTTCTGTGCTGTCTGGTTGTTAAGGAAACCTTTTGAATTCCTTTTGAGTCAACAATAACATGACGTTTGATCCCATCATACAAGGTTGCTTGAATTATTCTTCATTGCATGATCTCCCACCTAGATTTGATGTTTCTAGATGATATCAGGGTTTCAAAGATATTTACTTGTTCCCTTTTGAATGTGCATGCAGGGTTGACAGGACTTGTCTCTTTGAATGTTTCAAATTCTCATATAACCAGCTCAGGTTTACATCATTTAAAGCCATTGAAAATCTTACAATCTCTGACCTTGGAGTCTTGTAAGGTGACTGCTAACGACATTAAGAAACTTCAATCAACTGACCTACCTAACCTGGTAAGCTTCCACCCTGGGTCAATGGGGACATATCATGGGATATGCTGTAAATAGCTACTGCAGGTTTTTTAGTTTCTTTTTTCAATCGGTTGGTTCCAATAGGAAAATAACCTCAACTCCTTTCAGTTTTAGATACAACTTTAGTATCAAAAACTCCTTCATTGATCCACATACAACTAATGAGCCTTGATGACAAACAACACACATATAGTCAACTATAGTATTACAAAATTGATTTCCTTTCACTTATTTGCTCCATTATATATTTGTGTGTTAAAAATTAGAATAGTAATTGGAGAAGGAAATTTTGATTTTATTGGTGCTTCTTGCATGACAATAGGCTCTTGCTTCACTAAGCAAATTGGTTTTGGGGACCAGAAAAAAAAATTCAAACCAAAAATCTGTAATCAAATAGACCTCTTTTAAAAGGAAAATCTGTAATCAACCCAAAGAGCCAGAAACAAAAAAAAAACAAAAAAGAAAAATCAAACAAAAGGATAAAGGAGGCAAATAAGGAAGCTAAGGACTTAACACTCTGTGAGGTCCTAGAGACAATTGAAGAAAAGAACAGAGGTTTGGATGACCTTGTTACTGCTTTAGTGGTGAGAACCACAAGATGAAGGATTGGTAAGGGACTAAGAGGTTGGAGATGTTAGACAACAAATTGGGGAGACAAATGGATCAGGACTATATGAAGACCATTGAATTAGAAACAACTCTATGGATAGAAATTGATGGATAAAAGGGGAATGAAGTAGATGGAGACAAAGAGGTTGTTGTTGAGATAGATGAGGTTTGTAAGTGGGTTGAAGTGAATGACACTGAGGCAAGCAATCCTAAAACTCTGAAATTTTGAAATGGGACTGTAGAAGTATTTTCATCCTAGTAATTATATTATCCTTTCAAATTGGACTAAATAAACAAGGGTGCTAAATGCCAACAAGATGTCTATGCTTCAAAAGTTGTGAAACTTTTGAAAAAATGAGTAGAAGTGTCAAACTTTTAAGGTCTTATTTTTTACCTAACTAAGAATTTTAGGAAAAAAATTAGAATCATGAATACATGCAAGCACACACATATAAGACCGAGCTTAAAAACAAACCAACGCCACTTTGACTATCCACATGCTTTGAGGGACAACCCTTAATACTACTTAACTAACGGCTGATTGGTAGGAAAAAGAAAGAATGAAAACTATTTAGTTTAACATTCTATGCAATTAATCTATTGATTGATTCTCATCTTAGGATAAGATTAGTGTTAGTTTTAGTCATTTCCAACTTTGATCCAATTGTTCCAAGTTTTACAAAGAAGCTAATTCATTCTGCCAAAAAGGTAGTAAGTGTGGTATAAAGGCTATCTGATGATCACACCATAAGAAAAATCAATTTGACAGAGATATATGTTATCATTGAAATTGTTGCCACTTAGACCTAGTGTTACCAAAATTTGGAGCCAATATATGGCTCAAAAAAAAATAGAAGAAGAAGAAGAAAGTTAGTAATATAAGTAAAATCATGATTTAGGGCTTACAAAAACAAAGTCATAGTAAAACACTTAAAGATGTGTTTAGAACATAAAATACAATAGGATAATATAAGATAAATTAGTTTTATTTTATTGAATATATAACAAAATCAAATTAATTTATAATTTATTATCATATCATATCTCATGTATAAAGTACACTAAAATTACAATGCATTTTAACAAGATATTACAACCATATCCTTTTAAAGCAAACAAAAGAAATTTTGAGTTAGATACTAATTTTTGCAATTTGGTTGAATAATTAGTTCAATTTGTGAGTAAAGACAAAATAGTTCTTTCCAAATAATGAGACCAATTTTAATTTTTGGTGCATGAGACTAATTCATTTTTGGACATGTACATGGTTGACACACAAAAGCAAATGCCATTCCAGATGGTCTCGCCTAACAAGTGGTGTGACAATCTGGTGTCTGATTGCTGCAGCTGTGAACGAGTCAAGTGCAATAGCACCACGGGCCAAGTGATTGAGCTTTTTCTCAACAATGCTAGAATGGCACCCTATATTAGTGATAAAATTTGGTTTCTAAATGTGTCCTTGTTTCTTCCTTTTGAGGTGTTGCACAATCTAGACTTGCATGGAAATTGGTTTACTGATTACTATCACAATCATGGTACATATTAAGCCTCTTACTTTTCATGCATTGCCTCTTGTTTTCATGTGCACAGTGGGTTCCAAACCCACGTAGACTTGCAGACATAGCTAAGTTAGCTTCTGTTACATGGGATATTTCTGGGTCGAAGATTGTTTTAAAGTCTTAATTGGGGAATTCAAATGTTTCTAAAATTAACTTGTCAACATTGCAAATGTCTGAATGAGAACCTGGTCATTGTTTTAATGTAGTCCTTACATAAGCAAGCAAATTGTTCTATCAGGTTTTAAGAAGATGTCCAGTTTGAAGAAGTTGGAAGTCTTTTATTTTACAAAGAACGGCTTCCAAAACAATGTCCTACAGTCGCCGGGTGAAATAATGTCTTTGAGGACTCTAAACATTTGAAGATTCTTTCCCAATCAAAGATACGCAAACACATATACAACATAGCTTTTCATTTCAAAATTTTTTCTTAAAGAATTCAATCTTTTTGGTTATTTATCCTTTTTAGTGACAATTAATAGATCTTCATTCGCATAAAACATTTACTATGCAGGTGGCAAAAAAGAATTTGAACCATAGTAACTCTATTGAGAACAAAATTCAATGGTGCTCTTCGTTGTGCAAGGCCTTGAACTAGTATGGGTTAAGAAAGACGCTGTTCTTTGTATCTATGTTTGTACATACTGGGACTCTAGTAGTCTGTTGCCACTTAAATGGTTACATCCAACTCTTCTTCTATGGGCCTATTTGGTTTACTTGGTGTTGATTGCTGTTACTATTGTTGATTGGTTGTTTATTGCTGATTACTGTTACTGATAAACAAAGTAAAATTGTACTGTTTGGTTAGATTAACACTTCCATTTGCTGTTTAAATAGTAGGTTGACTATTCGGGCTAGACTTACAATTTTAGAGATATAGGAGAAGAAAAGCTATAGAATATAAGGTAATTACAGATATATTAGTCGAATATTATTCATCAGCAGCTGTTTTACTCAAAAAGTAGCTCTGAGGATCAGCCGCTTTTGAGGAGGATTATCGGCAAACAGCAACCTTAGAAATAGTTTACCAAACACTATTCCTCTTGCTTTTTGAAATGCAACAACAGTCAGCACCCCTTAAAGCTAAACCCAACACCATCTGTATCACTACCCCCAGACTCTCTCAAGTTTACAAGACTTTTTACCTGTTTTTTCTTTCAGATTTTTTGTCGGCCAAGTAAGTCCTGTGATATAATTCCCAACATCCCTACTGATCTCAATCTTCTGCAAAATCAATGTCTGGAACAATGGAATGTACAGAGTCCATGATCTGTAATTTCATCCCTATATTAGCAATCTATCCTTCGTATTCAGCCTTTTCTGAACTACCAGCCAATCTATAAAGTTCTCGTTTGGATAAAACCCAGTCTCCCATAGAATTCTCTGGTACGCTACTCTTGCTGACATGGTGCATATGTGCTCATGGGCACTTCTAGTAGGGTACAGCTTACTGATGGTATAGCCCTTTCACTTCAATTTTTGCATTCTCATTAGAGGAATTTGATCCCACAGTCAGAAACTTGGATACAAACCAGCTCTTCCAATTTGTTAAGTGTTAGTTTCAATCTGTCCCTTGGATCATATCCCCAACTTAGCTTGCTAAGGAGTGTTAGAGCTACATTCACCCTATGGGAACATTTCTGTATTATAATTCCCATTGGGTATCAGCCATCCTGTCTGTCACCTATAGTATGAAAACGTAAAGGTTTTGTTTCTCTTCAACGGCAATTTTATCTGATTGATCAACTGGAATATCCATACTCCAAAAGCTTTTCCCTTTCAGGATAAGATGTATATGTATTGATTTATTTATTTGGCAGAATTAGCTAATTTGAGAAACTTGGTAACATTATATCGTAGCAGTATTCTGCAAAACAGTTGCACAATATTGCAGGTAACAACAATTGTCTATGGTTTTTGTCCCTTTTAACAAATAGTTGAATAGGACCCAATGACCCACAAGATTAAACATGAAAATTCCAATTAGTTATAGGATATGGAGTTATAATTATAATATGACATGTCGATCAGTCAAAACTAATTTGCAAATTGTTATATTTATTTTCACTTGTGTTCACATCTGATGCTTGGAACCCCAGGCTGTCACGTAGCATTTGGTCCTCATGATTCATTGTCTCCCATATCTGATTTTTCTAGGATGCATTACGTATCTATATCCTTTATTGTCAATGTTCTTCCATTGCATTTGTTTCTTCCTAAAAGAAGAGGAACATAATGAGTACAAAAATGTTCCTGTATTCTTTTCTTTTAGTTTTACCTGACTGAATTTCCGTCTTAATTTGGTCTCATAAAATATAAGGTGGGTAAGGTACGGTTTTCCTTATTACCTTAATATGGGAATCAGATGCAAATGCAAGCTATTTCGGTAACATGACAGAAAGCCCACCAACACTCCGAGTGCCAGGGAATTTAAGGCTCAAATATGTTAATGTATTTGATACATACATACATACATATATATATATATTCTGTTATGGGAATAATTATTAGGTGAAACAGTTCGAACAGCTCAACTAGAAAGTTGGTGAATTACATCAAATTAAGGATAAACATGTGGATGCCTAACCTAAAAAGTGAAGAAGAATTGCAGAACCCTGAAATTCAGTAGTGTAATTTATATTTTGAGTTTTAATACTCACATATTGCAATCTGATTGGTTCTGGCCTCTAACTCAAGTTGCCTTCATATCTTTGAGGACTACTTTCAAAGGGAATAACTTGAGGTTATCACATCCGTGTGAAGTTACAGTTGCTGCATATTGTAATGGTGCGAAAACTTCTTTATTGCAATAAATGCATCCGGGCAATTATTGCATATATGTGTTTATTTGTGTGGAACAACTATGACCTTTCCTCAAAGTTAAATGCTAGTAAACACTTGGAGATGTTGGATTTTAGCCACAATGAGCTTAGTGATCCCCCATTGGTCCAAGGTATAGACAACATATAACTCTTTAATCTTCTTATTGCATATATCAATATGCTCTACATTTAAGTTTTGTTTTTATCTTTTTTTCTTTTTTTTCCCTATAGTCAGAATACTATGCTATTATACCACACTTTCTATTTCTTTTTTTGCCAGTAGTAGCTTCTTAGGCAAACTTAGGACATTTAGACCTAAGTTGGAATTATCTAAATGATACTATAGTTGTTGAAGGCTTGTCAAGATTGTAAAGCCTAGAGGCATTGAACCTTAAGGCCAACCTCATCATAAAGAGCAGTTTAAAATCATTGGGTGCTGTCATATCTCCAAAGAAGTAACTTAGATGAAATTTAGAATTGATTTCTCTTAACTCAATTTCTTTTCCATTTAGTATGTATGCAGACTTAGCAAACTTGAAGAACCTAGAAATTTTAGATCTTTCTCCAAATGGCTTCAATGGTTCCCTACCAATGCTGCCAGGTACTTATTGTTTTTTTCTACGTGATTTTTGTAATTTTAACTAGAACAAGAATCCTTCACATAAACCACCCTTATCTCCCTAAATTTACTGCAATCTTTTTCTTTTCTCTGTCCTTTATTTTCTTTCTTTCATTTTACTAGTATCATTCACATAAACTATCAATTCATATTTTGTGTAAGCTACACACGCTTACTCAATAACCCTACAATTCAACATGTCTCACATAAATTAAATGTTGAAAATGATCTGAAATTATTTACATTAAGAGAAGAAAGTACATATCATTTTCTAAATGTCATTTTATTTTACATGAAGTATTCATCTATATAATTTTTTGAATGTTTGTAACTTGTTCTCTATCAATTCTTTCTACAATGTCATTTTATTGGGATTTGCAACTATCTTATGGTTTCTTCACTCCTATTGGTCAGTATGTGCACGTGTGCGTATATATGCTCGCCAGACTGGTCTCTGTGCGCATGCCGCTGATCTGCCAACAGTCCTTTCCTTTTTGTTGCATAAATCATGAAGTCAATGAATAGGTTTTATGCAGTTTATAAATGTGTGTTTTCAGATTTAAATGTATTAGAATTTTTTTTTGGTTGTTTCTATATCGAAATTAAAGTCTGATTTTGGGAACTATGATAAAATATTTATAATTTAAGAACAAGTTAATAAAATTTGTTATTCCACTATTTTAAGTGCATAATCTTTTTGATATTTATTATTCTTCAAAAGAAGCCAAAAAGATGGAAAAAATGAACAAAAAATACGTGGTGGAGGATGCTGGTACACAAAAGTTTACTATTACTAATCATTTACATTTTTAGATATATGAAGAAAGAATGTGCAAGATCAAATTAGTGAATATCATAAATTATTAGATGACTTAAAAAATGAGAATGTCAAGTTGCTAGAGGAATATATAGCAAGTTGTCTCATTGAAAAACTTCCACAATGCTAGGATGACTATAAACAACAACCCAAATCCAAGAGAAAGCACATGCCATTAAAGGATGTTATTGTGCATATTCTAATTGAGGACAAAAATAGAATCTGATTAAGGAAAGTAAAGGTAAAAGAGATCAAAAGCTAATTTGGTGAAACAAAAGAAAGGAGACAAAAGCCACTACAATCATCATCACTATCACAATAAGAAAATGTATGATAATAACCATTAAAGGTATGATAAGCCTAAGGCCTAAAATCTAACCTTGAAAAAAAAAAAAAAGGTTTTTGCTATGTGTGTGACAAACTAGAGCATCATGCCCCTCAATGTAGGTAGAAGAAAGGGAGTGACATATATGTCAAACCAAATGTCAATTTAGTAGAAGTGGATGTTATTGTTGTTGTCATTTTCCAAGTCAACATTACCACCAACTCAAAATAGTGGACAATAGATTTTGGTGCTATAGGGTACATTTATGGGAACATAAGTACATTTACCTCTTACAAATTAGTAGGGAATGAAGAGAAAATTGTCTTTATGTCAGATTCAAGAACAACACCTATTCTAAGTATGGACAAAATCTTTATCAAGCTTACTTTAGGAAAGATGTTGTCCTTGAATGATGTGCTTTATGTCCTAAATATTTGCATCAATTTGATTTCTATATCCTCATTGGGAAAAGTTGGATTAAAGGTCTTCTCTAAGTTTGACAAAGTTGTCATGACTAAAAATGATGTATTTATGGGAAAGGAATACTGTAACTAGGACTTTTCATTTTAAATGTACTTAATGTTATCAATAATGAAAATGCATCTACTTTTTCTACTTATATTGTTAAATCTTATGATTTATGATATCTTATATTAGGACATGTAAGTGATCTTTGTATTCAAAAGTTGAAATAGCTTAGTTTGATTAAACATGTGCATAAGTGTGAGATTTATTTGGAGGCCAAATTAGTTAAGAAAAATTGCAAATTAGTGCAATAAGAAATTGAATTACTTATCTAAGTCCATTTTGATTTAAGAGATTTAAAGAGTACAATGACTAATAATGTTAGCATCACTTTACTTTATATCTTAGAGAGATTTGCAAAAATTTGGTTTCTGTATCCTAGTTAGGAAAGGTTGAAGTAAAGGTCTCCTTTGAGTCTGACAATCCTTTGAGTCTGACAAAGTTGTCATGACTAAAAATGATATAATTGTGAGAAAAAGCTATTGTAACTAAGGACTTTTCATTTTGAATGTACTTAATGTTATAAATAATAAAAATGCATCTACTTCTTCTGTTTATATTGTTGACTCTTATGATTTATGACATATTAGATTAGGACATGTGAGTGATTCTTATATTCAGAAATTGAAACAACTAGGTTTGATTGAACATTTACGTGAAGACATGGGTAAGTGTGAGATTTACGTAAAGGTTAAATTAGCCAAGAAAAATTGAATTACTTAGTCCATTTTGATTTGGGAGATTTCAAGAGTATTATAGGTAGAGGTGGTAAACAATTTTATATGACTTTCATGGATAACTATTTTAAATACACTAGAGTTTTCTTATTGAGAGAGAAAGATGAAGTGTGATTTTTTATCAAATATAAGAGAGAGGTAGAAAACCAATTAGGCAATAAGATTAAGAGATTTAGATCACATAAGAGAAGAGAGTATAATTCTCAACTATTGTTAGATTTGTGTGAAAAAAAGGGCATTATTCATAAGGCCACACCTCTTTACTAAAGTCAAATTAGGTAGTAGGAAGGAAAAACAGGACTTTAAAAGAAATGATGAATGCTATGCTAGTTAGTTTTGGAGCTCTTAATAATTTAAAGGGAGAGATAATACTCTCTATATGTTATTTGCAAAATATAATTTCATATAAGAAAACTGGTAAGACTCCATATGAATTGTGGAAGGGGTACTTTCCCAATTTAAGTTATTTGAAAAAGTGAGAGTGTCTTACTAAAGTACTATTACTTGAACAAAAAAAAAAAAAAAAAATAGGTTTCAAGACCTCAAATTATTGTTTATACGTTATGTAGATCAAAGTATTGTTTATCATTTTCTTGTTATTAAGAGTGATGTTCTTAATGCAAACATTATCATTAAAGGCAAAAAATGCAAAGTTTTTGGAGCATGTATTTTTTATGAAAAAGGAATTAGCATTATCACCTACTCTTGTAGTTAAGGTAGATAAAAAGTCTTTTATCAAATGTCTTGAACTAAAATTAAGGAGGAGTAAAAGACAAAGAGTAAAAAAGACCTTTAGTGATGGCCTTCACAATCTAGTAGTAAATAATGATCTATTGATTTATTTTGAAATAGTATTCTCTAGTGATTTTAGTATGTGGATATAAATCATACTAAGCAAAATTGATTCCTTGAATCACAATGGTACATGAGAACCAATAAATTTACCTACAGGAACCAAACCTATAAGCTACAAGTGGATCTTTAAGAAAAAAAATATAGATCATATGGATATATTGACAAGTACAAGACTAGACTGGTAGTAAAAGGGTATACTCAAAAGAAAAATATTGATTACTTTGATACTCTTGCCCCTATTACTATAATTACATTCCTCAGAGTATTAATTGCATTTGCATCTATTTGTAATCTCTTTATTTATCAAATAAATGTTAAAACTGTATTTTTATATGGTGAACTTAAAAAAGAGATTTATATGTCACAACCTAAAAGTTGTATAGTTCTTAACTAAGAGAAAAAGATTTATAGACTTGTAAAATCTTTGTATGGGTTAAAACAAACACCTAAACAATAGCATGAGAAGTTTGATAATGTTTTAATTTCTAATAGTTTTATAGTTGTTGATGTTGATAAATCTAATTATACAAAAATTGAGAATGATACTTGTATTATTATATTTTTATATGTTGATGACATATTCATATTTAGTTTTAATGTGGATTTCATAGCTGTACAAAATCAATACTTGCATCACATTTTGATATGAAGTATTTAGGAAAAACAAATTTCATTTTAGGATTGAAGATAACTAGAACTCTTAATGATATATTTTTATCATAAGAGCATTATATTGATAAACTTTTTAAGAAATATGAACATTTTAATGTGAAACTAGTTTTTACTACTTTTGATACAAATATGCATTTACTAAAACACAATAATGATTATGTATCTCAATCTAAATATGCTCAAATCATTGGTAACTTAATGCATTTAATGAAGTTTGTGTCTCTTGACATTGCCTATGTTGTGTGTACACTGATTAAATATACACATAATCCAAATCATGATTATTAGAATACTTTGACAAAAATTTTGAAATATTTAAAAGGTACTATAAATTATGATATATTATATAGTAAATTTTTGTTGTGTTAGAAAGGTATAACAATGTTGAGTGGATGTTTGATTCAGATGAAATAAAATCTACAAGTGGCTATGTTTTCACCTTTGGAGGTGGAATAGTGACTTGGAAGTTTGCTAAGCAAATAATTATTACTTGGTCCACCATGGAATTTGAGTTTACAACCTCAGAGACCTTAACCCAAAACTTTTTAAGACCTTTCAAATTGTGTTAGAAAACTAGCCATTTTGACTAACCATTTTTAGTTATTAGAAAATTAGTTATTGGAAAACTAGTTGTTGGAAGACTAGTTGTTACAACAATAAAATCACCATAACCATTAGTCATTATCTTCATTCTTAATATTTATCTTTATGAGACATTAAACTAGAAGTAATATAAAAGAGCTTCTTTTTTATCCATATACATCAGAATGATAAAAGCATCACTTTTTACCCTCTCCCTTTTCTTATTGAAAATTGTTGGATTAACCAAATTAGTGTTATTTTTGTTACCTCATTATTTAAAGTGCACATTAGTGAGAAGGTTTGTTGTATCTTGGGAGGATAACTGTTAAACCTATTGCATTGATAAGAACAAAGCCAAGCATGTCTCAAATATTTTATATATATATATCTATATATCCTTTTATTCAACTTATTTTCATTTGCATTCATATTCTGGATTATTTTCCTTTATTTTTATAGCAGGCTTGACATGAGGAAAGCACGAGTGATGCTGAATCCTTCAGCTACTCCAATTGCTAATTATGGTGGACCTTCTTCTGATTCTCGAAGCCAATGAACTAAAGACAAAGTGTGGTGTGACCACTATAACAAGCCTTATCATACCAAAGAAACTTGCTGGAAAATTCATGGAAAGGTAGCAAATTGGAAGCCTTGTAACCAACGTGAGCCCAATCGTTTAGCTCATGTTACAAAATTATCACATGATGTTGAAAAGTCAAATTAATTAAACCTTTATGTTGAGCAAGTTAAAGTGTTGCAACATATTTGAAATCAAAGCAAGCTTGCCAAGGTTCTTGAGTCCATTGCCTCTCACTCTCTTATAGCTTTTTTTGTTGTCGAACAAGGTAATGCCCGATAATTCTTTATATCTCATAAAATTTCAAGGAATTTGTGGATTATTGATATTGGAGCATCTTCTATTCCATTTTTCACATATAAAGCCTTTGGGAATAATATAAAATTTTAGTAGCTAATGGAGTTCTCTCAAAGGTTGTTGGACAAGGAATGATAATTTTTCTAGATTTAACATTTGAATCTATTTTAGATTTATGAGCAGATTGACTAAAGATTTTAATTGTGTATGACATTTTTTCCCTTCCCATTGTAAATTTCAAGACCTATCTTTAGGGAGGATTATTAGTAGTGCTTTATACTATAGTTTGGGTGCTAGTTATCCTTCTAAATCATCCTCCCTTAGGAATTTTCCTTTGTCAACAATTTCTAATTCTTATGTAACACTAAGATATTAGTGGCTTGGGCATCCTAGCTTCACGTATTAGCCTTGTAGCTATATTTGCTTATCAAAGGAAAGATGTCAACTCCTTCCATTACAAACATTACATTTGTGCCAAAAATACCAGGAAAAATTTTCTTACTCAATCCTACAAACCTTTAACACCATTTCATTTGGTTTATAATGACATTTGGGGTCCTACTTGCATTTCAAGTCTCATTAGGACAAGGTGGTTCATCACTTTTATTAATGATTTTACTTGGGTTTATTGGGTATTCCTCATAAAAGAAAAATCTAAAACTAGTGAAATTTTTAAATAGTTCCACAAAATTGTTCAAAATGTTTTTCAATCCTTTAATCAAATTCTTTGAATAGACAATGGTTGTGAATACATTGCAAATAAGGTTAACCAATATTTTAGAGACCATGGTATTTTTCATCAAAACCTATATGCTTGTAGAATCTTTGAAGTTGCCTAGTTAATAATTGTTGGCAACATTCCTAATTCTTTGTAGGGAGAAAAGCCATTTTCACAGGTGGAAATTAAAGAACTTATTGATACACAGGTGAATGAATTAAATTTTTTAAAAACTTTTTCTTCAATTTCTTCTTTTCAATTCTTGATAAAATAAGATAAATATATAGACATGGGGTCCACCTTAATTTTTCTATATATGTTAGAACTTATTGATTACTCAAATGAATGAGTCAAATTTCTAAACAAATTGTTTCTTTAGTTTCTTTGATAGAATAACATAAACATATAGACATGAGGCCTACCTCAATGCTTTTATCTATGTCATTGTGAAAATTAAAGAACTTAATGATCACATAGGTGAATGAGTCAAATTTAAAAAAAAAAAATTCTTCAGTGTTTTCTTTTTAATTCTTGATAAAATAACATAAATATATAGACATAGGGTCCACCTTAATTTTTCTATCTATGTCATAACTTATTAATCACACAAATGAATGAGTCAAATTTCTAAAAAAAAATTATTTCTTTAGTTTCTTTGACAAAATAACATAAACATATAAACTTAGGGTCTACCTTAATGCTTTTGTTTGTGTTATTGTGGAAATTAGAAAACTTTTTGATCACATAGGTGAATGAGTCAAATTTTTAAAAAAAAATTTCCTTCAGTTTCTTCTTTTCTAATTCTTGATAGAATAACATAAACATATAGACATGAGGTCTATCTTAATGCTTCTGTCTATGTCACTGTGAAAAATAGAGAACTTATTGATCACGTAAGTGAATAAGTCAAGTTTTTTAAAAAAAATTTCTTTAGTTTCTTCTTTTTATTCTTGATAAAATAATATAAACATATAAATATGGGGTCCATCTTAATTTTTCTATTTATGTCACAACTTATTGATCATGCAAATGAATGAGTCAAATTTCTAAAAAAAATTATTTCTTTAGTTTCTTTGATAGAATAATATAAACATATAAACATGAGGATTACCTCAATGCTTCTGTTTATGTCATTGTGAAAATTAGATAACTTATTAATCACGTAGATGAATGAGTCAAATTTAAAAAAAAAAAAAATTCTTCGGTTTCTTCTTTTCAATTCTTGATAAAATAACATAAACATATAGACATAAGGTCCACCATAATTTTTCTATCTATGTTAGAACTTATTGATCACGCAAATGAATGAGTCAAATTTCTAAAAAAATTGTTTATTTGATAGAATAATATAAACATATAGACATAGGGTTTACCTCAATGCTTCTGTATATGTCATTGTGAAAATTAGAAAACTTATTGATCACATAAGTGAATGAGTCAAATGTTTTAAAAAAATTTTCCTTTAGTTTCTTCTTTTTAATTCTTGATAGAATAATATAAACATATAGACATAAGGTCCACCTTAGTTTTTTTTTATCTATGTCAGAACATATTGATCACGCAAATGAATGAGTTAAATTTCTAAAAATATTGTTTCTTTAGTTTCTTTGATAGAATAACATAAACATATAGACATGGAGTCTACCTTAATGCTTTTGTCTATGTCATTGCGAAAATTAGAAAACTTATTGATCATGTAGATGAATGAGTCAAATTTAAAAAAAAAAAAAATTCTTCAGTTTCTTCTTTTCAATTGTTGATAGAATAATATAAACATATAAACATAAGGTCCACCTTAATTTTTCTATATATGTTAGAATTTATTGATCACGCAAATGAATGAGTCAAATTTTTAAAAAAATTTGTTTCTTTAGTTTCTTTGATAGAATAATATAAATATATAGACATGAGGTCCACCTTAGTTTTTCTATCTATATCAGAACTTATTGATTATGCAAATGAATGAGACAAATTTCTAAAAAATTGTTTCTTTAGTTTCTTTGACAAAATAAGATAGACATATAAATATGGGGTTTACCTTAATATTTCTATCTGTGTCGTTATGGAAATTAGAGAACTTATTGATCACATAGGTGAATGAGTCAAATTTAAAAAAAAAAAATTCTTCTATTTTTTCTTTTCAATTCTTGATAGAATAACATAAATATATAGACATGGGATCCACTTTAATTTTTCTATCTATGTTAGAACTTATTGATCACACAAATGAATGATTCAAATTTTTAAAAAAATTATTTCTTTAGTTTCTTTGATAGAATAACATAAACATATAGATATGGGGTTTACCTTAATGTCCAAAAACTCATCATTTTGGAAGAAACATTGTCTTTACTCACAAATTTTACTGAGAATCAAACCAAATGGTAAAAACTAGCATCCATCCAGAAATTTTAATCTGCACACATTTAGTTAGACGTGGACTCTTTTTTTTTTTTTTGGAAAATTGTGGTTGCAATATCTTGTTAAAATATCTCGAGAGGAACACCAATTAAACCCATCATGCTTTTAGTGTTTCACAATAGTTTTTTTTTTGTGAGCTTTAGTCCCTATTTTTCTTGTATTAGTGACACATTGCTTATATATAGATTTCAAGGCTTTAAAGAATTTGGTGACACTTGATCTAAGCTATAACGATTTCAGCGGCTACATACAGCCTTGTCTAAGCACCCTTACATCGCTTTGATCGCTATATCTTTAGAGAGGCATTTGGTCTTATGCAAATCTTTCCATCCCAGGTAGGCATCATAAGTCTCTCAAGTTTGGTAGAATTAGCTTCTTTGTAAAATTTAGAACAATCGGATCTATGTTGGAATCCATTTAATCAATTAAGATTTTGTTAATCAATAGATTACTCATCTTCATTTCATCCTCAACAAAGTCTTTTCTAGAATTCCAATCACTGTGACCTACCACCATGAAAACAGAGAATTTTATCCAATAGTTATAAAAGTTTATATGTTTTTTTTTAAATTTTATTTCCATAAAATAGAAACAGAGATGCGATGCCTTTTAGTCTCGCTATAGAGGATTGCCCTGGTTATACTACACAGCGGCGGACGAATACTCTAACGACTCAACCATTACGAGTGGGTGGTAACAAAAATATCATTGGTATTTAAACATGTCTCTACTTTCCAATTCAAAGTAATTCTTAACATAAGATAGATTAATAACTTATTGTATTCTGTATTAATTCTCATATATAGGAATCATTCTATAATATTTTTCGTTAGAGAAGTTATCAAATACATCTCAACTCCATCAGTGAATAAAAAATCCATTGGAAGAATAAGAGTCAAGATGAAATTTATTTTGAATTGTCACAGTATAAAATAGACATGGGAGAATTACTGATTTATAGAGAAAAAAAACTTAAAATCTATTAAAATAAAAAAAAAATTTCTAAAGAAGAGAATTTTTTTTGGCTGAAAATTGAGATAATACTTTATTATTTTGTAATAATACTAATTTCTTTTCATATTTATAATTTTAAATAAAGTAAGGATGTAAGAGAAAAGTAAAATTTTAGTATGGGCAAAAACAAAAACTTTGAGTGGAGCAAGGCTTTAAAATTTAGTTAAAATCTTCATAATTTCTGCTTTTCATTGGTCAAAAGACTTATTTCTAGTTTTTCGGCGGTGCAGGTCCTCCACTAGGCTCAACGTTAGTAGTGTCAAACCAACAGTCGAACGGATTTGGACTGAGTTATTTTGCCCCGAGTTACTTGTGTTTACTTTGCATGAATTCAGGTCATTTTGGTTTTGGATCATTCGTGAATTGACACCTTAATTTTTTAGAAAATAATTTTTATTTTATATGTAAATTATATTATTTTTTATACACACTATATATTCTTACTATTATTTATATAATCACATTATATACTATTATTATTATTATTAAAAATGTAAAATTATAAGTATTGTATATATTCATATTATTAATTATATATTATTATTAAAATAGAGATAACTATCAATAGATCTTTTAATGAATAGGAAAAAAAAATTGACATGTCTATTTATAATTTATATTTATATTTTGTCATAAAATGTATGTATTAAATAGATATTTTAAGGTATAGAGTTTTAGGAATTAAGACTTTAGTGTAAAAACATTATAAATGATAAGTTGAGGCAAAAAGGAGTTAAAATCTTTTTTTATTATTTTTATAATTTGTAAGTTTTTAACACTAGCAAATTTATTAAAATTTTAAATTAAAAAAAAAGTGGGTTCACTAAGACTCCTAATTTTACAACTCTTAACATTAATTAATTAGCTCCCTATATAAGTAATTCATTTTTCTTATTTTAAGTTCTTTCTCTATCAATTTATGTATTATTGTTGAAGTAAGCAGTTGAGCTTGTTTGCTATTATGTTAAAATGCATGAGTTTCAGAACTAGATTTGCCTTTGCATTGGTACAAGGTTTTGCTTATCTGAACTCATTTAGTAGTTTTGACATGTTGATTTGCTTTTTTTTTTTCTTTTCTTTTTTTATTTTGTTTATCTAGCAGAACTAAGAGATTTGAAGAAATTGAAAATCCTAAATTTGAATGACAATGGATTTTCTAGAAATGCTTTCCATTCTCTTGGCAATATGACTTCACTCGAGGCTCTATCTTTGGTTGGAAACAATCTTAATAGATCTTTCGCCTAACAAGGTAATTATTAACATTTCATCATTGCTTAAATTTAGGTATTACATCTCTTATATATACATTTTATTATTGCAGACATTTGTGAATTAAAGAACCTTTAAAAGTTGTCTCTTAGCAATAATGATTTAAGTGGAACTATTCCCCTTTGTCTTAGCAATTAGGTATTACATCTCTTATATCCACATTTTATTATTGCAGGCATTTGTGAATTAAATAACCTTTAAGAGTTGTCTCTTAGCAATAATGATTTAAGTGGAACTATTCCCCTTTGTCTTAGCAATTTGACGTCTCTTAAAATCTTGAACTTATCATTTAACAGACTTGAAGGAAATATTTCATCTAACTTAATTTTTAACCTCAAAGACCTCAAATTTATTAATATTAGAGATAAAGTTTATTAATATCAAAGATAATCTTTTTGACGGTTTATTCTCTTTTTACTCAATTACCAACCACACAAATCTTGTAGGGCTGATGTTATCAAGTCATAACCACAAGCTAGAGGTCCAAACTCAGCATTCACATGATTGGCTACTTCCATTTCAGCTCAAATTTCTTGTGCTATCAAACTGCAAATTGTACAATATTCCTCAGTTTCTTGCTCACCAAACTAACTTGAGAACCATGGATCTCTCCCAGAATAACTTAATTGGAACCTTTCGCAACTGGTTGCTTGAAAACAATACGAAATTGGAGTTCTTAAGTCTTAGAAATAACTCCAATTTTATGACGGAGAACATAGATATATCAGACAATCACCTCCACGGAGAACTTCAACTAGATATTAGCGATATGTTTTCAAAAGCAAGAGTACTTAATCTTTCTGCAAATGCCTTCGAAGGTGGCATTCCATTCTCAATTGGTCATATGTTAGAGCTACAAATTTTAGATCTATCTAACAACTGGTTTTCCAGAGAAATTGCGACTACTTTGGGGGCTTCAGACAACAAATTATATGGCCACATACCAAATTCCATTAATATGACTTCATTGTGGATCTTACAACTCAGTGAAAATCAGATTACGGGCAATCTGCCGAGTTGGATCTCACATCATCCGAGGTTAGCGTTCTTAGATCTCAGTGACAACCACATAACAGGTGAGATTCCAAGTGAACTAACTAGTCCTAAGTTAACTTATTTGGACCTTTCGCATAACTTTCTTTCGGGTCAATTTCCGTCTTGCTTCAATTTGTCAATTTTTTGGCATTTCAATTTGGAAGGAAATAGACTCACTGGCTCGATTCCGAAAACATTGCTCAATTTTTCTAGCCTTCAGACACTGAACAATGGAAATAATCTGATGTCTGGTCGCATTCCATCCTCAGTTGGGGCTTCATCGAAATTAAAGGTTCTTCTTATGGATCAAAATTCTTTAGGGGGTTTGATACCAAATCAACTTTGTCAGTTGAATCAACTTGTCATCCTCGATCTCTCACATAACTTGTTTTTGGGACCCATACCTTGTTGTCTTGGTAACATCTCTTTTAGGAAGTTAACTTTATCTGATTTTACATATGAAGAGATACGGCTTAGTTTGGATAACTCAGTAGAAGATGAGGGCAATCAATTGCATAGGTTCTACTCATCTTTAAATTTTCAAGTTGAGTTTGTGCAACAATTGCAAGTTGAGTTTGTGATAAAACAACGCGCAGAATATACCAAGGTAGAATTCTCCATTTGATGTCTGGATTGGATTTACCCTGCAACTAGCTAATAGGAGAAATACCGACAGAGCTTGGAACTTTAAGTTCGTTAATTGCATTAAACTTGTCTCATAATCAGTTGACAAGCTTAATTCCAGCAACTTTTGCAAAACTTGGGGAAAAAGAGAGCCTGGACCTTTCCCACAACAAATTGAGCAGCGAAATTCCTTCAGAACTAAATGGTCTTAATTTTCTATCATACTTTTGTGTAGCATACAACAACTTATCAGGAAGGCTTCCAGATATGAAAAGACAGTTTGGGACATTTGACAACAAAAGCTATGAAGGAAATCCATTTCTTTGTGGACCTCCATTAGCAAGTTGTAATGTCATTCATGACGTACCATAATTGGCACCATCCAATATTAATGCAAGTGAAGAAAAATGGTATGACATTGATCCTGTGTCCTTTATTGCAAGCTTCATAGCAAGCTACCTGGTATTCCTGGTGGCCTTTGCATTAGCACTTTATATCAACCCTGGTTGGCAACGGAGGTTATTCATATTCGTTGAGAATCTCATAGATGAATGCTGTTTCCTAGTTTTCTATATTGTTCCCAAGTTATTTGCTGCATTTTATAGGTAGGCATCTTATGTGTCTTTTTATTGGACATGTAGTTCTTCGATGCACATTTTTTCTCTTTGTTGCATTTCGAGTTTTTATGAATTCAAAATAAGAGTTTACCTCTAAACACATGTAAAAATAAAAAAACATAGTTCAATCTGTCTCCATATACTATTCTCAACTGGTTAGAATGCTAGACTAAGATTCCTCTGTATCTTAGCTAGATATTAGCATTTAAATCATGAATGTAGGTTGGTTGTATTTACAATAACAACAAACATTTTGTTGTGAATAAAAGACATCATGATGTTGTTTATATTCAAGGATTAGATATTACGTTACACTAATGGACTAGCCACCCGCAAATCCTATTGTAGTTGGATTTTTTTTCTCTTTCCTTCTCTATTCCTCATATGCCTCCAACTGCTTTGCCGATCATTCATTTTCCTTTGCCAAAATAGTTTTTCTTTGTATCTCAAGCCTTCAATTTCCCCATTCCCATATCACATTTGATTTTGTTAAAATACTAATTAAAGGTACGGGACTTGAGTTCCACATATGAAGTATGATATTTTAAAGTGAGACTTATATGGACTTTATACCCTCACATCACAATAGTTAACATTTTAGGTGTAGTTCTCCAAAAATTCATATTAAATTTCCCGTCATCTTAATACATAGGTTTTTTTTTTTTTTTTTTGGATAACTGTAGCTGTCAAAATGAGTTTTATTGGCTGATACGTAATTGGATTGGGCAGCTTTTTGCAGTATACTTTCTGTTTGATTTTCTCCAAGGAAGATGATGTTTACATCTTGTTTCGCTTTCTCTAACCGAAAAAAGGTATGCTAGTGCTTAGGGTTTGAAATGGGTTAGATACATGTATCCTTATCCATCCCTATTCAAACAAAGAGACTGTTTCCTTTGACTTGAACCTACGGGATTCAATATACAATGCAATACTTTTATCATTACAGCAAGGCTGTCCTTTCCTCCTATTTTACTCTCTTTTTTATTCCTTATTATTTTCTCTTCCAAAAGGAAAAAAATGTGCAAACTTTTTTATGCAAGTGTAAAACCTCTCCAGAGATATGGAGTGTGTGTTTGTTGTTTGTTGTCTTCGGTTTCTTTTTTTAAGTATTGATTGAATAACATAAACATATAGACACGGGTTCATGTCTGTTTTTCTATTTATATCATTGTGGAGATTAGAGAAATTAATTATGTAGATCAATAAATTAAATTTTTAAAAAAATTTTCTCTCTCTATTTTTTTTTTCTTTTCAGTTTTAGATGCATTTTTTAAAAACTCAATTCTGCATTATAATATGAATATTAATTTTATTATTTATATTTGAGATTAAGGTTATCTTTTAACACTATATTAAAAAATAAGATATTAATAACTATAATAAATTATATTTTATAACTTGTTTTTTTAGATAATTAGAAAAAGTATTTTAAATTTATAAATTATAGGTTATTATATTTATATAAAAAAAATTATATTAATAATTTTCATGATTTTGTTAGACTAAATAGTAAAGATACAATTTTGAGAAAATGGAATTGGGCTAGGGATGTGTTATGTCAAGTTTTGAATGCCCTTTTTTGGAAAGTGTTTTCCTCAGTTTCTTCCTTTCAAATTTTGGACACGTCTTGCAAAAATCTAAGTCTTCAGTAGGTCACGAACATCGGTCCCATTGTCAACACCTTGAGTCAAGGTCTTCTTTAAATACAACTTATTTTTATAATTAATATTTTCATTTTGCAATTAGTGAAAAAATATTTCAAATGTAAAAACTAAATTCAGTTTCATTTTCATCAAGGACTTTTTCATTATCTAGTATTCAAGATTTCATTAAGTTAAATATGCAAGAGAACCAAAATAACAAAAAAAAAAATGAATTGTTAGATAATTATATTATATTTCACTTTAAAAATTTATTAAAATTCTTTTTATTTTATCAAAAGAGAAAAATTTGCTAAAACTTTATCACATGTTATGAATTTCTTAACTCTAATGAATTTTTTTTATTTTTAGCATGAATTAATTTTTTTAAAATATATTACAAACTCTGCCTTTAGTACTAAATATAGCATATCATTAGTAAGCTTCAACGGAAACGGTTCAAATGCTCATATGGCATGCCAACATAACATTGGAAGCCACATAACATGCAACGAAAAGCCCCCCGGCACCCAAAAATTGAAAATAAAGAAAAAAAGTAACTTATAATTTTAAATTTTTCTTATTTTATTTTTTAATTTTTTGTATGTCACATAGCTCTACGTGTTATTCCACAAGACTTCTAAAGCGATAATGACATGCCACTAAAATTGGGCTTATCCCGTTAAATTTATTAATATAGTGCATACATATTTTCGAATCACAATTTTTTTTTTTTTATGAATAGTAATAGGATGCCAATAAATCAGATACGAAGACTTCTCATCTAAATTCTGTCTACCTACCCACAATTAAAACGAAATAGTTATTGTCCAAAAATAATGACATTTGTAAGTTTAATCTACCTGTAATTCTTGCACATTAGAAGGATCTATCTAAGAATTATTTTGCTAATTAAGGGTTTAATTGTGGGAAGAGCAAAACAGTTGTGGCTTATGGGTCATTGGGTTTTGCGGTAATTAAAACAGGTAGAGCTAGTTGAAGGGTCATCGTACCTTGGCCAGCCACTACCGTTCTCCATGACCACTTCGATCTGGATCGAGGTTTTGGTGATTGGGTACATTGAGTTCCAAAGGAACGCAGAGCTCGACCCCGAGAGGAGGCTCTATCCAGGAGGCAAGTTCTTCGATCCACTTGGCCTAGCCTCAGAGCCAGAGAAGAAGGCTACCCTTCAATTGGCAGAGATCAAGCACGCTCGCCTTGCCATGGTTGCCTTCCTTGGCTTCGCCGTGCAAGCTGCTGTCACTGGAAAAGGCCCCCTCAACAACTGGGCTACTCACTTGAGTGACCCTCTGCATACAACCATTATTGACAACTTGACATCTTAAATTACGCATCTTATTACCGTCGTCATTCGGCACTGAGATGTTTTTCTAGGATATATAAATAATATGTGCCTCGTTGTTGTTGTTGTAAAAATCACAACCTTGACAGTCTTAGTGCGCTTTCGTTACCTCATTTGCCAGTTGCTTTCATTGTCACAGAGTGACTGATGCTTCGTGGCTTCTACTTTGGTCTATTCTTCTGTCTAAGTCATTGTGGAAAAGGCCAATGAGGTAAATTTCAAGGAAATTCTTTACTGTTTCTTCTTTTCATGTCTTTCACGCACTTATGAAAACCCCAAGTTTGCGTTAAAACATGAATATCAGTTCCATCATCCATCCTTCAGGTCGAGGTCATCTTTGGACAGAAATATAGAAAATGAGACATTAATTGCTACGATACTTTGCATGTTATAAATTAGAACTCATTTTTAACAAACAGTATTTTAATTTTATAATTAAAAAAATATTCTAAATTTATAAAACAGATTTTATTATATTTTTATGGTAGTTCTTTTTGTATTAATAATTTTTGTAATTTTCTTGGGTTAAATAGTAAGAATATATTTTCAAAAAAATAAATTTAAGTGTGTAATAATTTAGATTTTAATATAAAATAGATTTATTTTAATTTAAATTTTTGAAATGAAAATTTTTAATAGCTAATTTATTATAATTTATAAGAGTAATTATTTTTTCTTTTTAACATTTTCATTAAATTGACAATCCAATTATATATTGATGTTGAAAGCTTTCAATACTTCATACCACACAAGCCATTTTGGCTGCCAATTTGTCGATTGATGGAAAAATATTCTAAATTGCAAAGTAGGCCGAATATATTTACCACGAAAGTAAGTAGCATATGAGAATTTTTTTTTATGATTATTTATAAATTACTTAAAAAAATAAAAAATTATAATAATTTTTTCAAATATATCCACTTTGTATTATTAAAATTTAATATATAATTTATTTTTATCTTTTAATTAATCAAATATTTAAATTGAATAAATTCTTAATATAATATTAAAATTTTATAAATTAAAATTTTGTTTTTATTTTTTTAATCAATTATAAGATTTTATAATTAAAAATATATTTTCAAAAAATTGAGTTTGAACGAAAAATGAGCTAACTTTTAATATATGATAGGTTTATTTTAATTTAAAATTTTGAGTTAATAATTTATTAAAAGTTTATATATTATAATTTTTAAATTTAATTATTTTTTCTTATTTTTTTTATTAAATTGACAGGTATAAAAGGGACGTAGATACAAATGAATATGCATGTATCTTTTCTTGTCGTATACTCATATAAATAAATAGTACGGTTTCTTTTTTGTTTTTTTTTTCTTTATTTTAGTCAATTCGGTCTATTAGGAAAGTGATCGCTACGGCATTAAAAGGAAAGTAGAATAGCAATTGGAAAAGGGATCATTTTGATTTTTATTTTGTTCTTTGTCGCATAACAATGGAGTATCGCTTCACTAGAAAACACTATTGTTTTTGGGTTTTAATTCATGTGGTGTTTGTGGGTGTTCTTGAGAGTTGTTTAGAGGAAGAGAGGTTGGGTCTATTAAGCATCAAGGACTACTTTATGTTAAACAGTGGTGATGAAAATCCACGGCCCACTAATGATGTCTTTCGTTCGTGGACTGATGATCCGGAGTCTGATTGCTGCAGCTGGAAGCGAGTCGAGTGTAATAACGCCACCATGGTGACTCAACTCTGTTTGGACGATTTTCTGTCGTCCAAGAGCCCCAGTCAAAGGGTTCTGAACATGTCCTTGTTTACTCCTTTCAAGGAGCTGCTCAGTCTAAGCTTATCAGGGAATTGGTTTACTGAATGCTACCAGAATTATGGTAGGTAACATACGATAGCTCTAATACTTTCTTTTTCCTCAGTCAATGTTTCTTTGATAATCTGCACCACAAAACGCAACATTTCCAAGTTGGCATACAGTAAAAAGGGTTTGAGTCACTCTGCTTCATTGAGCTCTTTAAAGCCAAAGGATGAGATAATGGCTGAGATTGAATTGCTTCGTCATGTACGTCTTGCTTGCTTGGCAAGACCTTCTGTAATAACATTCGCTTCTGTTTGTCAATCATTTACATGTTATACTGTGAATATATCACACGGAGACATGCCTACACGCATATATGTCTATTTACATGTCCAAAAATTAATTTGGTCCTATGCACCAAAAATTAGAACTAGAACTGGTCTCATCATTTTGAAAGAAATATTTTGTCTTTACTCACAAATTTTATTGAGAATCAAATCAAATGGTAAAAACTGGCATCCAACCAGAAATTTTTGTCTGCACATATTTGGTTTAATATGGAGTTTTTGTTTTTTTTTTTGGAAAATTGTAGTTGCAATATCTTATTAAAATATCTAGGGAATAGCAGTTAAACACATTATACTTTTAGTGTTTCACAATAGTTTTGTTTTTGTGAGCTCTAGTCCCTATTTTTCTTGTATTAGTAACACTTTGCTTATATATAGATTTCAAGGCTTTGAAGAATTTGGTAACACTTGATCTAAACTACAACAATTTCAGCGGCAACATACAGCCCTGTCTAAGCACCCTTACATCACTTCGATCGCTATATCTTCATGGTGGCATTTGGTATGATGGAAATCTTTCCATCCCAGGTAGGCATCATAAGTCTCTCAAGATTACTCATTTTCATTCCATCCTCACCAAACTTGTCTAAAATTCCAATCACTATCGCCTGCCACCGAGAAAATAGAGAATTTTATCTAATAATTATAAAAGTATATTATAAACATTATGTATAATTATATTGTTTACTATATATTATTATTACTAAAATAGAGAGAACTATCTCTAGTTTATAGCTTATAATCCAAAGGAATTTATTATATATAAAAAAAAAATGCATCAACTCGTTAGCATGTCTTTTTATAATTCATATTTATATTTTATCATAAAAAGTATATATTAAATAATTATTTTAAGGTGTAAAACTTTAGACTTATTTTATTATAAACACTTTCTAAAGGATTAGTTGAGTATAAAAGGAGTTAAAAGTTTTTTTACTTTTTAGTTTTTGTTTTTAAATTTTTAACGCAAGTAAACTTATTAAAATTCTAAATTCAAAAAAAGTCGGTTGATTAACACTTCTAATTCTACTATAGTATTGTATTATACCTAAAGTCAATTAATTAGCTGCTAGTATAACTGATTCATTTTTCTCATTTCGCATTCTTTCCTTATCCAATTTATGTATTATTGTTGAAGCAAGCACTTGAGCTTGTTTGCTATTATGTTGCTTTTCATGACTTTCAAAACTAGATTCGGAACATCTTTAAGAACCCACCTGATATGATATATTTTTACCTTTACATTGTTACAAGGTCTTGCCTTTCTGAACTCATTTAGTAATTTTAATATGCTAATTTCCCCCATTTTTTTGTTTTTTTTTTTGTTTATATGGTAGAATTAGGAAGTTTGAAGAAATTAGAAATCCTAAATTTGAGAATGAATGGATTTTTTTGGAAATGTTTTCCATTCTCTTGGCAATATGACTTTACTCAAGACTATTTTTAAAAAATGTTTTTCATTATCTTGGCAATATAACTTTACTTAAAACTCTATCTTTGGATGAAAACAATCTCAATGGATCTTTTGCCCAGCAAAGTAGTTATTGACATTTCATTAATGTTCAAATTTAGATATTACATCTCTTATGTCATGGTAAATGACAGAAATTCTATTATTGCAGGCTTATGTGAATTGAAGAACTTTCGAAAGTTGCATCTTTGCCGCAATAATTTAAGTGGAACTATTCCACTTTGTCTTGGCAAACTGATATCCCTTAGAATTGGACTTGTCATTTAACAAACTTGAAGGGAATATTTTATTCTCTCCAATTTTTAACCTCAAATATCTCAAGTTTATTAGTCTTAGAGATAATTCTTTTGAGTGTCTATTCTCTTTTTAGTTAATTGCCAACCACACAAACCTTGAAGCGCTAATATTATCAAGCCATAACCACAAGCTAGAGATCTAAACTCAGTATTCATATGATTGGCTACCTACATTTCAGCTCAAGGTTCTTATGCTATCAAACTGCAAGTTGTACAATATTCCTCAGTTTCTTGCTCACCAAACTGACTTAAAAGCCGTGGATCTCTCCCACAATAACCTAACTACTGGAACCTTCCCTAATTGGTTGCTCGAAAACAATACGAAATTGGAGTTGCTAAGTCTCAGAAATAACAATTTCGTGGGTCAGTTCCATTTATCCTCCAACTCCAGCTTTGTGACGAGTAGCATAGATATATCAAACAATCATCTCCATGGAGAACTTCAACCAGATATTAGCGATCTGTTTTCAAAAGCACAAGCACTTAATCTTTCTGCAAATACCTTTGAAGGTCCCATTCCATTCTCAATTGGTCATATGACAAAGTTGGAGTATTTAGATCTATCTAACAACATGTTTTTAGGAGAAATTGCAACTACTTTGGTAGGACTAGCAAATTTCTCTAATTTGATCGCTTTGGTGGCTTCAAACAACAAATTAGATGGCCAAATACCAAATTCCATTAATATGACTTTATTAATGATCTTGCAACTTAGTGGAAATCAGATTACAGGCAATCAGTCGAGTTGGATCTCACACTATTCGAGCTTATGGTTCCTAGATCTCAGTGACAACCATATAATAGGTGAGATTCTAGGTGAACTAGCTAGACTTTAGTTTTTTTCATTTGGACCTTTCGTATAACTTTCTTTCAGGCACTATTCCGTCTTGCTTCAATTTTTCATTGTTATGACATTTCAATTTGGAAGGAAATAGACTCATTGGCTCGATTCCAGAAACATTACTCAATTCTTCTAGAATTCTAACATTGAACATTGGAAATAATCTGCTGTTTGGTCGCATTCCATCCTCGGTTGGGCTTTTATTGAATTTGAGGGTTCTTCTTCTAAGCCAAAATTTTTTGTGGGGTTTGATACCAGATCAACTTTGTTAGTTGATTCAACTTGCCATCCTGGATCTCTCACGTAACTCATTTTTGGGACCTATACCTCGTTGTTTTGGTAACATCTCTTTTGGGAAGTTAACTTTATTTGATTTTACACACAAATATTTCTGGGTTTCTTTTGGTTCTCTGGATAATGCAGCAGAAACTGAGGACAATTTATCGCATGGGTCCTACCTACCTTTAGATTTGTCTATTCATATTATGTAACTAGTCCAAGCTGGGTTTGTGACAAAAGCAAGGTCTAACATATACGAAGGTAGCATTCTCAATTTGATGTCTAGATTGGATTTATCTGACAACCAACTAACAGGAGAAATACCAACAGAGCTTGGAACTTTAAGTTCCATACATGCATTGAACTTGTCTCACAATCTCTTGACAGGCTTCATTCCAATAACTTTTGCAAAACTTGGAGAGATAGAGAGTATAGACCTTTCCCGCAACAAGCTGAGTGGAGAAATTCCATCAGAACTAATTAGTCTCCATTTTCTATCATACTTCAATGTATCCTACAACAACTTATTAGGAAGGCTTCTAGACATGGATAGACAGTTTCAGACATTTGAGAGCAAAAGCTATGATGGAAATCCATTTCTTTGCGGACCTCCATTAGCAAGTTGTAGTGTCATTCACGACATACCACAATTGGCACCATCCAATACTGATGCAAGTGAAGAAAAATGGTACAATTGTGATCCTATGTCCTTCATTGCAAGCTTTATAGTGAGCTACCTCGTATTTTTGGTGACCTTTGCATTAGTACTTTATATCAACCTTGGCTGGCGACGGAAGTTGTTCATGTTCATTGAGAATCTCATAGACGAATGCCATTTCCTAGTTTTCTATATTGTTCCCAAATTATTTGCTGTATTTTACAAGTAGCCATGTTATGTCTTTCTATTGGACATGTAGTATTTTTATGCACATTTTTCCTCTCTTTGTTGCATTCAAGTTATTATGAATACAAAATAAGAGTTTACCTCTAACACATGTAAAAATAAAAAACATAGCCATTCTGTCTACATGTATTATTTTTAGCTGGTTGGAATGCCAGATGAGGATTCCTCTATTGCTTTAGCTAGATATTGGCTTTTAAATTATGATTGTAGGCTGGTTTTATTTATAACGTTTAACAAACATTTTGTTGTGAATAAAAGGCTTCATGATGTTGTTTATATTAAAGGATCAGATATTACATTACACTAATGGACTAGTCACTCGCGAATCTTGTTGGTGGAGTTGGATTTCTTTTTCTCTTTCCTTCTTTATTCGTCATGTGCCTCTAACTGCTTCGTTGATCATTCATTTTCCTTTGCCAAAATAGTTTTTCTTTGTATCTCAAGCCTCCAATTTCCCCATTCTCATATCACATTTGATTTTGTTAAAATCCTAATTAAAGGTATGAGAGTTAAGTCCCACGTGTGAAGTATGATATTTCAAAGTAAGGCTTATATGGACTTTAGACCCTCACATCACAATAGTTAACTTTTTAGGTATAGTTCTCCAAAGGTTCATATCAAATTTCTCGTCATCTTAGTACATAGGTTTTTTTTTTTTTTGGATAAAATTTCCTCATCGATCATAGACAATTAGTAGGTTTTTTATTTTTATTTTTATTTTTATTAGTTAGTTCTAATAGGAAAATGACATCAACTCCATTCAGCTTTAAAGACAACTTTAGTATCAAAGACTCCTTCATTATGTTGGTGAAATTAGTATAAAATTATTTTTATTAATTAGCAATTATGGAGTCCTAATTTACAGAAGTTTTTGTTATATACCTAGTTTATGGAATTGTTATTACACAAATTAAGTTAGTGGGTTATGAGAGCTATTTTAATGAGTAGTTATTGTATATGTTAAGTCAGTGGGTTACGAGAATAATGTTGATGAAATTTTCATTAATGTAAAGTTTATAAAAAATGCGTAAAAGATGGTATTTTCAATTAAAGAAATTAATATTTCCAATAGTAGTATCAGAGCCATTACAATAAAAGTGTGTATGCTAGAGTATTATAAAAAAAAAAGGGTAAGAACCAAAAGAGAGTTTTTGTAGCAGCAATAATGGCCACATATTCCAACTTTGTGTTGGCAACCATCCCATGCTTGACCATTGAAGCATACTCATGGAGAATTTTTTATGGTCTAAGGAGTATTGGCTAGTCGTTGAATTTGGAATTCAAAAGCTGCTAGTAGGTATGGCTTTGACATATGCCTAAAAAGTAGAACTAGAAGCTAGAAGGCTAAAGGACATCAAGGCCAAAAATTATCTTTTTCAAGCTATTGAATATCCCATATTAGAAACCATTATTTGCAAAGAAACTTCTAAGGATATTTAGGATTTTATGAAGAAGAAATATCAAGACTCTATTAGGGTAAAGCATGCACAACTTCAAACCTTGATGAGGGATTTTGAGACACTAGCCATGAAGAGTGGAGAATTTGTCATCAGTTATTGTGCCAGAACAATGGAGATCAGCAACAAAATGCAATTCCATGGTAAGAAAATAGACGACATCACCATTATGGAGAAGATTTTGCGTTCCTTGACACCAAAGTTTAATTATGTTGTTTACTCAATTAAAGAGTTAAAAGACATAGATTCACTCTCTCTTAATGAACTGTACAACTCCTTATTAGTCCATGAACAAAAGATGAACATAAATTCAATAATAAAGGAGCAAGCATTAAAGGCTTATACTAATACTTATTCAAACAATTTTAGAGGTAGAGGTAAAGGTAGAGGCAGAGGAAGGGGAGATCAAGGAAATAAAGATGTCAGCAGGAATTTCAAAGCCAATTATGACTAATATCAAGGCAAAGGTAGAGGACAAGATCTTGGATGATTCAAGGTAGAGTGCTTTAGATGTCATAAATTTAGTCATTATGCATCTGAATGTTATACTAGGATGCCTCACGATAAAGAAAAGGAAGAGAGTTTTCATGGGCCAAATAGTGGTATAATACCACTTATCACTCCCCTACGAAAATATCCTCATTTCAAACAGTTTATAGGTAAGTTACACCTACTCTTACAAGGTATACAACTAGATCATCTCGCGTTGATCAAGTTGATAAAGACTTACAAGACAGAGACAAGTTGCTCCAACTCCTGAAAGACAACCTTATTGCGGCTCAAACTCGTATGAAGTAATACGTGGATATGTAACATACGAAGCAAGAGTTTTTAGTAAGAGATTGGGTATACCTTAGACTCCAACCATATCGATAGTTATCTTATCTCCTCGTTTTTTTTGGTTATACCAAATTTTAGAGTACATTGATTCTATTACCAACTGCCTTAACTTACCAACAAAATTAAAAATATATCTCGTCTTTTATGTCTCTTATTCGAAAAAGAAGGTAGGGGATGGTGTGGTGATACAAAGCCAACTGCTTGACATTACCTACACAAAAGAGGTCAACCTTTAACTGCAAGTCATCTTATACCATCGTATTGTCAAACATGAAAATCAAGCTATTATCTAAATCCTGGTTCAATGGACTAACCTTCCTACTGAGGATGCTACCTAAGAATTCTATCATTTTTTTGCAAATCGATTTCCAGATTTTATTGTCAGTTAACCTTAAGGATAAGGCTAATTTTGAAGGACGGAGAAATAATACGATCTCATTATTGGTGCAGATAAAGCACTTAACTACTGACCTTTTATCTTATATATTATTAACTTTAATAACAGTTCACGGGGCAGCCAAGTGTTCTATATTATGCTGCATCAATCCTTCAGGTACCCTCGTCCATTTCCTGGGCATTAGATGACTTTATCTTCTGAAGAGGTATGGGTAGAAGAAGCACAGTTCCTTCCTAACAAAAGATAATTTGATAGAATGCAGGATTCTCTGCAGCATCTGATGCAACACGGGTCTCAATTCTTCTTGGATTATTGAAGGTTGGGTTTCTATTATATTGATCATACATCAAAAGCATCTTATGAACATGTCTAATATCTGAAATATGTGGAAAAATGGTTTAGATGCGGATTGCAATTTATTCTTGGTCTCATATTTAAAGGCTCTTACCTTAGAGGCTAAAACTTTGTTTGTTTGGTAGACCTGTATGATTGTCGTGATACAAATTTGGATTTATGACAAAAATTGGAACATTTCTTTATGAGCTGCACTTCTCCTTTTATCTGCACTTCCACGAGGTTTTGTGCAAGCAGATTACTTTTGTTCTGTTGCTAGATTTGGGACTTTATTGCACTATTATTGTTCTAGTTCTACGGCTTCACGATCTGTGCTAGGTTCTCTTTTATTGTGATCATACTGTGACAGTGGTGCAACTGGAGTGTTTGTATGGATACATAGATGCAACTTATAATCCTGCATAAAATTGGATGAAAATCTTCCAGTTAGAATTTTTTAATTATGTTCCTGGTTTTGAAAAATAATTCTCATTGCATTTAAATTTTAAACTTGTAAAGTTAATGTGCTAAATTCTTGTTTTTTCTTTTTCATTTTTTGTCCAAGCAAAAAGTTATGCAATCCTGTTCTTATTTTCCATCTAATGCGTTTTCACATGATTTTTCATGTGTTCAGAAAATGTAATTGTTATACCCTTTTTTGTTCTATGTGCTGTATGAACTCATTTACCTTCGAAAGGTTTTTGATGTCTCATTCTATTGTAAGCAGCTGAATTCTGACATGGGGATTTATTGTTCAGTTGGTTATGACTGGAGCTGCTGTCATTGCTGTTGATAGACTTGAAAGGAGACCTTTATTACTTGGTGGAGTTACTGGGATGGTAGGTCTCCAAACCATTCCCTCCCTCCCCCTGCACCCCGGGGCCCGGGTGGGGCTTTACCAAACCCTCCCTCCCCCCCCAAAAAAAAAACCTTGCATTCTTCCTCACAAATGTGTTAAGATAGTGATGATAGGATTGATCCAATTGGAAGAACAAAAGATGCTTGTAACAAACAGTAATCAAACTTTGGCAACTATGCTTATACATTTTTGTTTCATTCCATGCAACAGGTTATCTCCTTGTTTCTTCTAGGATCATATTATCTTTTCTTGGACAATGCACCATTTGTTGCCGTAGTTGCTCTGCTATTGTATATTGGGTGCTATCAGGTAATCAAAATATTATTCTTTCTAATGATTGAATTTAGAGTTCCAAAATTCTGGGCTTTAATATGGCATTTGCTTATACACAGAATTAGGATTCTAATAATGCACATTAGCATATACAAAAGAGGAAGAGTAGAATGGAAAGGATTGCCTAGAATCATTAAATAGATTTGTTTCTTTACTTCCCAAAGTGAATGTGGCTTTAGAATTTTTACGGCATGGCATGGTGGGATAAGCATTTACATGTTCTACATCAATTACCTTGTGATTTAGATTTAGACAAATTGAATGGAATATCATTGCAGTTAACAATCAGTTATCCAGACAATTGGATTACACAGTTGCCATTATAATTCACCCTTGACCACCTGCATTTTTAATGCTTCCATGATACTTCTGGTATCATAGCTTTTTTTTTTTTTTTTGTTCAGATAAAGGATTGCTGGAACGGGAAAAAAGGATTTAAAGCTTCTAAATTGCTAAAGAAAATGACACATAAGTAGTGATATCTTGAATTAGTAAACAGGGAATTTCTTTTAGCTTGTTGACCATAATTTTCCAGTGTGTTTTATGGATCTTGTTTCAAATATGCAATTTCATCTTTGTAATTTCAGCATGTGTGGCTAATGAAATTTATTTGTAGCCGTCCTTTGGGCCCATCGGTTAGTTGATGATTTCAGAGATTTCTCCCCTATGCCTAAGGGTACGGGGGCTCAGTATTGCTGTCCTAGTTAACTTTGGTGCAAATGCACTTATGACTTTTGCATTTTCCCCCTTAAAGGTACTTTTTGGAGAGCTTTTCCATATTCCCATAACTATTTCATATGACATTGCTTTTAGCTTACTTTGAGACACTTTTATGATCTTATAATTACCAGTTGGAAAATTTAGAGAACATCTTCTGCAATGCTTTTGGTTTTCCTTCTTGAATGCTTTCCGTAATCATGGCATTCATTATTGTCTGTTTATGGAATTCAATCACAACGATCTTGGATTAAAAGTTTGTCCCTTTTTGTTGAAATTAGATGTCTGCGTCCATGGATCTTCTACCAGCTTCTGCAATACCTGATTGATAAATGGTATCAATGCTTAAGATATCAAACATTGCTCTTTGTGTAAGATAAAATGTGCTATTTGTTTGGCACTCAACAAGTCTGCGGTAATGTCATAGCATAAACTAAGAAGAGACAGCAACATGTGAAAAATACAGAAGATACGGCCCCTAGCAGCTGGTCCTTTCGTCTTGTTGCTAGGTCTCACTTTGAATGCATACAGACAGAAATTTCTGTCCTTGTCAGTATCTTCCAACTAAAAGCTTAAGTGGTAGCAGATGTCGTGAAACTCTGTGATATTTAGTTTCACCTCTACACTGAGCCTGCAAAATAAAAAAACAAATGAATTTTCTGTCTTACATTTCAATGCTTCCATTGTTCCTTGGTATGGTTGGACTTAAAATCAATGTAAAAATTTTATCATCTCAACATTTATAATGTACTAGGTCCTCCGTTTTGGCATAAATTATTTTTTTAAAATAATGAAATATTCATCAAATTTCCAAATATGATTCAGCCTCAGTTTGTGTGATGTATGCTAAATACCGAGGGCCAGAATTGTCTGAACCATCTCCGTAACCTATTGCACTTGTATTACTGATAGTTTTCAGTTTCACTTATATGATATTAAATTTGTTTTTTCTTTTGTGGTTCCTGAGTTTAATTCTATCCTCCTGATGTTTCCTAAAAAATAATAATAAAAATAAAAATGTTACAATGTTTCTGCTTTATTGTAACTTGCCTCTTATTCCTTTTTTAATTATGGAGCAATTGAAAGAGGTGTATAATGATAATCTTCTATTCTACTGTTTACCCTATTCAAAGTATTAACCATGCATGATGTGGGAGACTTTTGCATAGCTCTCTCTCTCTCCCCCGCCCCCCAACTTGTTTCTTTTGCTTTTCTTTAATCATCATTGGAATCAAAATCAGTCTCCTAAACTGAGTGTTCTTTAATAAATTGGTACAGGGATTAAGATGCTTTGTGAACTGATCATGTATTTGCAGGCATGGTTGGGGATTGGAATTTTATTCTATGTATTTGGCGTAATAGCTATAATCTCTCTCCCCTTCATCTTCTTCGTTATACGGGGGACCAAGGAGCTTACTCTGGAGGAAATTGAGGCTAAATGCTTATAGATTGCCACATCCAATTCACCTTTACCCTCAAGCACATATTATAGCAGGAGGGCATATGGCTTTCTCGCCTATACTTGGGACTTTTTGGTGTCTAATATCTCTATACTTTTGTATGTAAGTTGTTAGCCATTCTTTGTATATGCATGCATGCATTTATTTACTTGTATATGTATTCTTCTCCTAGACATTCTATGATAAAAGTACCGCCGGGTTAAAGAATAAGTAAATAGAATGTAGTCTACTTCTCTTTGCGGATTTCTGTGCAGATGGTAAAGCCAGAGAATTAAATAGCAGAAGCACAATTAAGATATGCCTTGCTTCCCTTGGTGAAAATATTAGGACTCGCTGTCATAATTGCCCTATTAATTAAATGTCGATTTTCAATGGCAAAGAAATTAATGGATTGATAATCAGCATATAGATTAGGAAAATACCATCTATTGTTACTAACTGCTACACGCAGCAAATTTCTCTAGAGTTCCAATTCATTAGCTTCTAATTAATAGTTTACAATACCAATTAACGAATTGTAAACAAAAGAATTAAGACCGTAAAATCTGAACAAACTAGGAAAACAAATTACCAGTGTGATGTTGACACAAGTAAACCTTTATCTCCTCATCCTATGTACTGAACGAAAGTTCACATTTTGGACCAGGCTTCCACTTAGACAATTGATCCCCAATAATTTTTTGGGCTGTAGCGAGAGGCGACTGCACCCTCAAATGACCAATTAGACTTCGTTCTTTCCAAACACTTCCATCCTAGAAGCCTTGGACAACCCCAATTCCACCTTCAGGCTATTATTTTGGTTCCAAGCCATCTAGTCCTTCAGAAACTCCAACACATTTCCCCTTTGTTTTTTTTCCTTTCTATTTTTTTTTTTTCCTTCTCGTTCAAAGAGTTACTGCAAAACAGAGGGCAATCACAACAGAGAACCGCAGAATTAGGGCACACACACACAAACTAATTGAGACCAAAGAGAACCAACAAAAATGCGATATGGGTTGTGGAGATTGAAGCCAAAAGGTGCGATTATGTTTTTTTTTTTTTTTTTCTCCCTAGGATCACTAACGTGGGCTTTAAGTAACATTGAGAGGATATATGAAATGGTCGAGGAGGGCTTTTGGTTTAGTTCTGAGTTCCAACGATTGTGTTTAGTTGAAGTTGGCGCCAATCTTCAAATTACTAATATACCTTCTTTTTTTTTTTAAATTCAATTTCTTACTCTTATTGCAACTTACTAATCTATGTCTAACCTTTTATTGTTCTTGTTTTTCTACCATGCGACCAGGTAACAAGTTAAGAATTGTATCCATTATTATATTCTTCCATCGTTGGATTGAAGAGCAAGGTTTACATAACAAGTGTTTCATCAATGGTACCTTCAGGGGTAGTGACAATTAGTATTTGGAACGCCGAGATGAATATGTTGCCAAATTAATGTGTAAATAATAATGGCAAATTAGCTTAGCTCATTACGTATTTTGGTGGTTGTGCTTGGTAAGTCTGGTATGGCAACTTCGAGTATTCTCTTAGGTGTTAACATATAGACCAACCAGGCATTGTATTTTTCATCTTCAATAAAAATGAACCACTCGTTTTTAACTGCCACCATCAGAACCTCTGCGTCATTGAAATGCCTAAATTTCAAATAACATATAGAAAATGGAACAATGAACATAATAAGACTACACATAACACAAGGGCAGGTCAACTGCAGTTACAATCTGATCCTAGTTTCTTCCAAAACAAAAGGTAGACACTGGACAACCACAAACTGCCTTGTAAAATCGGCAGCTTGCAGTAACTTCAGATGACATACAAGTTCAACCTTTCGGTTGGCAATGAGTATTAATATTATCTATAGACAATTCAGAAAAGAACCATAATTATTATCTGAAAAAGAAATATATGTATCTAATGGAAATTTCATTTTAATACATTCCAACAACACCATGAGAAGTAATGCATATAAAGCATGACCATTCATTGATCACATCCTTTAAAGTTATGTTGGAGAGTCTTTGGAGTTTTAACCTGACATTTCCCAACCAAACAGTAACAAACTTAACTGAGAAGAAATAGCAATGTTGATCTGTAGATCTAAATGTGCAGAATATTCAGACAACAAGCTCTAGGAAAAAATTCTCAGCAGCAACTGGCATTTACTTCTATGCTATCCATTACAGAAATTATCAGCTGTCGAAGATGCAAAGAATCCAAGCTATTTATATTAAAACTCAAGCAACTCTGATTAGAAAAGACTGATTTCAGCAAGTAGCTATTTAGGAGCCTCGTCAGAAGATGAAGCCTTTTCAAATGGTACAGCAGGTGGTGGAGTTTCTTTAGTTGATGTGCCAGATCGCAGACTGCTTTGACCTGATGAGGAAGAGCTAGCATGTCCTTCCTTTTCAGCAAGTTCTCGTAAGCTTTGTTGAAGGGCTCGCACCCTGTCTTCAGTCTTGCGAAGTTTTCTCCATCTGTAAGTAAACCAGAGGCCAAAACCACCATATACGATGATATAAGAAGCCCACACAAAAGGATAAGTTTCTGCATGCTCTTTGATTTTTCGATACCGTTCAAGTACCGTTTCTGAGAAGCCAGAAGGGATACTTGAGGCTTGCTGATCTCCTGTTTGCTCAGAAGCCATTTCTTTCGACACTGATATGTGTAATTGACGACCACGACAACTGCAAAAGCCATTAAATCGAATGAAATATGTTGTTAAAATATCAAACAAGATCAGATTCACGTTTATAGACATATCAATTATTAATTAACATCATTTTTAACAAAACTTTCATTAGCTCTATTAGATTTTTTTTTTTAAATACATTTTATCTAGAATGAAACTCTATTCAGGACTAGTGATGTTGCAGCTACTTGCTTCATTGACTATCCAAGTAGAAAGGCTACAAACTATAAGACACCTTAAACTTTTTCTTAATTGCATGCGCCGTCATTGTGGAAAAAAAAAAAAATGAATATATCAGTAAACCCCTTGCTGCTTCACCATCATCAATTTTGGCATTTACAACCTCATACATAGGAGTGCCTAAGGAGGATAAAAACAGCTAATTATCAAAAGAGAATACCCTAAAATGCCAATCTATGTTATATTCTCCTACGTTTCCAACCAGGATATCAAACAAAAGCAATGTCTCCTTTCCTTTTTCCAAGCATTTTCCTTTCATTAACCAAACACCAACCATTTTCTAATATTTAAAAACAACAAAAAAAAAAAAAAAATTACACATAAACTATTTCAATAAACATAAACAAAAAGAAAAAATATGTAACGTCAATGTTTGTTTTCTTCCACAAGGCACTTGACAACAACAAAAACCCAATCACTGGCGAATACCTACCAAAGAAAACAAGGTGAGAGAGCGTTTCACTTACGAAATTGGAACTGGACTATAGAGTTTAGCTTAGAGAAAATGTTAATGGCGTCCTCCTTGCCCTAATTACACTTCAACCTCAAAAATCTGGAAAGAAAATCAATTAAAAAATAAGGAATAGAAATAGCTTTCTTGTATTGTATGATGAAAAACAAAAGAAAATCAAAATAAAAAAAAAGAAAAAACAAAATATTACAACAAAATTAACCACGATATGTTACCTCTCAAACAACAAAAAAAAAGACAATGAAAAAATGGGTTTTTAATTTTTTTTTCCTCTTTTTTTTAAGGCTTTGGTAAAAGAAATTAAGAGTATTTTATTTTATTTTTCATTAATATTGTTGTTATTAGTTGTGGCTCGTTCATAAAGTTTAGAACTATTTGAGATATTACCACAATTTTTATTTTTTTTGAATCGATGCGATCTCTTGTAAGTGGTTAATTTCATCAATCATCAATTTAGCAAGGGTGATCTTTCAAAGATCTACAGTAATCATTGGAGACTCTAAACCTTTATTTCCACACCATCGTCGCGTTGCTTGCTAATTGGGCTATAAATATTAATAATCTCATTAGGTTTTTATCAATGTAAATATATGATTAGAATGCAGTTAAAAATTAAAAAAGTTGTTTTAATAGTTAGCTGCAGGACACTCCCTACGTTATCATGAAACAAATTAAAACCCAAGTTGTGCAATCGATAAATATTTAACTATTTTATTTTTGCTCAAAAAACAAAAAAAAATAAACTATTTGATTTTATTTAACTGTTTACCTACTCTATTTTTGTTTCTATCTGACTTAATAACTCTTTTAATGCTGGTTTATTTTTTTAATAAATACAAATTTATAAAACAAAAAAATACAGAAAATAAAATAATTATAATACGAGAAATGACATCTATTTTTTAAAAAAAGACTTGATAGTAACATGGCTAAACTATTATGTCTATGCTCAAACATGCATCGACATTGCATGAAGGTCAATAACCATGCATCCTATATGTAGAGATATTTGAATTTTGCATTAATTTTCTGCAAACATACTTATATCCTATTGTCTGAGAAAGAATCCAACCGGCCCACTCCCTCTCAATCTTTTCACTATCTTGTCCACCATTTCACTTTCCCCTCTCCCAGCAAGTTTAAAGCATCACATGGATACTAAAACGTATAAAAAAAGTGCCCTATTGATGTCACGATAATTTCCAGCAATATCCATTCATCCCTACATAATCAAGCGTGCCCATGTGCTTAAGTTTGTACCAAGGACAATATGCCATGAATTATCAGATAAAAGTGACCCTTCAAGAGCAAAAAGTGAACACATAGCAAATACTCAACATGCTAACATAAAGAACCTTGGCTAATAAAATGAATGGCTAGCTTATTTGAAACAAATCAGAAACAGAAAATTAGAAATATTATTAAAAAGAAATCAGAAAACGGCTAAAATATATGCAAATCACTGGGAAAAGGCCCTGAGCAGAAAGTAGACAAGCCTGTCTATAGATATAAGGTGAGGAAACACATACCTATACCAAACATTAAACCAATTAAAACCAAGCATGATGGTAGTATGATCAATAAGAGCAAAGCAGTCAAATGATTGTGCCACTAACAAAACATGCATGCTGAAGTGCATCTCCCCAAAAAACCAAGTAAACATTGCAGAAAATTATGTCATGCAAATTTTCATAAGTTTCTAATCCTTTCCGAAGGCAATGATACAAAAAAAAAAAAAAAAAACACATGAAAACGAAAAACTAACCAAGTTGAGTATCTCCAAGTTTCTCGTAATACTTGTTACCAAACTTGTCTACTCCCACGAGTGTTGCCCCAATGTTATGGATTTTGGTTTGCCTAAAATCAGTCAAAACAAATTTTAGTATAGAAAACATAATGAAATTACACAAGAAAAGAAAAGAAAAAAAAATAGTGCCAATAAGGATTCCTGCAGGGCGTGCATAATTGAAGGTCAAGGAAGTGAAGAAAATTAAGAAACAATTCAGCTCAATAGTGTAATAGATAAAAGGCCTGCCAAGATCTCAAATGGAGAACCAAAATAAGAAGTGGGGAAAAAATATTATTCAACAAAAATCAGAAATGACAAGTATGAAGGATAACATGTGCCATACTTTCCAAAGTATGCTGGGGATAGAACCCACTGAGGAAAAAAGACTAAGGAAAGCAGTCTGAGTAAGATGGTTTGGCCAAGTCCAAGGAGACCTAATGAATGCTTTGAGATCAGGCTGGGAGGAGAATAAAAAGAGAGAAAAAGCCTCAGACAAGGTGGGGTACAACTATCAACAAGGAATTAGGATTACCACACACTTACAGCTAATCCAAATCAGTTTGGCATGCATTGGACAAGTATCAAATACCTTCCACCATATTTTTTCACACATCTTAAGGATTCTGGCTCCAAATAATTGATTATATATCATTATGTGATAAATTTATAGGCCTTGTTTAATACGAGCAATGATACTGATGGGTGCAAAGTACCCAAAAATCCATAGATGCTGGATTCAAATTCTCCCATCTTCAATTCTTCACATATTAGAAAATGGACTAAAGTTCGATAATAGAATGGTAGATCCCAAATAACTAAATGGCCCATATCATAAGAATGCTCAACCAGTAACCATAACAAGTAGTAGCAAAAGGAATTCAACTTACAAGAGAGTTCCGTCCGCAAGGCAAGCCCTGAAATTCATTTAAAAGTTAAACGAAAGGGGCAAATGCAGTCAATAAAGTCTCCAGACAAACTTCATAGATCACATAAAAACAAAAATTCAAAAACCCCATTACGCTGCTTTCGCTTATCTGACAGGTAGCCTTCTTCCGTGAGCCCACGCAGAAACGTGCCCGCCCCTTTCTCTCTAATCGCCTTGAACACTCCTTTTACCACCTACGATGCCATCTCTGTCTCCCTCCGCTCGCCTCTCTCGCTCTCTGTTTGTACCCTATATAATTATTTTCCTTTTAACTTTGTATTTTCTTTCCGCCCCTCGAAACTAAACCGGGCCAGAATAAATCAACTTCACCTTGCTCTCTGATTTAAAGAGCCACTGGTCTAATTATTAACACGATACTTAAAGCAATGACTTATTTTTTAAAAAAAAAAAATAATATTTTTATATTATATAAAAATAAATAAATTATTTTTAAAATAAATAAAAAATATACATATACAAATATTTGTACTCAATTAATATAATAATAAATTAATATAAAAAATATATTTTAAATTTTTAATTTAATTTTAAGGTTATTTATTTTCTCATTTACTTATTTATAAGTAATTTCTCTTTGAAAAGATTAAATAAATTTCTCTTTTCTTGTAACTTTTCTTTTAAAGGATATTTATTTTTCTATACTAAGAAATGGATACAAATTTAAAGTTATTGAACTTTTCATTAATTTCTACATAAATCCCTTCATTATTAATCTCCTTAATAATGAACCTATAAAGAGAAAGTATTATTATAGGTTATAACTATAAAGTATGGGCATATACCAAGTTCAAGATAAAAAGGGTGTTTTATCCTAAAGATTGACAAGGTGATCTATTCATTACTAGGGACCTTAAGGAATGGTAGAAGGTTATATCTAACAAATATTTTGATTATATTGAAGCATAGGAAAGATCCCTACTATATGAAAATAGGCAAAAGAAATTTAGTTGGTTCATTAAAATCCACTTTTTAAATGACCTTAGGAAATTTCCTAACTAGTTTAAAACTTGGTTGTTCAAGTGGAGGTTACATCCCATTACCTTACCAAATAAGGTAAGAAATATTTATGAACAGTTTTGTGAAAAGAATAATAAGGTTATATACCTCTTTTTATTATTTTTCTTATGGTATCATATTTCATGGATCATCAAGTGAGATTATACCATTATGGCTAAGCAATCAAATAAATTCCATGGTTAACTAGATGAATTAATATTAGTTAATGGGAGAAGTTTAACTTCATTGAAAATGCTATTTACACTACCAAAGGGGTGATAGGCCTAAATCGTCCAAAGGCTAGTAATCTAGAATAATTATATAAGGTTTTAATGGAGTTTATGTCAAGGAGAAATTACTGGAGATGATGAGCAATGATGCTATCCTAATAAACAAGTTATTAGGATGATCTAAATGCCTTACATTACTTCAACAAGCAATCAATGACTACACAACTTCGGGTTTCAACTATGAGTTTATGAATTGATTAAGGACTTAACAAGGCTTTGATACCATTCTCCTCTTTTGATTTTCCTAAGTTTAACCTCGTACTTCTTGAGAGAGTAAATTAAATTTTGACATCTACATCTTTGTATTCAATTACTTTTTCCATTTGTCTATTGACTTGTTTAACAAGTTCAACTGCCTTTTCTCCTATTGACTAAAAGCTTTTCTTTTGTGGAAAAGGTTTATAAATCCTTTTCTTATTTTTTTTCTAGGATAATGTATGAGAGTGGATATCCCATTTGTTCATAAAAGTCTCTTAAAACCTTTTTACCTTAAGCTTTTTCATTATATAACTGCCTATATAGTTTAATTTTATTAGAGAGTTTAACTCTTCAATTATTACTTCAACAACTAACTCTTCGTAGGTATAGCTAGCATAGTCAATTACCCTTAAGTGATAGGATTTTAACATATTTTTAACCCTTTACTTAACTAGGGTAGGTAACTTGATAAGAAATTTTTCTTTTAGAAAAATATTCTATTTTCTCTAGTAAAGATTTTTACATATATATATATATAAGTAACTTATTAATATGAGATTCTAGATTTAACACATTTTTTATAGTTATGATCTCAAACAGACGAGCAAAGTGAGAAGGGTTGTAAATGAATAGATTAATGCTTTTTGAATGGTAATGTGCTTAATAGACAAACTAAATAGAAATAAATAAAGTATAAGGTAACAAATTAAAGAATTAGTTGATCCAACCTGATTTAGAGTTAAGTTTTGATATCAACTAATGTGGAAAACCCCAAAATATGTGGTTTAAGAACCCAACACATACAAGGAATCAAAGAATATCTAGGAAAACTAAATCAGACTTTAATAACACAAACCCAACGCATATAAGGAATCAAAGAATATCTAGGAAAACTAAATCAGACTTTAATAACACAAACCCTAGACCCAACATTTAAAGGAACATGAACTTAGGATATTTAAGAAAGATATGGATACCACACTCTATAAAAGAAAGGAATTAGGAGTGATAAGTCAAGTTAAACCATAAGAAAATGTACTTCTTAATAAGTTTTTTAGTTCTCGAAAGAATCAAAGGAGAAAACCCTTAATTTTTATTTCTCTCAAAGTTGTCTGATGTTCCAAAACTCACAAAGAGGTGCTTATTTATACGTTAAAATAACAATCCTAAAGAGGTGTAAATTTTTATTTAGGACAAATCTTTATTTAGGAGGAATTCCTATCTGGGACAAATTCTTACATAGGAAACTTACTTTTATACAATCATTTATTACTTAGTTTTGACCCATTAAGTACTTTAATCATATTAATAAGTCCTCAACTTTCTTCCAAGGTTAAATTCGCACCATTTGTAGCTTGGTTGGCTTAAATGCCCTTAATCAACCCATTTAATGCTTCTTTCATCTTTTTGGCTCTAGTTCATGTTATTGGTCCTTCTAGAATGTGCAATGGACCTCTTGTATCCTTTGAAGCCTTCCACGCATCATCTCTAAGCTTCCAAGATAAAGAAAATTCTTTATCTAGAAGACTAATAAGGTGATCTCTTTGACTACAAAAAACTAAAACAATGGTGGAAGGTTAAAACCTACAATTATTTTGATTATATCAAATTATGGGAAAAAGCCCTATTATATAAAAATAGGCAAAAGAAAATTAATTGGTCTATTTAAATACGTCTTTTGAATGATTCAAAGAGATTTTCTAATTGGTTTAAAACATGGTTTTTTAGGTGGGGTTTACATCATATAACTCTACCTTATAAAGTAAAAACTGTTTATGAATAGTTTTGTAAAGCAAATGATAAAGTTAATGACCCATTATTAATATTTACAACTTAGCATCATGTCTTATGGATCATCAAATGGGATTATACTATTATGACTAAGTAGGTTAATGTATTTGATGTAGATAATCAACCATTTTATCTATATAGGAAAAACTAATCATGATAAATAATTCTTTTATTTAATGGAATTTAATGTATTCATATTATTCATGGTATATTGACATGTATGCCACAATGAAATTAATGTTCAGTGTAGACATGGATGTTAATTGCATGATCATTTTGTGTAAATGATTCATTGGAACAAAAGGAGAAACCTTATTGCTTAGGAGTCAAGTGGCGGTCTCAATTTTCAAACAATTGATGATTCTCTCCTTGTAAAGAAAACTAATAAAGACCTATAACTCCTTTATTTCAAAATTTTATAAAGAATTAGCTTATGATGCTAAGCCTTTGTTTGATAGATTAGGAAAAAAAAATCCTCTAAAATAGATGGATAAACATGCTACAATGGTTAAATAGATAAAGATAAAAACAAAGAATTGTTATATCTTAGTCTTCCTCATCCTAATGCATTCAAAATAGTTAAAACTAATGCATTAGATGATTGTTATGGAGGAATCCTTAAGCAAAGGATTAACTTAAAAGAACAATATATTTGTTTCACTTCAAGAGTTTAGAGAAGAGGTATAGTTAATTACTCTAGTATTAAAAAAAAAAAAAGTCATTGTGTTATGTATTCAAAATTTGAAAGTGATTTGTTAAATTAGAAATTCCTTCTAAAAATAGATTATAAAGCAATAAAAGATATTTTTCCTAAAGATGTTAAAAGCATTGCATCTAAATAGATCTTTACTAGATGGTAAAGGAATACTTTCTTAAAGGCAATTCTAATTCTTTACTTGATTTCCTAACTCATAAGTTTTTACAGGGAACTATAACATAAGTAAAAGGCCTCAATCTCCATCAAAGTTAATTAATTCATTAGCAAAAGATGCAAAATCAAAAGAAGTTGATAAACTTCATAGTTACGCTTATGAGCATGTATTTAATAAATCCATCATGTATCTTTTGATTCCTAAACACATAGATTTTTTATATGCTGTGGAAAATAAGATTGTCAGATTTTATCTTAATGATGAAATATATCCTTATACTAGTATGTATTATCAACAAATCTTACACGAAATAGGCTTAATGGTTATTGAACCCCTATGGAAAGAAGATCTAGATCTGGATATGACTTCCAAGATTGGGTCTATGCCAAATTCAACATAAACAAAATTCTTTATCTATAAGATTAACAAAGTGATCTTTTTGCGTACATAGAACTAAAAAAATGGTGGAAGGTCAAAACCTACTGTTACTTCGATTGTATCAAAGCGTGGGAAAAAACCTTATTATATAAAAATAAGCAAAGGAAATTTAGTTGGTTCATTCAAATATATCTTTCGAATGATCCAAAAAGATTTCTAAATTAGTTTAAAACTTGGCTTTTCAAATGAGTTTTATATCATATAACTCTATCTTATGAAAGGAGAATTGTTTATGAACAATTTTGTGATGAAAATGAAGAGATTAAAGACTCATTATTAATGTTTGCAATTTTGTATCATGTCTTATGAATTATTAAATAGGATTACACTATTATGGCTAAACAAGTTAATGTGTTAGATGTTGATATCAAGCATATTCTATGGTTGACAAGACGAATTGATATTTAATGGTGGAAAAAGATTGATTTCTTTGATGATTGGGTCTATACTGGCAAAGGAGTTATGTGCGTCAATGGGCCTGAAACTCCACCACCAAAGCCCAAGCCATTTAGCCTAGAAGAAATATTAAAGACTTTAATGAAGTCATCATAAAAAAAGAGGTTATTAGAAATGATAACTGCCCTACTCCAACCAGAAAAAACCACACAAGCAGACCAAGTAAAAAGCAGTCAAAGACACTTTAATGATAATATCATGCAAGATTCTTAGGACCTATATAAGTTGTAAAAAGGACAAAACCACTTTCGATGGAACAATAATGGTAGGACCTACCAAAAAGTTTTGTTAATACTACTTTAGCAAAGAAGGAAAAGACAACTTTGCTTTAGAAAAGTAAGATTATGTTAATAATGGTGATTACCTTTTTTTTTTTTTTATGTATAAACAAAACCTCTTGGCTAATTGATGATGCGTAATTTCTTCTTCTAGAATTAAGTTTGCTTCTCTCTCCCTCTCTCTTTTCTTCACCTACAACATATAAGCTTGTAACGGCGTTCGGTGTTATTATTTTTTTTAAGTTTCTTTTTTTAATATAAATGTGTTGTAATTTAGTTTCTTAAATTAATTTTTAAAAATTTTATGTGTGATCCTATGCTGCTAGATAACACAAGATCACACATAGATATATAAAAATTAGTTTAAAAAATTAAATTAAGCACACTAGTAAAACAAAATTAAAATACTTAGAGAAACAAAACTTTTGTTGAACATTGAACGTTGTTATAAGTTTATATTTTACAAGGGAAGAGAAGAGAGAGAGAGAGACAGAGAAGCAAACTTACTTCTAGATAAAGCAAATTTACCTCCTTAAGTAGTTAAAAGGTTTTCTTTATACATAAAAAAACGTAATCACCATTATTGAAGGAATCTTGCTTTTCTAAAGCAAATTGTCTTTTCCTTCCTTTCTAAAGTAGCTTGCTTTAATAAAGTTTGTCAATAGGTCCCTTCATTATTGTTCCATTAAAAATGGCTTTGTCCTTTTTATAACTCATATGGTTCTTGAGAATCTTACATGATATTATCATTGAGGTGTCTTTGACTGCTTTCTACATAGTCTGCTTACATGTCTTATTTTGCTTACATGTCTTATTTTAGTCAAAGTAGGGTAATCATAATTTCTAATAACCTCTCTTTTGACACTGATTCTATTAAAATCTTTAATATTTCTTCTAAGTTAAATGGCATGAGCTTTGGTGATAGAGATTTAGGCCCATTGATGCAAATAACTCCTTTGTCAGTATAGACCCCATCATTGAAGAAATCAAACTTTTCCCGTCATCAGATATTAATTTATCTTGTTAACCATGGAATATGCTTGATATCAACATCTAACACATTAACCTATTTCGCCAAATCATGTAATCATAATCCATGGGATATGATATCAAGCTGCAAATATTAATAATGAGTCTTTAACTTCATTGTTTGCTTCACAAAATTGTTCATAAACAGTTATCATTTTATGGGTAAAGTTATATGATGTAAACCCTACTTGAAAAACTAGGTTTTAAACCAATTTGGAAATCCTTTTGGATTATTTAGAAGATGTACCTGTATGAACCAACTAAATTTCCTTTACTTATTTTCATATAAAAGATTTTTTCTCATACTTCAATATAGTTAAAGTAGTTATTAGTTTTAACCTTTCATATAGTTCTCTATAGCCAAAAAGATCACCTTGTCAATCTTTTAATAAATAATTTTCTTTATCTTGAATTTGGCATAGGCTTAATCTTAGAATCCATAACTAGATATGGATCCTCTTTTTATAAGTTCAATAACCACTAAGCTTATTTCATATATAATCTATTGATAATACAAACAATCCTTCATACTAATATGAGGATACATGTCATCTTTAAGATAAAATCTAGCAACCTCATTAAGTCTCAACTAAGTATAATTATTTTCCACAGTATACAAGAAATTTATGTGCTTAGGAATCTAAGGATACATGATGGATTTATCCAATGCTTGCTTATAAACATCACTATTAAGTTTATCAGCTTCTTTTGATTTTGCATCTTTTACTAGTAAATTAACCGACTTTGCTAGGGACTGAGGCCTTTATATAAGAGGCCTTTTTCTCTTATCATAGTTCTTTGCAAAAACTCACAAGTTAGGAAATTAGGTACAAAATTAGAATTTCCTTTAATGAACTCAATGTTAAAATCAAACATAAAAAGTATTCCTTATCATTTGGCAAAGATCTATTTAAATGCAATGTTTTTAACATCTTTAGTAAAGATATTTTTTGTTGTCTTAGAATCTATTTTTAAAAGAAATTTTTGATTTAACAGATTACTTTCAAATTTGTGAATACATAGTACAATGGCTAAAATTTCTTTTCTAATATAGAGTAATTAACTTTATTTTCTATTTGGACTCCTTAATTGAAACAAATAAGTTGTTCTTTTGAGTTAATGATTTGCTTAAGGATTCCCTTATAACCCTTATCCAATGAATTTATTTCAATTATTTTCCATGCATTAGGATGAGGAAGACTAAGACATGGTAGTTCCTTTGTTTTTATTTTTATCTTCTTAATTGCCTTCGTATGTTCATCCGTACACTCAGCAGAATTTTTTCATAATCTATCAAATAAAGACTTAATATCATTAGCTAATTCATTTTAAAATTCTAAATTATAATTTAGATATCATAAAAAACTTTGCAACTGTTGTTTTTCTCTAATTTTATCAAGAAATTCAAAGGTAAATTCAATTGCTTAATCAATGGGAACAAAAGTTCTATTTTTAATGAAGTGACTAGGGAATCTAACCCTGATTTGAAACAACTTCATCTTTTTGGCTGATATGGCTAAAGTGAAATTTTTAATAACCTTTAGAAATAGGTTTAAGTGCTTAAAATGTTGTTTAATTGTATTAAAAAGTATAACACATCATAGATATAAACAATAGTTAATACTAAATAAGTATTAAATATTTCATTCATGATTTTTTAAAACTTAGAGAGTGCATTTTTAACCCAAAAAACATTATATTCCATTCATAATATCTAAATGGAACTATGAATGTTGTTTTGTATTTGTCTTTTTCATGAATATGAATTTGCCAATAACCAAACTTCATACCAAATTTTAAAAATATTTCTTAAAGCCTATTAAGCAAATATTTCTTATTAAGTATAAGATACCTAATCCATCTCAAGACCTTATTTAAAGGTTTATAATTAATAACTAATTTTGAAACTCCTCATTCCAATTCTACTACATGTTCTACATAAAATGTTGAATAACTCTATAGGTTGTTACTTTTTCTAATAAGCTCTTTCTTAAGAGATCTCTTATTTCATTTTTGTAGATTTCTAAATGCCTTGGCCCCATTGCTATAGGTTGGGTCTTAGTATGAATTTGACTTTCATTAAAAGTCACTTCATACGATAATCCTACCATATGTTTTTTTCCATCCCAAAAAATTATGGGAATCTCTGCACAGATTATTGTCTCTAATTTTCTTTGTATTTCTTATATTTAACTTAAATAATATGAGTATTTATTTTCTCTCATAATTATTTATCTTTTTACTTTACTTTAAAGAGATTAAATAAATTTCTCTTTTCTTTTATTTTTTCTCTAAAGTAAATTTATCTCCTTATATTGAAAAGTAGATATAAATTTAAAGTTATTAAACTTTCCATCTATTTTTAAGAAAATCCCTCAATTACTAATTTTCTTAATATGATATAACATATATAGGAAATGATTTATCAAAATTACATCTTGTGATAGATTTTTAATTAATATAAATGGAATTTCAATATAAATTCCTTCATTGTATATATTAACTTGTGATAATTTGTACTTAATAACAACCTTACTTTTATCAATAGTATTTAACACTTCTATTATTTTTAAAAAATATCTTGAAGGAACTATCCATTCATTAGTATAATTCATATCAGTGCTTGAATCAATTAAAGTTATATTGGAGAAGATGTACTTTTTATTGATTATTACAGTAATCTACATATGTCATTCATGGGTAATAATATTATTAATTAAATTAACATATTGAAGAATACTTAACTGCTCTTTTAAAGAAGTATCTAAAATGTTTGAAAATTCATTTATTTTATTAGACATAAATTACAAAACTTTTTCTTTTCATTCTTATCAATAAGATCTATTATCAAATTGTCTTCTTTTGTAAGGACTAATAAATTATTACTTTTATATAAAATTTAATAATAGTTGCATTGACCATTGCAATTATTACCAAAATCATCTTTATAAGTAGTTTCTTTTTCTTCTTTGAGAAGGTCTACTTCTAAGCCTAATTCCTCATATTCATCTTCTGATAAAAAGATATACATTAGTGATCTTTTAAGGTCTTCGTCTTTGGATAATTCTTAAATTTTTTGTTTCATTTTACATTTATTAGAATAATGCCTTATTTTTTTGCATTTGTAACAAATAACCATTTTCTTTTTCTTTTTCTTTTTCTACAGATTAGGTTTTTTCTTCTCTTTTAACTTTTCCTTTTTATAAAAAGATTTCTTTTGAAGTATGAGTTTATAACCATTCTTTCTGAATTTTTTGGGATATTTCATCAATAGATAACTCATCTACTTATAGAAATCTCCTAAGACCTTCCTATCTTATATCTTTTCATTTTGTAATTGCCTATATAGTTTTATTTCATTATAGAGTTCATCTCCTTTAACTACAATCTCTACAACTAGTTTCTCATAGATTTAACTAAAATAATCAATAACTCCACTATGATAAAATTTTAATCTACATTTCACCCTTTTATCAAATAGGGTAAGTAATCCAAATTAAAAATTTTCTTTTTAGAAAATACTCTAACTATATTCCTTAGTAAAAACTTTAGAGAAGAAAACTTCTCTATACCACTTAAAATGAGACAAGTACAAGCACCTCAAATTAATGAGTTGCTTATAAGTTTGATCTACTAATAAAGTATATATTAGTGTATTAATACTATTAGTAAGTTGCGTCTCTTACTTTATTTTTACAATATTAAATATATGGAACTTAATTTCATTTGATAAGTAAAAATCTCACAAACTTTTAAGTTGTCTAGTAAAACTATTTGTTATAAATTTTGCTATTTGAGGGTTAGAATTACCCTTTGATTTTGTAGTAATGGTAAACATCATCATATAATGGAGTAAACTGAGAACTTGATGTTTAGACATCCCATCCAAATTTTATTTTATAATGTTGTTACTATTGTATTATGCATAATTGTACTTAGGTTGCTCCTCTAAAAATAGGTCAATTAATATTGGTTTAGGATAATATAATTTTATGAGGACTTTATTAAAAGTCATCTTGTTAATATTTATAGGTTCCTTATCATAAAAAGGTGATGGTTCTTTTATCATAGGGTTTTGTTTTGATAATAACATTTCTTTTACTTTTTCAATGTAATCTTTGATTTCTAAAGATTCTTGTTCCTCTTTTCCTAAGGTAGAGCCTTCCTTTTCTCTTGATATAAGGTTTTTTAACCTTATAACTATTTCATCTATCAATTCTTATTTTGTAGGATTTTTACTTGACATATTATAATTTATTTCTTTAGATGACATGAGTTTAAATAAAACCCTTTTTTTTTCTAATTCTACCTTCACTAAAGGTCTTAGAACTCATTGAGCTATTTCTTTAATCTTGTCTTCAACTTTATTAAACTAATTTCTTATAAATTGAAAATAAAAATTAGTATAATTTTCTTGTTGTATAACAACACTTATAGATAGTTTTACCTTGTAGGGTGAAGTTGTAACTTCATTATCTTTTATTTTGACACTTCAGTTAGTGCAAAAAGATGAATACTAAAAACTCTTTTTCCATTTTTGGTAATGTATTCCTAATATACTTTTTTTAGGACCATATATTCCTCTAAAACAGAAAAATTTAGGAAATGTTTTTTTCTTAAGTTTGTAGAATATTTCCAAATAAGTGAAAATATCTATAACTTTTACACCATTGATATATATCTTAAAGCATTTATGTTATATTTCTTGTTCTTTTCATCAAAAGTCATAAAAAATCATTTTCTTCTTTATAATATTTTCAAGAGAGTAAAATAAATCTCTAATCTTTTTGTCTACCTCATTTACAACTTGAAAGACATAGAGACTTCTTCCATCATCTTGATATCCTATATCAGATAAAGAAGGAGACTTAGGCCTAGGAGCCTAACTAGCCATTTTTATTGGTTCGTTAACCACTAAAGTAGAAGTTGAGGAAGGAAGGTCAACTCTATATTAAGGTTAACTAACCTGCCCTTTTATTCTACTTATGCCTTCAAATTCAATGATTGACACTAAAAAGGTAGAAAATCTAGGTTTAACTGTTTCTTTTCCTTTTTCAAGTTTTAACCTTACATTTCTAGATAAAGCAAATCAAATTTTGAAATCCCCATTAATTAAAAATAATGTAATAGTCCCTTTATCCAAATATAGAATTTCTTGAATTCTTAAGACAGTGGTGTTTATAACCTTATAATGTATCCTATAAATAAGGATTAGATTTTTAGAAGTAAGCATCGTATCAAATTCTTCAATTTTAATATATGAATATAAAGCATGTATCAAATTAGAATTTGATAATGATAAAGTGAAATTTAAAAGACATGAAAACCATATAGGTCCATCATTTAAAGTAAATTCAACCACTCTTAATGTGGAGTCATGGAATTTGTTATGTCTTTTATCATGAATATAACTAATAGCTAAGTTATTTACATGCAGTCTAGTAGCAAGTTTCAATACTACTTAAACCATCCCAATATGGAGAAATTTGTATTTTTTGTTAATGTGAGTTAATAAAGTTTTGGGATAATAAAAAGAAATCATTATAACTCTAAGATAAGAGTAGAGCTTCTTTTATAGTGTTAATGATATAATCATTTTTTGTTAAAAAACTTCCCTATTTATAAACATGGGAAGAGGATAAAGAAGGTAAAGTCTAATTATGTAAATCATTATCATCTAAATTTTCACTAATAATTATTTTTATATTTCTACTTCTAGAAAAACTATCACTTCTAAACAATTAATTAGACCTTAACCTATTTATGCCTTATCATATCACTGTTAAGGTCTTAAACCACGACCCTACACACCTACACACAAAAAACACGGGTACAAAGGTAGCATATCTTAGGGTTTCAACAATGAGACAATGATAAATTTAAACTTTTCAACTACTTAGAAGGTTAATGTTTAACTAGAACTAGATAAATTGAGCTCTGATACCATTCCTTTGTATGAATGATTCTATTGAACTAAAAGATGAGCATTATTAGCTAGAAATAAAGTGATAACATCATCTTTTAGGCAATGCACCACTTTATCCATGTATGAAAAGCAAATCATGAAAAATGACTCTTTTGTTTGATGTAATTTAATGAATTTATACAACTTAAGGTAAACTGATGTGTATATCATAATGAAATTAATGTTTGATGTAGGCATGGATATTAATTACATGATTATTTTAGGTGAAAGATTTGTTACAAGGAAAGGAAAAGCCTAATTGAGAAAGAATTAGGTGATGGTTTCAACTACTAAATAAAGCTAATCAAGAGCAATAACTACTTTATTCTCAACTAGTATATGAGAATTTCTCTTTTAGTTCTTTCAAGAATTATTCACGTGATATTCAACCCAACTTATCACTCTCAATTCTATTTTTTTCTAGAGTGTGGTGTCATATCCTTTTTTATTCCTTAGTTTCGTGTTCCTTTAAACATTAGGTTTAGGTTTTACACGTTCGAAATTTTGATTTAACTTTATTGGGTTCTTATTCGATTTCTTGTGTGTGTTGGGTCTCTAAGCCACATACTTTAAGGTTCACATGACTACACCAAATATTATATTCATTACGACATGCATGCCATTACAACTTTAGCACTTTGAATCTATTTAATTCCATCAAACAATTTGATTTGCTATTATGTCTATACTTGAATGATAAGGTTATCACTTTAATGGTTTTGGACTGTACAAAACATAATAATGTGCATGTTGCACTTAAATATATGATAAGTGTCGACATTTAAGTTATGTTCATGATTCCTTTGTATGGATGACTCCTAGTAACTAAAGAATAAACCTTATTGGCATAAATAAAGTGACAACCTTATCGTTCAAGTAATGAACTATTTTATCTATGAAAGAAAAGCTAATCAAGAAAAATTAATTTTGTGTCTGATGTAACTTAACGGATTCAGACTATTCATGGTGTATTGGAGTGCATGTCATAATGAAATTAAAGTTTAAGGTTGACATGGATATTAATTGCATGATCATTTTATGTGAATGATTTCTTACAACAAAAGGAAAAACCATTTTACTTGGAAATTAAGTGATAATGTCAAGTTTTAAACAATGAATGATTCTCTCTTAGTAAATAAAGCTAATCAAAAGTAATAACTCCATCATTTGATGGACTTTAATTAATTTAAACTACACAAAGCATAATAATGTGCATCTCTCACTAAAATATATGATTAGTACAAACATTTAAGTTAAATTTTTGATTCCTTTGCATGAATGACTCCTTGGAATGAAAATATAAGCCTAACTAGCTAGGAATAAAGTGACAACCTCATCCTTTAAGCATTGAACCATTCTATAAATGTAAGCAAAGCAAATCAAGAAAAAGGATTCCTTTGTTTAATGTAATTGAATGGATTCAAACAACCTAAGGTGTATTAATGTGCATGTTGCATTGAAATTATTGTTCAGTGTAGGCAAGGTGTTACTTGTATAATCATTTTGTTTGAATGATTCGTTGTAATGGAATAAGAAGCTTAATTGCTTGAGAATTAAGTAATAGTCTTAAGTTCTAAGTAATGAACGATTCTCTCTAGATAAATGAAGCAAATTAGAAGATGAATATAAGGAATTAAACTTAGAAGTGGATCTTCTTAAAAAAAAAAAAAAAAACCTCTCAAGATGATTCTAGTGATAGTTGTAATGGTTAATACAACTATTATCAAACTTTATGCAAGAGTAATGGCTTATTAGTTCTTACAAAAGAAAATAGTTTATTATTAGTTCTTATTGATAAGATTATAAATCCAAAATAAAAAAAAGAATAGCTAGAAAGATATCTTCATTTATCTCAAAACGGTACTAAAGTTAACAAGGTAAAAGAAGATTATAATTTAAAAACTATTATTTAATAAGTAAGAAATAGCCATTTTAGTTTAAAAACTATTACTATAGAACCCTCAATTAGTAAGTTTAAAGTTGAGATCAATCAGTTAAAAACTAGAATAAGAGAATTAAAAGAAAGAATGTCAGTATTGGAATTAATGTTTGATAAGATAGAAGATCTTCCAAACATTCCAAATACTTCTTTAAAAGAAGAGTTAAGTACTCTGTAATATATTAATCTTATTAATAAGGTTATTACCCATAAATAGCATACTTAGATTATAATAGTAATTAATAATAAGTATATCTTTTCAACCATAGTCTTAATGGATTCAAATATATATATGAATTATATTAATAACAGAATAGTTCTTTTAAAATATTTTTCAAAAATAACAGAAGTGTTAAACATTACTGATAAAAGTAAACTGATTATTAAGTATAAGCTATCATAAGCTGTAATATGTAATGAAAGAATTTGTATGGAAATTCATATTGGTTAAGAACTTGTCTTAGGATATTATCTTGAAAAATCTTTTTTTTTTTGCATTTATTATATCTTATTAAGGAAATTAGCAATTAAGGAATTTTTTCAAAGATAAATGGAAAACTTATAACTTTAAGTTTATATCCACTCCTCAATATCAGAAGATAAATTTGCTTTAAAAAAATAATTACAAGATAGATTTATTCAATCTCTTTGGAATAAAGAAAAAAATATTTATAAGAAAAAATTGATACTCCCTATTATTAAAACTAAAATACAAGACATATAGGAGAAATTAGAGACATTAGTTTATACAAAAATTCTTACAACTTTTTGGAATAAAAAAAGGCATGTAATAAATTTACTATATGAAGTGACTTTTAATAGAAGTTAAATACCTATTAAAGCCTGACTAATAGCCATAGGACCATAACATTTAAAGATCTACACAAAAGAAATAGATGACCTTTTAAAGAAATGGCTTATTAAAAAAACATAACAGTTTATAGAGTTGTCCAGCTTTTATATTGAAAATGCTATAGAACTATAACGAGGAGTTCCATAATTAGTTATTAACTACAAACCTTTAAATAAGGTATTAAGATGGATTAGGTATTCTATACTTAACAAAAAAGATTTGTTCAATAGGTTTTATGAAGCCTAAGTACTTTTAAAATTTGAAAGGATAAGTCTTATTAGCTAACACCATTTTATTAGCTAAAATTTGAGGTGATGTCCTTATCTTTTAGGCAAAGAATCATTTTGTCTTTGTAAGAAAAGTTAATCAGGAAATTTGACTCCTTTGTTTGGTGTAAATAAATAGATTTAGACAACCAAAAGTGTACTATCGTATATGTTGCAATGAGATTAATGTTCAACCTAGGCAGGAAGGTTAATTGCATGATTATTTTATGTGAATGATCCATTGTAATGAAAGGAGAAGCTTAATTATAGAGGAATCAAGTGAGGGTATCATGTTTTAAGTAACGAACAATTCTTTACTAGTATATAAAGCTAATCAAGAGATATAACTTCTTTATTTGATGGACTTTAATATCTTTCGAACTATAAAAGACATAATAATGTGTATCTCACACTAAAATACATGATTGTGTAGACATTTAAGTTAAGTTCATGATTTCTTGGTGTGAATGATTCTTTATAACCAAATGATAAGCCTAATTAACTAAAAATGAAGTGATAGCCTCATTATTCAAGAAATGATCCATTCTAGATATGTTAGAAAAACTGATGAGGAAAATTGATGCCTTTGTTAGATGTAATCAATGGATTCAAACTACCTAAGGTGTATTGACATGCACATCTCAATGAAATCAAGGTTCAATGTTGACATGGATATTATTTTCATGATTACTTTATGTGAATGATTCTTTGCAATGAAAAAAGAATCCATGTTACTAAGGAATCAAGTAAGAGTTCAAGTTTTAAGCAAAACTAATTCAATGGATTCAAACAACCCAAGATTTACTGACATGCATATTATAATGAAATTAATGTTTAGCCTAGGCATGGAAGTTAATTGCATGGTCATTTTGTGTGAATGATTTGTTGCCATAAAAGGAGAATCAGAATTAAAGAGGAATCAAGTGATAGTCTCAAGTTCTAAGCAATAAATAATGTTTTGCTAGTAAATAAAGCTAATTAAGGGATATAATTCTTTTATTTGATGGACTCTAAGACTGCAGAAGATGTAATAATGTGCATGCCACACTAAAATATGTGATTGGTGTAGACATTTAAGTTATATTTATGATTCCTTTATAAGAATGAATACTTATAACTATAGGATAAGCCTAATTAACTAGAAATGAAGTGATAATCTCATTGTTCAAGCAATGACCCATTTTATCCATGCAAGAAAAGCTAACTAGGAAAAATGACTACTTTATTTAATGTAATTCATCGGATTTAGACTACCTACAGTGTATTGGCATATATATTGCAATGAAATCGAGTTTTAGCTTTGTAATGGATGTTAATTACATGATCATTTTGTGTGAATGATTGCTTACAACAAAAGGAGACACCATATCACCAAGCAATAAGGTGATAATGTCATGTTTTAAGCAAAAATGATTTTCTCTCGGTGAAGAAAGGTAATCAAATAAAATAATTGCTTTAATTGATGAACATCAATGGATTTCAACTACTTAAGACATAATAGCACGCATCTTATAATGAATTATATGATTGATGTAGACATTTAAGTTAGTTTCATGATTATTTTGTGTCAAAGACTTCTTAGAACTAAAGGATAAGCATTATTAGCTAAAAATGAAGTTACAATCTTATCTTTCAAGCAATAAACCACTCTATACATGTAAGAAAAACTAATCACAAAAAATGACTCCTTTATTTCATGTAATTTAATGGATTTAGACAACCTAAGGTGACCGTCTTAACTTTTAAGCAATGAATGATTATCACTAAAGTATATTGAATACACCAAAATTACTCTAAATCACTCAATTTACAAGTTTGTAATTAGGGTGAGTATACATCAAATCCACAAAGATTAAGTTTTCATTAATCAATTAACTAATTATCTTGGTCCTATTGAGTTTATGAAAATATAAATAAAAGAGCAAAAAAGGAAGAATTTAGTTTTAATTAAACTAATAAAAATCAAAATAGAACACTAATTACAAATAAAATCAATAAATGAACAAACCTTTGACAAGAAGAATATTTATACCATTAGATTTATAAATTGATCATTGACATTAAAGATCATTAATTCTTTAATTGAATATTTGATTTAGAATAATGACAAGCTCTATTATTTTGAATCTTTCCTTAGTTCACTATTAAATTAAGAAAAGCTTTTCAATTAATTCTTTATCAATTAAGCTACCTAAAACAAGCTCTCAAAATATAATTTGTTGATAACATTAAAATAAGAAAGACAACCAAATCTAAACAACAAATTCACAAGATGATTTATTTAATTTTAGATCATGGTCTCTATAAAAATTAGACAAAGATATGACCATAATTGTCAATTTTTATTTACTACTTATTGTTAGAATTATCAAACAATTACAATCTTCAATTTTAAACTAGTATTAGATCATAAAGCATAAATGCCTAGTATGCATCATAGCAATCAAATGATATAACCATAAACAATAATTACAATAAAAGGACATGAGAATTCAAAGTAAAGAATCAAATTAGAAATAAAAATCAATAAATCTTGTAATACTTTCTCCAATGACTTAAATCCTTATAATTGAAAATAAAACCCTAACCTTACATATAAGCGTGTGCACAAGAAAAAAAGAAAAGCAAGGTTTATGTATCACTTTTTTTGGTAGCCATATATGTCTATTTATAACTCTGAGGGATAGTAAAGATAACCCAATGACAACTAGACACTTCCTTTTTAGGACTAATTTAGGTTAGTTAAAGAACAACTCATAATTAAATTAGAATAACTTCAACTAGCCTATAAGCTAAATTGAGGACATCGTTTCATGGCCTAATTTTACCTAGATCTCTATAAATATGCCCATTTTAGAAATCTCAAGATATATATTTTAATTCTTATAAAAGCCCCAAATCCATCCAACAATGTTTAGAATGCAAAATTCCTACAATACCCTTCAGTGGTTACATTTTCTCAAAACCACATCTTCGAACTTCCAACTTTCTCCAATTCATTTGGTCTTCTCCTAATATATAAAATCAACTTCAATAAGCACATTTAGGAAGAAAATACACTAAAAAGGTTAAATATAAGAGAATAAATAAGATGCACATAATGTATTTTTCAATGCAACCCCACACTTAACTTTTGCTAGTCATCAAGCAAAACAAAACAAAGTAAAATAAATCATCACTCACTTTCATTGGAATTACGATTGCATTTAGCATATAAAATAAGCCTTTAACCTTCTAGGTCACCCCCTATTGGACAAGTTTTGTCTCATAAAGTTTTTTATAAGATATACCCACAAAATCCTTCATGAATGCAATGCGTACAGCACACAAAATAAAAGTAAACATGCTAGCTATCATCAAGGTTACAAAAAATATAAATACCTTACTCTTGTCATACTATAATAAACAATGTGAATAAGGGTCGATCCCATAGGGAGTGTTATCAATTCAATGATAGATAATTAAAACTTAAAAACACTAATATAAATAAAAGGGTAATGTTGAATTCTAACTTCATAACAATTAAAATAAACGACGTAATTAAACAAAATAACTTATAAAAATACCAATTAACAAAATTTCAATTCCAAGTTCATTTGCAACTATAATATTTGATACTTTTAATTATCCATAATGTTATTTCAATTTTATTGGAACTATTAACTCTAGATAATGACAAGCTATATTACCAAAATTCTCCCTTAGATATTCATTAAGTAATGCAAGCTCTCCATTTAGACTCTAACTCTTTTATCCTTAGAACAACTCTGTAAAGTTATAAACTAGTAGCTTTAAAAATAAAGAAAATAGGTTAATTCAAGTAATAATCACATATGTGTAGATTATTTAACTTGTATTGAGTTATTCAATAATAAAATGAAAGCTTGTCCATAATCCTTTATTGTTATTACTACTTGGTGATTAGGAATAGGATAAATATAAGTCATAATTCCTAACTGTAGCAATTGACTATTGTTTATTTAATTTAATAGGCCTAAATAAATAAATTAAAACAACAATTATTCAACAATTTAATTAGAATAACTAAAACAATTCCAATAGAAAAGAAAATAACATAACAAAATAATCTACTTCATTAAAATACCAAAATTTTTGAAATCCTTTAAAACTATTGAAAAATCCTAGCCACACATACTGAAAAAAAATATGCTTACTAAAATTATGTCTACCACCCTTCTTGTGTCTGTCCCCCTCATTCTTTCAATAGTTAAAAGAAAGTCCTTATTTATATCCTAAAGAACATATATATCAAGCACAATAAAACACTAGGCATTGCAAAAAAAAAGAAAAACTCCTAAATTCTCGAGGTTATAATAAACTTGTTTCCTTAATTGTGATAGAATTTTTATAATGAGTTACAAGCTAATTGCTAAATAGATATAATATGAATTAGGGTTTTTCTTCTTCATCAAAGTTGTAGTCCTCTTTTTTATCTTTTGAACACATCTAGTATTGCCCAAAACAAAGGTTTAAGACCTAAGTTATGAGCTAAAAACTAAGGTTGACTTAGTCCAGCCATGATAGATTTTGAAGCAACTTCTTAGCTATTTTTAGACCATTAAAAAATTGATTTGGGCTTGGATGTCTTCATAACAATTGTAGGCCTGAATGTGAACTTCAATTTAGGCTTTTGAATTACTTAATTTAGATGTATGAAACTCATGTTTTGCCTATTTAAATACTCAATGTTCAAATAAGAATCATACTCCAATTAGCATTTGGACTTCTATTTTCCTCTCTGTCTTTGAAGCAATGTCTCCAAGGCCTAAATGAACTTGGAATTAAACGCATGATCCCAATTTGGAAAATTTGTGATGCCTATTATAACTTCTTTGAAAACTACTTTTTTAATTTGGTTTCAATTAGTGAAAAATCTGAAATAAAAGAAAAATGTCAAAACAATAAAATGCTGGAATTTTGCCTACTTAAACCATATATTCTCAAAACTTGCCCAAAACATACCTAAATTACAAAATATATTCTAAATAGCTCAAATAGATATAAAACTCTTTGAAAACAACTAAATGCAAAAGGAAATAAATAAATAAATTTCCACTCATCAAAATTCCCCCACACTTAGTTTTTTGCACATACTTGAGCAAAACAAAGTCAATTCAAAAGAATAGAAAACCATGCACTAGTTATACTTTAGAACACCACTGTAATGCACAAGTTAATTATGTTCAATTCTCAACTAACATACACACCTAACTTAAAAATATAGTAATGCTAAATAAAATAAAAGCAAATATATTCATCTTCCTTATTCTTTATCCATAATTACCCTCAATTAGTTAATGAAAGTCTTACCACTAACACAACCAAGCCTTGTATAATTCTCCAATCAAACATTCCTCTTTACTACTACATATTAGGTAGCAAACTAAAGTGTCCCTTATTAAAGTAGAAAAGTAAAATCAATATTTTTCCTTAAGATGTATTAAAAATTAGAAAATGTACATCAAGGTGCTTTGCATATTCATGTTCAAGTTACTCTTTGACAGGAGTATAAATACTTTTGGTGAAGTACTCCCAGTTGCTAAGCAACTTTAGTAGCATAGTAGAATTAAAAATTTTTCATTTTTGCCCCTTTTTTTAACACATTATTTACTTAAACCCAAGTTTAAGACTAGCTTAAGAAGAAAAATTTCAAGACAAACCACACACTACTTAATCATGATTCATTACAAAATGCACATAAGTTCTTAAAAAGCATTGTTTCAATTGAGTATTACAAAGCCAAACACTTGTACCACTATTTTACAAATTATAACTAACATCTTAAGCCAAGCAATATATCCTAAAAATAATCCAATTTTCATACTCATGTATCATAAAACATTATAAAACATAACCAACATATGATCATTATTTCACAAAAACTACCAAAGATCTTAAAAAAAAACATTCTACCTAAACCTCTCCCCTACGCTTAAAATTACATTGTCTCTAATGTAAGGCTAAATTTAATAGAAAATTATTTAAAACATAAATGAAAAAAAAAGGTAAAGAAATCAAATTTGAATTATGCTTGGGTTACCTCCCAAGTAATGTCTTTGTTTAACATTGTTAGCCTAACAACATGCTTCCTTAGTTAGATTCCTTCTTCTAACAATATTTGGTGCATGCACTTGACTAGACTTATCCCTTTAATGTCTATAATTGTCTAACAAATTGTCATCCTATGCTCGCTTAACACAACAATCAACTTATCTTCTTGCACATGTGTTAAATTCTTTGTAATAATTACTAGTAGGGTGTCATCCTCTCCCAAGTAGACATACTTTAAATGAGTTAGTAATAGTTTTAATTTTAACACAGGAGCCTACAAAATAGAACATAAAAATTTCTTATGAGAAATATGTAATTGAATAAAAGAAACCACATGCTTATCTAGAATAATTGATAATGAATGTAATTCAACTACAATTTTTTTCAAATCCTCATCTACTCAACTTCTCTTTTTGTTTTCAACTCAAGATGTTTAACGATGACTACCTCCAACTCTTGCTTACTTGTCAACTCAAAAACTTCCTTCACTAAAGAATCAATAACATTTATGGCATAAACTAAGTGGACAATACTAGGATATCTTATAGCCTCATAAATATTGAACCGAATCTATTCATCATTAAACTCTATTATCAAGGTACTCTCATACACGTCAATCGTCATCCTGGCTATTTTTCATAATGACCTCAACAATAAAATAGGGTTAAAGTTAGGGGAAGTATCATTATCCATATTTATTATGTAGAAGTTAGCTAGAAATACTAGCTCATTTACCTATACTATTACATCCTCAATTACCCCTTCAAAGTAAGTATTAGTACGATCAACCAATTATATAATAATACGAGTATTTTTCAGAGGTCTTGGATTTAAAAAAATATAAATGGATTATGGCATCACATTAATAAAAACTCTTAAATCTAACATAGCTCTTTTAAATCTAGTATTACCTATTTTGCATGGGATGGTGAGAATACATGGATCTTTGCACTTAAGGGGAAGCTTTCTTTAGAGAACTACATATATATTCTCCCCTACTCTTACCTTTTCATTATCTCTTAGTCTTTGCTATTAGTGCATAATCCCTTAAGAAATTTTGCATACCTTGGTACTTGCTTAATCACCTCTATTAGTGGTTTATTTACCTTACAGAATGTCTTAAGGATTTCTCTCTCTTACTCCTCATTTTTAGATTTGTGCACTTAATGGGAAAAGGAAATGGGTTAGCTTTAGCCTAAATGAAGGAGCTAGAATTTACCTTAGATGGAGAGATCTCAACCTCCTTCTTAATGTCCTCCTTAATAGCCACATAAGTGTTTTCTATCATGGTTCCTCTAGCTATTTTCCACATCTCAATAATATGACACTCACATTCTCTTTTGGATTTACTAAGGGTTAAGAGGGTAATTTGCTTAACCCTTAAGTATCTAATCTACCCATTATTGAAGCCAGTTAACTCACCTAATTCTCCAAATTATGTATGTTTACCCTTGTCTCCTGTTTGAATTGCTAAGTGTGAGTTAAGAAAGTTTTGAACATATCTTAGGTGGATGTACCTAAACTAGACAAAGCTAGTTGTTTAAGTTGATATGGCTATTAAGTTTGTTGGAACCTTACCCGTTTATTTTAATATGCATTCTAAACTAGTGACCTATTTCCTCCATGGCTTAAGTTAAGGTCATCACTCTATATTGGATTGTATGTATTAGAATAAGGATTATACTTCTTTAGATGCCTTAGGACTCCTCTTATAACATTCACTTTACATGTTGCCCATAGCCATCTGTCAAACAATAGAGGTAAGATCAAAAATCTATTACTAAGGAATAGATGTATTTACCTTATGAACTTTTTTGATTGAGGCATCTTATCTCATTTAAAACTATTAGGAGTTTGTTGCCATATTGGAGATCAAATTCCTTGCAACATCCAGTATCTTGTCCACCAAAACTCCTCTACTTGCTACATCTATCATGTTTTTTTCCATAACAAGTAAGCCTTAATAAAAATTGAATTAATAACTAATCAGTTATTTGGTGGTGGAGACAACTTGCACATGGTTTTTTTAATCTCTCTCAGTACTCATAAAAGGTCTCTATATTATATTAGCAAATACCACAGTTGCTTGAATCTTGTTCCATATTGTGACTAACCCTAATGGTAGATAGTAGAGCTAATCCTTGGCATCATCATCCAAGGAGAATGGAAAAGTTTTTAGTTTTATCTTGGCTTTATGCTCAAATAGACAACATGAAATTCCTTCAAATACTTATTGGTATCCTCTCCTACATGACCACAAAAAGTAGGTAACAAATGTATCAATCCTGATTTAAGCTTAAAAACAACATCTAACCCAGGAGATTGTATTCACAAAGGTTGTAAATCAAAGTTAAGAGTAACAAGCTCCTTAAAGCACAAAATCATTAGATAAGAGTAAATCAAAGGTTGTAATCCTATTATTTGTCGTCATGTCCTTAAAGCACAAAATCATTAGATAACCTCCTAAATACTAAATTAAGAATTATATTAATGCCAGGCAAGGTAACGACAATTTGCTCTTAGTTTTATCAAATATATCTCCTCAACCTATGCAAGGTTTTTCCAACTTATAAATCAATAATGAGTTCAAAGTAAGACGATTGAATCATAAACTATAAATAAACATAAAACAAAAAAAGAGATATACAAAACTAAGGAAAAATAGAATTTTGTAACAAAAAAAAAACACAAAAAATTGCAAAAATTCTATCAAATAGCATTTTTAAGGCCTAAGAAAATAAGTCCTTAACTACCAATTCTACTCATAATGACATTTCCTTTGAAATAATTTAAACTCACCATCTCATTCAACCAAAATTTCCTTTAAGAATAGTACCATCGCAACAAAAAATGCTTAAAAAAAACATAACTTTACTCACAAAAAGGGTTATAATCACTATAATAAACTCAATAAAAATCTGTACAAAAATATAATTCAAACAAAAAGAAAAAAAATTGATAGAAAACACTCCTTGGAAATGACACTAAATTTTTGCTAGTTGTCGCCAAGGCTACAAAAAATATAAATACCTTACTCTTGATCTTGCAACAATTGAGTGTGTGAATAAAATTCTATTCCATAAGGAGTGCTATCAATTCATATTAGATAATTAAAACTTAAAAATAATTTGATAATAGTGACACGATAATCGAAAACACCAAAAATGCTTGGAAAACACATAACTTTACACACAAAAGGGGTTATAATCACTATAATTAACTCAATAAACTATGTACAAAAACAAAATTCAAACAAAAAAAATTGATATAAAACACTCCTCAACAATAGTGTCAAATTTTTGTTGGCTGTCATCAAGGCTACAAAGAATATAAATACCTTACTCTTGATTATGCAATGTTAAATAATGTGAATGAAGGTTGATCTCACAAGGAGTGCTATCAATTTAATGCTATATACTTAAAATTTAAAGATACTAATATAAATAGAGGGAGTAAAGTTGAATTTTAACTTTATAACAATAAAAGTAAATGACTTGATTAAACAAAATAACTTATAAAAATACCAATTAACAAAATTTCAATTTTAGGTTCATTCACAACTATAATATTTGATACTTTCAATTATCCATAATGTTGTCTCAATTCTATTGGAACTATCAACCCTAAATAACAACAAGCTCTATAGTTATAAACTAGTAGCCTTCAGAATTAGGAAAATAGGTTAATTCAAATGATAATCACACAAGCTTGAATTTTCTAACTTATATTGAGTTATTCATAACAATAAGATGAAAACTTATCCATAATCCCTTATTGTTAATTGCTACTCGGTGATTAAGAATGAGATAAATACAAGTCATAATCCCTAACTCTAGTAATCGATCATTATTTAATCAATTTAGTAGGACCAAACATATAAATTAAAACAATAATCATTTAACAATTTAATCAGAATAACTCAAATAATTCCAATAAAAAAGAAAACAACATAACATAATAATGTACTTTATTAAAATATGAAACGTTTTGAAATCCTCTAAAACTATTAAAAAAATCCAAGGTAGACATATTAAAAAAATCTAAATGCTTATTAAAGTCATGTTTATTGCCCTCCTCATGTCTCTATCCTCTCCTTATTATAAAAGCTAAAAAGAAAGTCCTTATTTATATCCTGGAGAATGAACATAGCAGACACAAGAAAACCCTAGGACACTCCAAAAAAATCTTCTAAATTCTTAAGGTTACAATAAATTTGTTTTTTTAATTATGATAAAATTACTATAATGAGTTCCAAGCTAATTCTTGAATAGATATAGTCTGAATTAGGGTTTTCCTTCTCCATCAAAGTTTTTTATTTTGCTTTTCTAGCTTTCAAACGCATCTAGTCTTGTCCAAAAAAAATCTCCAAAGCCCATGTTATGAGCTAGAAATTGAGACTGACTCAGTCCAACCTGCAACAGATTTTGCAATGATTTCTACAATATTTTTTAGCCATGAAACAACTGATCTAAGCTTAGATGTCTTGATAGTAATTGTAGGTTTGAATGTGAAATTTAATTTAGGTTTTTAAATCACATGATTTAGATGTCTAAAGCTCAAGTTATGCCCATTTAAGTACTAGGTGGTCGGATAAGAATACCACTCCCATTAAGATTTAGACTTTATTTTTCTACTTTGCCTTTGAAGCAATGCCTTAAGGTCCAAACAAACTCAAATTTAGACTTATGACCCTAATCTAAAAAATTTGAGATGTCTACTACAACTTCATTAAAGACCCCTTTTCCAATCTAGACTTTTAAGTTAGTAAAAAACCTGAAATAAGTGACAAAGGTCAAAACGATAAAATGTTGGAATTTTGCCTACTTAAAGCATGCATTCTCAAAACTTCCCCAAAACATACCTAAGTTGCAAAACCTATTCTCAATAGCTCAAATAGGTATAGAAATCATTGAAAACAACTAAACGCAAAAGGAAATAAACAAATAAACTCTCATTTATCAAAGCATTAAGTAGTAATTAAACTATTGACATTCCTCAAACATGAATCTTAACTCAAAATCCAAAAAAAAAAACTTAATAAGCAAGCTAATCATGCTCAACTATCACTCATATCTCTGCACATACTCTTAAATAAGCTTATACAAATCTAAGATCAACACAATTGCAACAAGTAACATCTAACAAGCAATTTCCCCTATCTTACTATAACAAAAACAATAAATTGATATTTTTTTACCTCTTTAATTTCCTTTTATTTAGAGCTAAAATATTGTCTCTTCTAAACATTCACATAAATACTAATATTTGTAATAAGACTACCTAGTTACTTTATAAGTTAGACACTTAGGGTACTTTGTATACTCATATTTCAAGCCACCTTTTGACATGAAGGTTAACATTTATGATAAAGACCTCTAAAGTTATTAAGTAACTTAAAACATTGGAATATATTACTTTAATGAACTTTCAGCCTCTTTCTTATTCCTTATTCCTTTTTTTTTTTTGTTTCTTATTTTATTATCTACTAAAACTTTCAAACTTTAAAGAGTAATCATAAGTTAAACATTACATGAGCAATCATACCAAATCGAAAACCCACACAAACCTCTCAAAGAGCAAACACTTCAACGCTCATAATAGCCACAATACTCTCAACTCACTTCATACAACTTTATTGAATTCCAAATCAATCATCAAGCAAGGAAGATGTTAGTCACTTGCATTACCATGCAATAACAAAAGAAAAATTTTATAAAACTAGACAATAGATTCAAAATAGTTTGATGAAACAAACCATAAAATTGACCTCTTCCCACACTTAATCCTTACATTGTCCAAATGTAAAAATGAATTGTAAACAAAACCACAAAATCACACATAAAAACAAAAATAAAGATAAAAGGGAAGAGAAGTGAATCTGATTTTTGGGTCATCCCCCAAGTAGCACATTTGTTTAATATCATTAGCTCGACTTTAAAGCACATCATGAGGCATAAATAAGGTCTTTTAACTCCATCTTCTCCATAGTATACACTTGGAACCCATCATAATAAGGTTTTAACCTTTAGCCATTCACTTTGAACACCTGATTTACTTTTACACTTTAAATCTCAACTACACCATGAAGAAAGATATTAGTAACAACAAAAGGACTAATTTAATGAGAACACAACTTAGTCAGAAACAACATCAATCTTAAATGGTAAAGAATAACCTTTTAACCAACAATAAAATTCTTCTTAGAGATCATCTTGTCATGAAAGACTTTCATTCTTTCCTTGTAAATATTATAGCTCTCTTAGGCATTATTGCAAATTTCCTCAAGCTCTTCAAATTACAATTTCCCATGTTCATCCACTTCATTCATCTTCATATTGCATTGCTTAATAGCCCAGTAGGCTTTGTGCTCTAGTTCAATAAAAAGACGATATGGTTGAAAAATATAAAGTAGAAGTTTGTTGTTAGAAATATGTAATTCAATGTAAAATACACCATACCTTTTTGGAACAGGATGCAATGAATGCAATGTGATTAATTAAATATTCACACATTTAGTAATAAGGATATTTATACCATTAGATTCACACATTAATCATTAAAATTGAAAAATATCAATTTTTTAATTGAATATTTGGCTTAAAATAATGATAAGCTTTATTAGTCTAAATTTTTCCTTTGTTCATTATTAATTGAGACAATGATTAAATCATCAAGTATAATTGTCTAGTATGCATCCTAACAATCAAACAATATAATTATAAATAATAATAATAATAAAAGAACATGAGAATAAAATTCTAGTCTTGTATATCGTAGGCATGTATCACAAGAAAGAAAGGAGAGGTCTACATATGTATGTGTTTTGGGTACCTTAACATGTCTACTTATAGTTTTAAGGGATAACAAAAATAGCCCAAAGAAAGATGGACACTTTATCTTTAAAACCAACTTAACTTATTTAAAGAACTACTCTTAATCAAATTATGATAGCATTGACCAGCCTATAAGTTGGATTGGAGACATCTGTTCATGGCCCAATTCTTCTTGGATTTCTACAAATAAGCCCATTCCAAAAAGATCAATATGTCTATTTTAATTCTCATGAAGGCCCCAAATCCATTTAGTAATGTTTATAGTGTGAAATTCCAAAAAAAACCCTCAATGGTTAGATTTTCTCATAACTACCTCTTTAACTTCCAAATTGCTTCAATCCATTTGATCTTCTCCTAAAATATAAAATCAACTCAAATAGGCAAATTTAAGAAGAAAATGCACTAAAAAGATTAAATATAAAGGACAAGACATTTATTACAATTACAAAGTCACTTAAAACATTGGAATATATTACTTTAACAAACTTTCGGTCTCTTTATTCCTTCTTCCTTTTCTCTTTTGTTTCTTTTTCTTTTATCTACTTAAACTTTCAACCTTTAAGGAGTAATCATAAGTTAAATGTTACATGAATAACCATACCAAATTATAAATCCATACAAACCTCTTTAAAAGGCATATACTTTAACACTTATAATAGTCAGAATATTCTCAACTAACTTTATAAGACCTTGTTAAATTCCAAATCAATCATCAAGCAAGGAATATGTCATTCATATGCATTTTCATGCATTAACAAAAGGAATTTTTTTATGAAATTAAAAAATATATTCAAAATAGTCCAATCAAGCATATTTTTTTTAAAAAAAAAAAAGATAAAAGACTGAATGAAACAAAATGACCCCTACCTCACACTTAAGCCATACATTTTCTCAATGAAAGAATTATATGTAAAAAAGAATAAAGAAAAATAAAACATAAAATCACATATGAAAACAAAAATAAAGATGAAAGGGAAGAGACAAGCAAATATGATTCTTAGGTTGCCTCCCAAGCAACACATTTAATGTTGTTAGCTAATTCCAAAGCAAGTTATAAAGCATAAATAAGGTCTTCCAACTTCATCTCCTTTATAATATACACTTGGAACCCTTCATAATAAAGTTTTAACCTCTAGCCATTCACTCTAAACACCTTATTTGTTTCTACACTTTAAATCTCAATTGCACTATAAGGAAAGAAATTAGTAACAATGTAAGGACCAATCTAATGAGAGTGAAATTTACTTGGAAATAACTTCAATCTTGAATGGTTGATAAGTATGTTATGCGCATTGTATTTATTCTTTTATATTTAACCTTTTCAGTGTATTATCTTCCTAAATGTACTTATTCAAGTTGATGTTATATTTTAGGTACAAACCAAATAAATTAGAGCAATTTGGAAGCTTAAGATGTGGTTTTAAGAAAATCTACCATTAAAGTTTATTTCAAAAATTTCACATTTTAAACATTACTGAATGGATTTGGGGTCTTAATAAGAATCAAAATAGAAATTTTAAGCTTTCTAGAATGGACTTATTTACAAAGATCCAAAAAGAATTGAGCTATTAACCAGTGTCTTCAATCCAACTTATAGGTAGGTCAAAGCTATCTTAATCCAATTAAAAGTTGTTCTCCAAATAAGATAAGTTGGTTCTAAAAAGGAAATGTCCATCTTTTTTTGGGTTATTTTTGCAATCCCTTAGAGTTATAAATAGACATATTAAGGTACCAAAAACACTTAGATATGCAGACCTCTCTACCTTTTTTTTTTATATTGTACACACTTCCTGTAAGCAAGTTTAGGGTTTTACTTTCAATTATAAGGATTGAAATTATTAAAGGAAGTATTATGAAAATTATTGGTTTTTATTTCTAATTTAATTCTTTACTTTGAATTATCATATTCTTTTATTATTATTGTTTGTAGTTATAGTATATAACTATTAGGATGCATACTAAATGATTATACTTTCTGATTTAATGTTAGTTTAGAATTTAAGCTTGTAATTTCTTGATAATTTTAACTTTAAGTAGCAAATAAAAAATGATAATTATGGTCAAATCCTTGTCTAATTTCTATCGAGAACATGGTATAAGATTAAATAGATCAGCTTATAAATTTGTTGTTTAGATTTGGCTGTCTTTCTTATCTTAATGCTATTAATAAATTATATCTAGAGAGTTTTGCCTAAGTAGTTTAATTGATGAGAGATTAATTAAAGAGCTTGTCTCAATTAACAATGAACTAATGAAAGATTTAGAATAATAGAACATGTCCTTATTCTAAACCAAATATTCAATTAAAGAATTAATGATGTTCAATATCAATAACCACTGTATGAATCTAATAGTGTAAATATCCTTATTGCTGAGGGTGTGTTCATTTATTTATTTTATTTGCAATTAGTTTTTAGGTCTGATTTTTATTATTTTAATTAAAACTAAATTCCTCCATCTTTGCTCTTTTATTTACGTGAACTCGATAAGACTAAGATCATTAGTTAATTGATTAATCAAAACTAAATCTGTGTGAATTTAACCTCTACTCACCTTAATTACAAACTTGTTAATTAAGGAATTTTTGTTTATTTGACACACATCAAATTTTGGCACCATTGTTGGTAATTAATTTTTTAATTAATTTATTTTCTTGTGATTGTAGCCTTATATAACTTGTGTTGCAAGTTTGTATGTTTAATGAAGAGTCTAACTAAAAGCTTCTCAAATAAGACACTACATTTAAGCCAACAAGCACATAGTTTTTCCACTTTCACTAGAACTTACACTCATATAAAACCTTGCATTATCATCAAGCTTATCAAGTGGCATTGAGACAAAAATTGTGGCAATAAACACGAACAACAACAACTGAAATCCTAAGGAGTTAGTAACGCCTAATCTAAACCAACAACCTTTTTGTAGAGAGTATCCTAATATTGATGTTACTTTTGAGTTAAAATCTAGTCTAATTCATCACGTGCCAACTTTTCATGGTCTTATAGGTTAAGATCCACATAAGCATCTAAAGGAATTCCATATAGTTTATTTAAGCATGAAACCCACTAGGATATCTAAAGAATAAATCAATTTAAGGGCATTCCCATTCTCCATGGTAAACTCAGCAAAGGATTGGCTATACTATTTACCTTTTAAATCCATCACCATATAGAATGAAATGAAAAGGCTATTCTTGTAGAACTTTCTAGCATTTAAATTAGCTACCATTCAAAAAAAGATATATGGCATTCAACAATATAATGGAGAGTCCCTATATAAATATTAGGAATGTCTTAAAAAGCTTTGCACGAGTTGCCCCCATCATCAAATCATTGATTAACTCTTAATCCAATACTTTTATAAAGGACTTCCTCTTAAGGATAGAAGTATGATGACACACCTAGTGGAGAAGCATTGAACGAAAAAACCCTAGAAGTTGCAACAAATTTCATATTAAATATGGCTGTGAATTCCCAACAATTTAGCACTTACAATGATCCACCATCTAAGAATATTAATGGGGTAAGTACACATTCCCTTGAAATAACAAATTGCTAATTTAACTTATATTGTGCTTTAACACATTCCCATAAGTTTAGGCATGTGGCATTTGCTTGAATCAAGGAAATCTAACCAATAAGTGTCTTACACTTCAAGATGATCTACTGGAGCAAGCTAGTGTTATCAGAGCATTCTAAGGGAAACTACAATGCAAGTATGATCCTTTCTCCAATGCCTACAATCCTAAATAGAGAGATCATCCTAACTTCAATTATAGTAATCAACAAATAATTCATATTGCCCTTAACTACCAATTTCAACAAGTGTCACCACCTTTTCAAGCTAGACATAATGTGCCCTAAAACTCAGGTATATCTTTTGATTAAATTGCTAAGGCTCGTGCTAATAACACCAAATAATTTCAATAGGAAACAAGAGCAAGGATTCAAAACTTGGAGAATCAAACAAGTTAATTTGCCATGACCATGAATAGATTAAAGGCACAAGGATCGAGCAAATTACCTTCTCAAACTATGATAAATCCAAAAGAGAACGTAAGTGCCATAGTCTTAAGGAGTGGAAAATAAGTATAAGCATTAATAAAGGCACCTCATAAGGCAAAAGAAGAGGCCATGGAAGAAAAAGTCTTACTCACCAAAGATAAACCCATAAAAGCCTAAGCTTCACTACCTAAGGTAAACCCTCAACCTCCTATTTCATCCAATTTTATCTTACCTCCTTTCCTAAATAGATTTGCAAAATCTAACGAAGAGGAGAAAAAAAAAAAGAAGGAAATTTTAGAGATGTTTCAAAAGGTGAAAGTAAACATACCCCTCTTTAATGCAATCAAACAAATGACTTAATATGCAAATTTTTTCAAGGAATTGTGCATCTCTAAGAAAAAGCTCAAAGGTAAGTGTTAAGGAGAATGTCTCAGCTATTATTCAAAGAAAACTTTCTCTTAAGTGCAAAGACCCTTATACATTTATTATTCCTTGCACAATAGGCAACACTAGATATGAAATAGTCATGCTAAATTTAGGAGTATCAATTAATGTTATATAACACTCTATTTATACTTCTTTAAATCTTGGTCCTTTGAAAGAAACAAGTATGATTATACAACTTATTAAATGATCTAACGCTTATCCTAAAAAAGTTGTTAAGGATGTTCTTATATAGGTTAATGAGTTAGTCTTCCTGACAAATTTTGGCATTCTTGACATAGATAATGGCAATTCTCCCAGTGTTGCCCATATCTTATGAAGAAGACTTTTCTTAAAGATATCAAGGATAGAGATATGTTCATAATGGTACACTCATTATGGAGTTTGATAATGAAATTGTTCAATTCAAAATCTTTTAGGCCATAAGGTATCCTAATGATGCATATTCAATTTTTGCTATTGATATTTTTAATTCTTTAGTTCAATAAGTTTTTGAACTAAATAGGAAAGACAAGTTAGAAGTAATTCTTGGACAATACCTTAAGAAGGAAGATATCAAGAAATTGAATAAAGAACTACCTTTATGTAAAAGTATTAAAGATATGATGATGACATTGCATTCATTGTATCCTATTCCAAAAAGGTATGATGTATGTTATATTAATTACCTATTTCTAGCAACAAACTTTTATCTTTTATTGTATAACCACTCATACTAAAATTAAATTCATTACTAAAGCATCTCAAGAATGTTTTCTTTGGAGGTAAAGAAACTCTACCAGTGATCATTGCAAAGAACTTAACCCCATTACAAGAAGAAAACCTTGTTTGGGCTTTAAGAGATGACAAGATAACAATTGGATGGAACATAGTATACATCAAGGAGATAAACACATTCATATGTATGCATTACATCCTACTTAAGGAAGGTTCAAAACCATCAAGAGAAGCACAATGTAGATTGAACCCTCTCATGATGGATGTAGTGAAGAAGGAGGTATTAAAATTTTTTGATATTGGTGTGATCTACCTAATCTTATATAATAAGTAAGTTAGTTCAATGGAAGTGGTTCTAAAGAAAATGAGCATCATGATGGTTAAAAACCAAGATGGTGAGTTGATTTCCACCCAAATTCAAAATAGGTGAAAGGTTTATATTAATTATCATAAGCTAAACACTGCAACTTGCAAAGATCATAATAATAGTTAATCTCACTATTATTTTTTTAATGGTTATTTAGGTTACAACCACATTGTGATTACACTAGAAGATTAGGAGAAGACAACATTTACATGCCTATTTAGCACTTTTGCTTATACCTTTTGGACTTTGTAATACTTTGGCCACATTTCAAAGGTGTATGGTTAGCATATTTTTTGATTATATTGAAAAATTGATTAAAGTTTTTATGGATGATTTTACTATTTATAGAGACTTTTTTTATGCATGTTTAAATAACCCTACACCTATATTTCAAAGATGCACAGAAACTAACATTGTCATAAATTCAGAAAAATGTCACTTTATGGTAGAACATGTTTTAGGCCATGTTATTTCATATAAGGGAATTGAAGTTAACAAAGTGAAGATAGATCTTGTTCAATCCTTACTTTTCCCCATAAGTGTGCAGGAAGTTCATTCTTTTCTTGGTCATAAAGGTTTCTATTAGTGATTTATCAAAGATTTCTCAAAGATTGCATTGCCTTTATGAAAATTGTTACAAAAAGATGTGACTTTTGACTATCATGGTACATGTAAGGAAGTGTTTAATAAGCTAAAGGAGCTATTAACTATGGCTTTGGTGATTTAATCTCTGAATTGGAGTCTTCCATATAAGTGAAGCTAGCAATTATGTTGTAGAAGTTGTTTTAGGGCAACAAATTAGCAAAGTTATTCATGCCATCTATTATACCTTAAAAACCTTGAACAATGCTCAATCTTTGAGGTACTTGCTATCAAAGAAAGATGTCAAGTTACGGTTACTTCAATGGATTCTTTTACTATAAGAGTTTGATTTGGTGATCAAAGACAAGAAAGGCATGAAGAACCTAGTAGCAAATCATCTAAGTCATGTTGTTAAGGAAAAGAATGTATTGCCTTTGCAAGAACTCTTTCAAATAAATAATTACTTACAATTGAGGCAAATGCCCCTTAGTATGCAAATATTGCCAACTACTTAGTTACAAGGACTTTGCCAAATGACTTGACGAAAGCTTAAAAGGAGAAGATCAAAGGTGATGCAAAATACTATCTATGGGTTAAGCCAAATCTACTCTAATTTAATTAAGAGTTGTTCGCCAAATTAAGAAGTGTTAATTTTTTTTTTTGGTTATTTTTGTTGTCCCTTAGAGTTATAAATAGACATGTTAAGGTACCAAAAGCATATACATATGTAGACCTTTCTTTTCTTTCTTTCATTCATGTACACACATATGATATGCAAGGTTAGGTTTTTATCTTGGTTTTAAAGATTGAAGTCATTAGAGGAAGCCTTATAAGACTTATTGTTGATTATTTCTAATCTGATTTTCTTTTATTTTGAATTGTTATGTTCTTCTATTATAATTGTTTATGATTATATTATTTAATTACTATAATACATATACAATTATATTTTATAATCTAATGCTAATTTATAATTCAAGTCTATAATTGCTTGATAATTTTAACGCTAAATAGCAAATAGAAATTGGTAATTATGGTTAAGTCTTTATCTTATTTTTATGAAGAACATAGTCTAAAATTAAACAAATCATCTTATAAATTTGTTGTTTAAATTCAACTATCTTTCTTATCTTTATGCTATTAATAAATTATATTTAAAGAACTTTTTTTAAGTAGTTTAATTAATAAGAGATTAATTAAAAAGCTTGTTTCAATTAACAATGAATTAAGGAAAGATTTAAAATAATAGAGTTTGTCACTATTCTAAACTAAATATTCAATTAAAGAATTGATAATCCTTAATGTAAATGATTAATGTGTGAATCCAATAGTGTAAATATTTTTATTATCAAAGATGTGTTCATATATTGATTTTATTTGCAATTAATTTTCTATTTTGATTTTTATTAGTTTAATCAAAACCAAATTTCTCCCCCTTTACTCTCTTATTTGCGTGAACTCAATAAAATTGAGATTATTAGGTAACTGATTAATCAAAATTGCATTCGACCTCTACTTACCTTAATTAAAAACTTGTTAATTTACTAATTTATAGTAATTTTGGTGCATTCAATGCTCATCAAATTGTCAAGTTCAATCATTTGAGAAGTTATTATAACTAAAAATTTTGCTACAAGACTTTTATCATAATCACCTAAAATAAGTGGTTATCTTTTTAGAGATATATCATAAGGTGTAATCAAATTAATTTATTTTTAATATATAATCATTCAATTGATAGCATTCAACTTTCTTATTAATGTTTCTTTAGGAAAGTGTTTCCTCAAATTTGATTCTGATCTTTAACAATTGAATTATCAAAAAAGTTTCATTTTTAATGTTACGTTAATGATGACATCCTAAAATTTAAATTAAGCATAATAGTGATTTTTTCTTATGATACTCAAAAGTTTTCCCCCATATTTCACATATAGCATATCTCCCATTTAATGATCATAGTTACTTCTCCTCCGAAACTTATTGAATCATTTCACAAAATTGCATATACACAGTTAAAGGATGACAATGAAAATACGGTGGTTCTTTATGGTAATGCATGTATAGGCAAGACAAACTTAATGATACGTCAAAACATTCTTTTATTCCTGAACCTTACAAATCATCAATACATAGGTAGACTTCATAAAATCCAAGGAGCTTATAATGTTGTAAAATTCTTAATTATATAAAGACTAATGGTAATTATTATGAATTTTTAAATATCACAACTTTCATAATGTTTATATAAAGCATATAAAATAATTTTATAGTTTTTTTATTAAAATAAACTAATAAAAAGAAAAATAAAATCCATGTGTAGTGCGAATAAGTAACTAGTTTTAAAACCAAAACTATATCACCAAATACATTATTTATGTATAATATTTTATTGAATGTTTGGGTTTTTTGTGTGTAGTGTCCACTTCTTCTATGTATCACACTTGTTGAATATATACTTTTAACAATACACTTTATGCCATATTAATGCATAATGTTAAAAACTTTTAAAAGATTGCAACTATAAATTACAAGGATAATAATGGGTTAAAACTTAGCATTTGATCATTACATATAAATGTTCTCTAACCATAGTTCCCACACCATTAGGAAAAGCCACTTTTCCAACTCTATTTATTGTGACACCATCTAATAAGGTTAGCTTTAAAATATTAACTCAAAAACTCTCTTGGGTTCTAAATCCAACTTCATCCCCTTTCTATTATGAAAGAAGAGGAATTAAATTGGCACTAATCAATTTTTAATGAAAAGGATAACATTAATCAATCATTCTGGGCAATGCAAGATTAAAAAAATCAAATTGAGTTATTAGTTTCTACAACGTGACTACATAGAGACATTGTTTAGTGAACACAAATAGACAGAAGATAGCATTAATCAACAAATAAAGGCAATGCATGATTAAAAAAAAAATCAAATAAAACTATTAGTTTCTAGGGCCTAACTACATCTAGTGGACACAATGAAGTTTATACCACAAAAATGACTTATAGTACAATATAGATAACCATTGATACCACAAAAATTTTACATGAAAATCTATTATATTTTTATAAACCTCTAATTTTTGGTACCAAATGATAAGCATGTGGTACTATATATTATATTATGTAGTATAAATCACACTATGTCCACCAAATAATATTTCTATCAAGTACTTTTCTAGTTTCTAATAGTTTAAGATGAGGAATCAACTATTGATCGATTATGTGTTCTCTCTCATGGATTGACAAAGGAACATTTGTTTCTTTCTACGGTGATGTTTTATAATGTACCAATTACCTTGTATACAACATTAATTTCATTTTATATTACTTTAATGACTTTAAAGCTAATAATTAATTAGTAATTATAATATTTACATGATTTAGCAACCTTGAAGTATAAATTATGGAACAATTGATTAAATAAAGCTTAGTTTAACTTATTGATCATAAAAGTCCACTCGTATATAAAATAGTGTTCTAAGACCATATTAGTAAGTGTAGGAAATCTAAACTTCAAAATATACATTCAAACCAAATTTCAATATTTCTACTACACGAGTTACTATATGAATATTTTTTTGACCCATTCAATAATCTAATTAATGTTGTGAGTCCTAAAAAGCTAGCAAAACTCCTAGAACAAAACTAATATTTTAGTCTTGCTTGTTAGAGTCACTAAAGACCTACACACAACCATACAATAGTCTAACCACACATATATTTATAATGTGTTTAAGGACTACATGCAAAAGTTCAAAAGCAAACACTTTGAGATGATACTTGATGTGGACTAATCAATTAATTTTAAAGGAACATGTATGAATTGATGTATTTGATGATATCAAAAATAACACTCTATACTATATATTATTCTTTTAGTCAATATAATATAATTTTATACTTTATTGATGATCTTTTATATTAAGTATGAGTATTTGATTCTAAATAGAAGTCAAGCATACAAGATGAATTTGTTTTTATATTATATTTTGACTTTACATTATAATTGAGCCTTTTGTAATACATATAAGCCTTTATAAATGGATTCTTTTTATATAACATCGATGACCATATGTACCACTCTCTATATAATATGGGTTATCAAATATCCTTCATTAATGATTTTTTATACTCCACAAGGAGACTTTTATACCATATATTAGTTGACTAAAATTGAAAAGTTAATTTTAGAATTATAAATTATAAAATTTTCAAAATTTTTGTTATTTATATCCATAGAGGAATAAATTTTTATTCTTAAAAGAGTTTATGAAGTGGTGGGTATGGACTGCACTACATTGCTTAATAAAATAATGTGTAGCGCAAAATATCTCAAAGCACACCAGCATAGGGAACAACAGTAAGAAACTGAAGCCGAGGGGTACACAGCGAGAATTTCTTTTTTCTTATTTTTCGAATAGCTTATTTTGCAATTTGGTGCATGCCAAATTGGGGTATATCCATAGATGGCAAACTTTTAACTTTTTGGGGAAAAAAAATATTTGTGAAGTCGAAACCCTATAATTTTATTTTTTTTTCACATTTATGTTGTATAAATTTTGACCACATACTACTATAATGAAGAACTTTTGAGGTTTCTAGTCCATAACGTGGATATGCCATGATTCTTTAACCTTATCTATGAAACTCGCTCATTTATTACTTAGTCCTAGAAAAAATGACCATGTTTACATTGCATAAAAGTAAATGAGGTCTCTTTTTAAATTCATATCTCCAAATTGAAAAAATAATTTCCAATGTGTGTGGAACCACAAACTCTACAATTTGTGTATAACAATTCTTTATATATAAACAAACAATTGGTGTTTATCTCTTTCCTAAGTCAATTAAGCTAGGAGCACTAATGTAGTACTAATTGGTTATGTGAAGCATAAATCCAATAATGTGTGGTATAGACGATCATTGGACACTATGGTAAAAAGAACTAGACATTTAATCTAATAACAGGCAAGAATAATGGATTTAGATGCTAGTATAGTTTTGGTGTTGAAACTGGAAGGTAAGTCACTCTTTGCAGGAAAACAACTTCCTCGGAGTTTGAAAATGCCATTGCCTTTTTATCATGTTTTTTCTAGGTCAATTACAGTTTGCATATTGATGTGGTATAAAATGTTTTGAGTATGGTATATAAGCTACAAATACGGTAAAACGAGTGATGGACAATATGATCAAACCTTTTCCCTGGAAAAAAATTTTCCTTACTCCAACGCAAAATCTAAAGCTTTTGGAATAACTAATTGGCCTAAAAGATAGAGATGAGATGAACTGTTATAGTTGCCATAGTTTCTTATTTTTATTTGTCGACATAAATTATTATGTTAATTAGAATTTAAAAAATTGTAATTAATATACAAACTTTGTGTTTTTTAATACCACAATAACAGTCTATTTATTATACCATATTATTTTATTGAACCATATCAATGGTCTTTTAAATAACATATAAGCCTTGTTGTACGAATTTTCCTCCATATGATATTGACGGCTCTATAGACCTTGTCAATGAACTTATATACTACATTAAAGTCGTTTGTACCACATGATTTCTTTATATTGCTAACCTTAAGGATAGTAATTAATTTGTGATAGAGAGCTTGAAAATGTAGATATTTTGAAAAATGACTGAGTAACACAAAATTTTTTGTATAACATTAATTATAGAAGTCAATTTGTGAGGACATGTGCCTATGCCGGTGCATAATATAAAATTCAAATTTCGTATAGAAAATAAAGCTTAATTTAAAAGTGAAATAGTCTTCTTAGACTAAATTGGTTGTGTAAGAAATTTTAATTTCAATACCCACATTTATCTCTAATTCTCATTTTTCTTATTTCAACAGTTACATTTTGAAAATACGGTTGTCTATTTTAATATTCCAAAAACTGTTGCAACTCCTAAAATACTGACAGAACTAATAGAGCAAAATTAATGACTCACTAAAACTGTTAGTGCCAATAAATAAATGGATCACAATGTGACGTAACATCTTAAATGTTCGACTTTTTTTTAATTTTTTTTCTTCTTTTATTTCACTTTAATTGTGTCATTTCTTTTTTATATCCATTATCTTGATCTTTTTGTGTGCTTTCAATCATAAGGTTATAATTTGACTTTCCAAATCTGGTTTTTATTATGTGAGTGAACTAAAGAGAGGTCTTTCAGGTTTGCCATCCAACATAGTTTATAAGTCTTAGGTTAAACTATATTATTACTTGTGCATTGTGCAATCTTGTTTCTATTCAATTAATTAGAAAAATTTACAAATAATAATAGTAACTTATATTCTTTAAATGGTATCTAATAATTAAAAATTTAGATTTTTGTTTTTAAAATTTTAAATTTTGATTATAGGAAGGAATATAAAATTTATGAAAAAGAATATATATCCTTATGAGGTAAAGTACAACCTAATAAGACTCATAATGGACAAAATAATAGTAACTTATTGAAAAAGATTACATTTGACATTAGAAAAGAATAGGGCATAATAATACAAAATTGATATAATTAGGTTGGTTCAGCTGATAAATTATATCAAATTACAAATCGAATTAATTTTTTAACAATTCCAAATAAATCACTGATTTAGTTTGATCCATTCAATACAATGATCAAATCAATTAACTTGATGATTTGGTATTGGTTGATACGTGATTATTTCTTTATCTTTTCACAAAATGATCTTTCATTTTAAAAATTAATAATGAAATATTTTGTTATTAAAAACTAACAAATAAAATTGAAATTTCAATCAACTTCCGACCCAACCACATCACTTCCCTTATTATCCATCCTTTACCCGACTCCTACACTTTCTTCATGCTTAAATGACACTTGCAACATCCTAAAGGACTATTGAACTAATTCATTCAAGCAAGCCCCAAAAATCCACCCCAGCTTGCCTAATCTTGTTATGGATATCAAAAATTGTCGAAACCCATTAATACCCATAGCATTGGTTAGACCTTTAAAATCCATTCTTCCAAAATTGTGCCCTGTGAAATCCACGTCGAAAAGATTTAATTTTTTATGCTTGGGCTAAGGAAAGGTACGCGGGCGTGTCATATGGGATTGCACAAGGGCAGTGAATCCTTATGGCATCCAATCGGCAAGGTCTTTGGCCATGACTACAAACCTCCTCGCGTGCCTCAAATGTTGACGTTCATCAATGCAATATCAAAAATTCATAGGGTAATATTAATAGCAAATCAATTGATTAGGTTAGTTTCAAGTCTAGTTATTTCAAATTTCATATTATTTGAATCCCACTCATCTAGATTTTGGTATTTCAAGTCTTGGATCATTCAATTTTAGGTTCATCAAATTTCAAGTGCTTTGAGATCTAGGTCACGTAGGTTTTGGGTTATTTTGGATACAATTCATTTGCATTTTTAGGTTATTTCAATTTCTAATCAAGTCAAGTTATGAGTTATCGACCTTTTAGTAAATGCAAGTCAGATTAGATCAAGTTTTAAGCAAGTTAAGTCAATTTATTTAGGTCAAGTCAATTTTTATTACCTTTGTCTATGGAAATTTCATCTTTACTACCCAATTGATATAAAATGTTTTTTCCTTTTACCAACGCAGAGTAGAGAATAATTTTGAATGAGAATGAATTATTACTTTTAGGCAAATAAAAATAATCAAATAGTAAGACTTTTTTTTTTTTTTTGAAAAATAATGTGTTATAGCCTATAAAAGAGACAAAAAAAAATCTAAACTCAAAATATAAGCAAAAAAAAAAAAATTATGCTATAGCATATTAAGGAGAGTTAAATAAAAATTTAAGTTCAAAAGTTAAGGAAAAATGTTGTATTTTTGAAATATCATAATTAAATGCATGCATACCATAAGTGTAGTTTTATAAATTTATTTTAGTTATAATGACTTTAAATAATAATAATATTTTAAATTTTAAATTTTATCTCACATTTATCATTAAAAAAATTTTAATTGAATAATTGGTATTTAATATATTTGAACTAATGTGTACATTAATTCAAATATAAAGAAAGTAATTTTAAAAATATTTATTATTCATAAATAAAAATAAATCAAATTAAAATAATTTTTTAATAAAACAATCCAAAATTTTAGTTTTTACTAAAATAAAATAAAATTTTGAATCAACTTTAATCTAAATTAATTTAATTTGTTTCGGGTTTTAGGTTATCATAGGTTTGAGTTATTTAGATTTTAAAACATTTTAAATTTTGATTATTTAGATTTTGGATACGAGTTATTCAAATTTCAAGTTGTTTTAATTTTAAGTTAACTCATGATACCAATTATTAACCTTTTTAATCAAAGTAAGTTTCGTTGAGTGAAGTTTTAAGTGGATTATGTCATGTTATTGGGATCAAATTAAATTTTTTCACTTCTTTGCATTAATGGGAATCAGACAAATTTGAGATAAACATGATTTTGTAAAATGAAATGAAAAGGTTAATAGTAGATTTATAAAAAAAAAAAAAAAAAAAGAGAAGAAGAAGAAGGTAAAGTTCATACTTTTTTTGGTGATTGATCTATAATACTAAGATACATTAAGATATTCATTATATTTAGTGAGTAAAACAGATCATGTAATTTATGTTTGGACAACCTATTTATTAGTAAATGGTTTTCTTAAAAAATTAATTTTAAAATTTGAAGGGTGTCGTAGTTTACCACAAAATATACATAACTTAGTAAAGAGAAAAATAAATAACTTTTTTTTAAAGGACCAACACAAGCAACATGATATTGACTTCTTTTGGGATTGTAATATTATGAAGAGAGTTTAATACAAACTCAGTGATAAACCCTTTAAAGACATCCCAAAGATGTTGGTAAAAACCAACCTAAAAGTCGTCTTTCTTTAGGGCTATATGAAATAGCACTTGCCTAACCTCATCCCCTATAAACGATTATAATAGCATTATGCTTTATTGTGATAAAAGGGAAAAGAACCCTTAAGCTAATCAACAAAAGATAAAGCAACAAAATAATTAAAAGCCATTAATTTAAGCTCTTCCTCTTTCCATATCTAATTTCCATACTCGTCATAGAGAGCCTACACTTTATTCTTTTCCTTTCTTATGATCATAATTGCATGGAAATATTTTCTATTGTGATCCTTATCTGTGATCTAATTTAGGCATAATTTTTTGTACCATAACATTTCTTCCTATTTTAGCATCTCTTTCAGTTGCCTCTAAAGTTTACTTTCTTAAATAAATAACTTATAACAAGCAAATTGCTCTCTAACGCCCTTAAATACGGGCAAAAAGTCTCCTCTTCTTATGAAAGATATTTCCAAATACACATCTATTCCAATCTTACAACCCTTTATAAGTTTTTGGAAGGCAAACAAGAAAAAAATCTCAAAATTCCATTGTTCTTCTACTAACCCCAAAAATCCTACATATTCAAACTAGGTAATTTGAAAACAATATGAACATTTGAAAGTTTACAACAATAATCCCCCAATCTAACTTAGTTAAAAAGGGACAATGATTGGATTGCAACCTCAGTAGATGACATACCAAGGCTTCAAGTCATCAATAAGAGCATTATATATTGCTAAGAGCCTTATCGAACCTAAAGAATAAGACTTTAGCTAAGCAAGTTCTCTTTTTTATCCAAAGGAACTATGGACCATTAAAGTCTAAATCTATTAACATTGTCTCATTAATTCATTCTACAAAAGTGGCTCATAAGTCTATTTTAAGGGTCTTTTTCTCTCTCCTTTATAGGATCTTGATCAAGTTAAAATTTCCTTTAAGAGCTAAGTGTCATGGAGTTAGACCTAAATCGTACTAACCTGCATAACACTTAGTCAATCTTGCAAGTGAAGATAAACTAAATAAGATTAAAAGAGTTTGAGAGAATGAGCGTAGGGCATTAAGAGGCAAGTAAGAGAGTTAGAAGTGCTAAAGAGGTAGAGGGCACAAAAGAGCTTTATTGAGTTAAGCAAATTTACTTTTTATACAAATGGAAGGAGGGGACTATTTATACTTGTTCCACCTCCTTAACGTGTGACTACCATTTAATAACCTAACTATTTACATGAAGAGGTTTTTAGGTGAGTACCTTTATTGGTCTTTGTAAAAAATTATTAGATATAAGTACTTCCATATGCTTATAGGACCTTTCTTGTCATTTCTTAGGTAACAAATGGGTTAGGTAATACCATTAGCTTATAGAGATTCAATCTAAACTAACTTTGCCTTTTTGAATATTTAATAGACCTACTTAAGTAATGTCTTTGTGACACTTTCACCCACTCAACCCTACGACATTCTCGTCACACTCTCAGCCTTATATGATTAAATGTGATCAACAAATTACCAAAACTAATGCTCTCATTTCCAACTAACCTCGTGATCTGGCAAACCTTTCCACTTAACTAAGTACTCGATTTAGTTAGGAACTCCCCTCTTTTAAATCACTTTATTGGCAATGATGTACTCTAATTCCTTGTCAAATTTGGTGACCATAGCAATTAGTGTACACTTGGACTCGCTTCAACTTAGATCTTCTTTATCTCTATGAAAAGACTTCAAAAAATTTACATGGAAGACATGATAAATCTTGAGTTTTGGTGGAAGTTGGATTTGATAGATGACGTTTCCCATACGCTTGATAATAGGAAATGACTCTTCATACTTCCTTACCAAGCCTTTATGTACTTTATGCAAGGACTTAAATTGGTTGGGTAGTAACTTCACCATCAACATATCTCCCTTCGCATACTTTTTTAGGTGTCATTTGGTGTCAACTCATCTTTTCATCCGTTTTGCCACTTTGTTAAGATAAACCCTTGTTATATCTGCCTCTTCATGTCATTCCCTCGCAAACTTGTAGGCAGATAAGTTATTTTCCATGTAAGAAGAGGCAATAACACTTAGAGTCAACGATTGTTGTCTTTTGACAATATTGAAAGGGTTTTTATTTATTGTCTCACTTCTTTGGAGATTATATAAGAATTGGGTCATGTCAAGTAATTTTGTCAAATCTCGCTAGTGGGCATTAACATAGTACTTCAAATATAGCTCTAACAAGGTATTAACTTGTTCAATTTGCCCATCATTTAAAGAATGAAAGCTTATTGAGAAGTTTAAATCAGTCCCTAGTAACTTGAATAGCTCACACCAAAACTTGTCCACAAAATAGGGGTCTTTATCACTTATTATATTTTTAGGTATACCCCACAACTTTACCACATTCTTAAAGAACAACCAAGTAACTTCATTGACCTTGTAGTCAATAAGAGCTAGAGTGAAGGTACTATACTTATTGAATTGTTTAACCATTATAATACTTCCAAATCCGTCAAACTTAAGTAGAGTTACAATTAAGTCCATTGAGATACTTTCCTATGATCTCTCTACAGTGGGTAGTGGCTCAAAGACTAGTTTGGTGTTGTTGTTCCATTTTATCTTGTTAGCAAACCAAACAAGTTTACACATAGGCCTTGGAATTGGTATACATTTGTAACCAAAAATAGTCTTGTTGAACATGAGCAAAGATTCATGTCATACTTGGGTGACCAACGTATAAGCAATCATGACATTCCTTAGAGATTTCCTTTTGCAAGTTTCCCCATTTAAGCATAAAGACTCAATTGTTAATGGTCATTATGAATCCATTGTCCTACCATAATCAACAAGTCTTCCCTTCACTAACCAACTTCAATAAATTCTTGGTCAAATTGTCTTGCATTGTGCCTTCCTTGATTTGCTTATGGAAGTTGCTCTTATGCATACTAATGGATGAGGTAAATAATTCGGCCTTTCAACTAAGTGCATCGATAACAACATTGGTTTGGCCCAACTTATACTATAATGTATAGTTGAACTAGGCCAAGAAGTAGCTCGTGGCAATATTGTCAATCATTATCATAAACTTACTTCAAAACAAATAATATCTCTAAATGTATAAGTAATGGATTATAACAGTTATTTCCTTATTTTGGATAATGTACCGCCTCTCCATATTATTTAGCTTGTAATTTTTGTAAGTAATGGGGTACCTATCTTACATCAAGACTCCCCTAATAGTAAAGTCAAATGTGTCTGTATGGACTTTGAAAGGTTTTTTATAGTCTAATAGTACCATAACAGATTCCTTGAAGATTGCTTGTTTCAATCTATCAAAGGAATCTTAGCATTCTTTTGACCAATGTCACGTATTATTCTTCTTGAGCAAGTTGGTTAGTAGTAACAGTATAGCAAAATACCCCTTTATGAATCAATGATAATAGTTCATTAGCTTGAGGAAAGATTGTAATTCTAGGACCTTAGTTAGAGGTTTTACTCTTGGATAGCTCACACCTTTACTAGATCTATCATAAGCCTATTATCCTTGATCTTGTGGCCAAGAAAGTCTACCTCTTACTTGGCAAAAGAGAACTTATCCTTTTTAACATAGAACTTGTTTATGCAAAGAACTTAAAAGACTTGTTTAAGGTGTTCTTCATACTCTTTAAAAGTGTTAATGTATACCATAATGTCATTCAAGTAAACCACAATGAATTTGTCAAGGAAATGATATAGTACCTTATTTATAAGAGTGCAAAAGGTAGGTGGCACATGGGTAAGACCAAAGGGCATAACTAGAAACTTGAAAACTTTATAACACGTCACATAAGTTGTCTTTAGTTCATACCCCATATAATCCAAACTAGGTAGTAACTTGATTGCAAATTTAGCTTAGTGAAATACCTTCCCTTCCCTAATTGATCAAAAAGATCAACTATTAACGAAATTGGATACTTGTTTTTGATAGTGACCTTGTTTAAGGCTCGATAATCTATACACATCTGCAACAATTTGTCCTTCTTCCTTTGAAAGAGGATTGGGGCACCTAAAAGGACTTTTGAGGGTCATATGTAACTTAAGTCTATCAAGCCTTGGAGTTGCTTCCTCAATTCAGCAAGCTTCAAAGGTGTCATGCGATAAGGGCCCTTCGTAAAGGGTTTTGCACCAAGTTCCAACTTAATATGATGATCCATATCACATTTAAAATGAAGCTTTTTAGGCAATTTTGAAGACATCACATCCTTAAACTCAATAAGGATAGTTTGAATGGATTACAACAATAAAGGAATAGGTATTACTACGTCTTCCCCATCGCTCAGTTTCCTTATGATAGTAACATAGCTTTAACTCGTCTTAAGACTCTGTTTGAATTGTAAGGTAGAAATCATCGATGGTTTTAACTTCTTCATGCATTTCAAAGGAATCACTTAGATCTTGCAAATATCAAAAATTATAGGGGAACTCAAGGTAAGAATGGGAAAGGCTAGAGTTTTGCAAAAAGAAAGCAAGCCTAGCATTACTTTAAAGTCATCTATAGGAACAATAGTGAGGTCTAACTTACTATTTCAATCTCTAATTAGGATGGTTTCTCTTGCACTATGCCATGGATAGGTTTTTCCTCCAATTAATTGGCTTAATAGTGTCACTTCCTTTTATGAGTTTAAGGTCTAGACGCTTGACCTCTTATATATCAATGAAGTTGTGTGTGGCTCTTATATCTAACATTGCATAACTTTGGCCCTTGATGACAATATTAGCGTACAATAATCTTTTCTTTTTAGGGACTGTTAAAAAGAAAAGTTTGAAAAGGTTACTTAATTATTAGATAGATCTCGTGTCAACTTGGAGCTCTTCCTTGGACTTCTCTTTGTTAAATTCTGCCACCATGGCATTCATTTCCATTCGATTAAGGTAGTCCTTCACCCAATGTGGTCCATCACAAATAAAGCAAAGTTTCAGGGGGTTACCAATGTTACACTTGCCCAAAAAGTTCTTATCATACTTAAGATGGCCACATGAGGAATTCTAGTGTCGACCCTCCTTACAGCCAATATACTTTTTCTACCCATTCTTCTCTCCCCTACTCTTGTTAAAGTTAGGATTTTTACTCTTCAAATAGGCAAAGTAGTTGATAAGTGTCTCAACAGTGGCAATGATAGCATATCATGCTTATTCAACTCCACTCTCACTCAATCCTTTAAGTCATCTTTGAAGTGGACGAGAAATATTTTGTCAAACAAATCAATTTCAAGTATAATAGTAAATTTCTTGGTATAGTCAGAAATACTACGCAGTTTCCTTAAGTGATGTAACTTTCCCCTACCTTCGCTTTTAATATTATAAGGCATGAAATGTTTGCACAATTTAGCCTTGAATTGCTCCTAAGTGTTTGCTCCTGAGTGTTGATGACACATAAGTTTTTCACCCTTTTAGAATGTTTTTGTCTCTACCATAGTTGGGCAACATCCCTTAAGAAATTTAAGGTGTTACCCACCTTAATAAGGTTATCAACTCTTATGGCCTTAAAGTATTGTTCAAGGCCAAAGAAAAAAATTCTTTACTACAATAATGTTACGGGTGCCATTGTATATGGCAAACTTAAGAGCCTTCAAGCCATACATGGCAATAGTACTAGTAGTAGTAGTTGTACTAACCAAAAATGGGTTGTTTTAATGAAGTGACTCTATGTCCCTATAGAGGTCGCGAATCTCTCTTTCAACAAACTTTTGTAGGTCAAACAGCCCTTGGTTAAAGGAGCATAGTTCTCCCCCAAAGGAACAACCAAACTCTTTAATCATGCATTTGGCAACCCTTTTGATTTCAACATTCTCATGGATCAAGTTATTAACTAGATCGCTGAGTTCACCCACTATGGAGCTCATATCGGTAATACTCCTTTCCAAGCCAACAACACAAGACTCTGTAGGTTCTCTTATTGGGGACTTGGATTTGTTACACTTGGGTTAAACACATTGCTCTTTTTGCCCACAAACTTATTGCTTAACTTATTGCTCCTCCAACATGGTCACAACAATTCCTTCTTTACTTGTCATGCTTATAGCTTCACCAACAACTAAGTTGTACATAGGATTTAACCATTACTCTAATACCACCTGTACAAAGTTAAACCACAATCATGCTAACTTACACGACACTTAGTTAATCTTACGAGTGAAGACAAACTAAGTAAGTCTTAAAGAGTTTAAGAGAATGAGCCTAGAGCATTAAGAGACAAGTAAGAAAGTTAGAAGTACTAGATAGGTAAAGGGCACATAAGAGCTTTATTGAGTTAAGCAAATCTTACTTGTACAAATGAGAGAAGGGAGTTATTTATACTTGTTTCATCTCCTCAATGTGTGGCTATAATTTAATGACCTAGATATTTACATGAAATGTTCTAAATAGGCATTTATGACAATCCCTTTAAGAAGTCTCTATGTGAGTGCCTTTATTGGTCTTTGTAGAAAGTCCCTAAACATAAGCACTTCTATATGCTTTTAAGACCTTCCTTGTCTTTTCTTGGGTAGAAAATGAGTTGGGCAATGCCACTAGCTTGTAGATATTTAATATAACCTAACTTTGCATTTTATAATGTTTAATGGGCCTACTTAAGTAATGTCCCTATGACATAAGGCTTGGAAAGAGAGGCACCTAACACCTTTAATTTCTACGTCATAATACACTTCCTATATGATATAGGGTTGGCATAAATAATTATAAGAAACTAAGACTCACTCTTTTTATCATCAACTAAAACATAAAGGAATTGTTTATTATAGGATACTAACTTGATATCTAGGTCTTCTCTATTCCATAACAACCAAATTCAAATACTAAATCCCTAGCTTCCTCTTGAATACAAGCCAATTAAGCAAATGACAAAATCTACATGTAAGCCATTAAGTCATGGTTTAATAAGAGCAATTGTGGTAGGTTTGTGAACTTGAATTAATAGTAAAAGGGCACACATAAATTCCTCACTTATGACACCAAAAACACTCCAGATAATGATATTCATTAAAAGAAAAACAACTATTCCATAGAGCAAGAAGGTAGCAAAGTTATGCAAAGTCAAAAGGTGGGTTTGTCTAACTTACCATCCACTTAGGAATATATTAGCATAAGGGTCTCTATCATAATAGAACCCATGCAAAGTTTTTGGTCATTACTTAATATATAATCTATGTCAAATTCTAGATTAAGGGGCTCAAGAGGATAAGCTTAAGCAAGCATGCAATTCACTTGGACTAGATTCAATACATGTTTAGGCCAATCCACTTAGTCTATATCTAAAACATGTGGATAAGTGGAACCAGTACTTAGGTCATCCTTAATTGTTGAAACATTTTTCTCCTAGGCATAAATGTGTTTAGGTTCAATAGTTAAAAAGTATTTTATTAAGGATTGTTTGATTAATAACCCTATGACAATCATGTGTTTATAATCCTTAGAAATATTCTTCTTATTACATGCACTATCAAACAGCAAAATTTGTATTACACCTAGCTTAGCACTCGTGATACTACTTGTATGACCTATAATAACAACATTGCCTTTTACTCAATTTGTCCTTTTTCCTTCCCTAACATATATTCTTCTCTCATTAACTATCTTACCTCCCACACCATGCACAATAAATGCTACTACAATATAGCCTTTAATAGGCACTAATTCTATGCCAACTAGCATATCAAATTCCTCAAATAGTACCATAAATTATAGCACCACTCCTAACTCTCTAACACCAATCATCCCCTTTTTGGCCAGAATATCCCCTTGCTTCCCTTTTTACAACTTTATCTTCCTTACTGATATTTTAATGAATATTTAGTGATTATAAGCTCCCTTTGTTTCTGACTTCCTTAGTTTGGCATTGTGGTTTACATCATTCACTAACATAGTTTAATTCTTAATGACTAAACAACCTCTTATTTGATGTCTATATTAAATGGATTGATACAAACCTGATGTATGCTTCGTATTATATCATCCTAACCCTTCCTCTAATTTTATGATGGGTAACAAGTGATAAGCTGAAATCAGCCTCAACACAAATGCAAGCGTAGTTGCTCTAAATGATTTTGGCTATTGTGTTATCCATCTTCAACATGCATCCTACCTAATTACCTATTCATCGTAAAACATGTATGCTATAATACTTAATTAAAAGTTTCAAAAGCCAAACACATATAAGAACCTTACCAATCCCCGTGACATCATGAACAAACTTTAGTGTCCACTTTCTCATAATATGGTAATGGTTAGCCACCAATCATAACCCTTCTTGCAAAACAAGCTAATAGTCCTCTACATTTCCAAACCAAAGTAAGAAAAAATTATTTCCCAAATCTACTAAGTAAAGCTTACAACAAGGGTTTTAGAGTTATTAAAGTTACTTGTAGAGAAACATTTTCTCCCTCTATTGTGCCAAGAAAAGGATTTTTAGACAATCTTGAGTACCTAGATCAGACTCATCATCAAAGTGTGGGGTCTCCTCCTTTAGCTCTAAGAAATCCTTTAAAATCCTAATTGTTAAATAGAGATTCATTGGGATTCGATAAAAAGAAGATATCCCTATATGAGACTTTATGTTAAGCATATAGTGGCTAAAATAATAGAGTAGCCTAAGCTGTGATAATAGGAGGCTCCCCATAAGGCTCATTACCTTGTTTAGCAAATTTGACCTTCTCACTACTATGAAAAAAAGGTTTGCCTCCTCTAATGACTAGTTAGGTTCCATTTCCATTGCAAAAAGCTCTCTTTTTTCTCTCAATAAAATATTCACCTTATTTTAGATCATTTCTCTCAATTATGATCTACATAATTTTTTTCTTTGATAGTGTATAAAGTCTTGGAGTTTTGCTTTATAAGTCTTTGCACAATCTTATATAAGATTATTACAAAAACTATTATAAATAAGTAGAAAGAATTTTCACAATATTAGATATCACTAATGTAGGCATGCGTTATCCCAAGGAGATAAATAATAGATAATGTCATTATCATACAAGAAGTGTTACATTTCTTGCATTGTGAGAAAGGAAAAAATAAGTTATGATTGTAAGGCTAGATTTAGAGAAAGTAGATAACCGTATTAGCTTGGACTTTGTCCATAATATATTGATTAAGTTGGTCATGCCGAGTATTTAGATAAAGCTTATTATGAATTATGTTTGCTTAAATAAAATGACTATCTTAGGGAATTGGAAGAAGACTAGGCTTTTTCACTTATCAAATGGCTTAAATGGGGGATCCCCTCTCTCTTTATATTTTTATACTTTGCATAAAGCACTTTGCTTATTTGATTCAACAAGCTATTATAGATGGCCATTAGAAACTGATATATCTAAAGGAGGGCATGGACTCTTACATCTCTTTTTTATAAATAATGTGTTAATGGCTAAATCTTTTATTGAATAAATTAAGGTTATAAGAAAATGTTAGATGACTTCTATAATGAATATGGTTTGAAGTTCAACCTTTAAAATTCTTGTATGATATTTCACAAAATATTGCTAAACATCTTGCACATGTTATTAGTCATAAAGTAGGTATTGTATTAATAAAAGATTTAGGGAAATACCTTGGAATGTTAATGTTAAATGATTAGGTAATAATTAATACCTATAAAGAATTTTTTTGTAAGGTTTAAAATTAATTGTCTAATTAGAAAAAGAAGCATCATTCATTTGCAAGGAGACCTATATTGATTAAGGTTATGTCATCTGCGACCCTTATTTATACCATACAAAGTGCTTGTCTTCCAATCACCTTGTGTGATAAATTGGATAAGTTTAATCAAACCTTCCTTTAAGGGAATTATGAAGAAAAGAAACATATCCACCTTATTAGTTAGGAAAAAGTTTATAGGTTAAAGGAACAAGGAGGCTTGGGCATAAAAGAGATGTAAAAAGCAAACCAAGCTATAATGGCAAAACTAGGTTAAAGGCACCTTTAAGAGCAAGATATTTTATGGGATGAAATCTTGCAAGACAAATACAATAAGCAACACGCAAGGTATCTCACTCATAAAAGGGTAGCTTTCTTAGTTTAGATAGTATAGTAAGAATCAATCTTATAGTAAAAAGTGGCATGAAATGGCATTTGAAAAATGGATAGTCAAATTTATGTTGACAAGTAGATGTTGGATACACCTTTAGCATCCTATGCATTATTGGACAAAGGTTATAAGTGGGACCTTTTCAAACCACTCCTCCCAAATGAGATAAACAATTCCCTTACAACATATATTATACATTCAATTATTGGGAATTTTAATATCCTTATATAAGACTTAGCCTTCAATAAGTGTTTCTCTGTTTAAGTCTATATTCCATATGCTTATGACCCTAATAGCAAATATCTCATGGTCTCCTTCTCTTATGAATTTATAACATATTAAGGTCCTGAAAAGATCTGCTGCTTCATGTGGCAGGTGGCCCATAAATGTATTCTAACAAATATGAAAAGGTGTTGACAAGGACTTGCTATAGTTAGCACATGTCTAGTTTGTTTTAATGCAGCAAAGAGTATGTTACACTTTTTGTATGACTACAATAAATTTTTGGCTCTTTGGAATGAGTTTTTACCCCCTTTAGCTATAATCTGACCTTTTTGTTTTGACTTGTATTAGTCATTATAGGAAAACCTTCATGATGGTTTAATACAAAAGCTTATTAATGATTGACCAGTTACTTTTGTCACTATTTGCTAGTGGCTTTGGAAATGGATAAATAAAAAGGTTTTTTTTTAAGTAAATAGAATATTGAGTACTTAGTCACTTTTCTCCATAAATTGGTGGAGTAAGTCAATGCATGAGACTTAATGTGATTTATCTTTAAAGTACCACAAATGGATAAAGTGGATCTTATATAAGTTGGCATCTATAAATAGAAAACTGGGTTAAAGTAAACATTAATGGGGCTTCAAGAGGTAGTCCAAGGTTGATAAGTGTGGTAGAAGTTCTAAGGAATAATAAAAGTGTGTAACTAAGAGATTTTGCTAAGCAGATTGGTTGGTGCTCAATTTTAGTAGCAAAACTCTAAAGTATCCTTGTATTTAACTTACATAGAACATAAGGTGCATAAAGGTTTAGGTAAAGGTTGATTCTTTATCAAAATTGCATTATGTCTCCTATGGAGTTTACAACTCTCGTATACTCTTTAATCTATCTTAGAACTATCAAGATTTTTCGCAAAGAGATTGACAAATCAAATTATCTTATATTTATAAGAAAGGAAACCAAGTGACAAATTAGTTGACCAATTATAACCAACTATGCTTTTTTGTTGTAAGAAGCAAATATTTGATCAATAAGCCTCATTCAGCTTTATTGCCTTTATTTCACTAAGATATTATAGAGGTTACTTGGTTTAGGAGTAGTTGAGTATTCTTGAAATCATTTCCTTATTCCTCAAAATGGAAAAAGAAAAGATAAATAGAAAAATAATAATATTGAAATAAACCATTGGCCAATGTCACACTTCAAGCATTATGCATTTGGTACTCCTCAACTACAAACACATCTTTAAGTGCATAATCTAACACAAACGAGTAAACACATTATTATTATTTTTTATCATTAATAAGTTTATAGTTGTATTTATACATACAAAAACTATAAGAATTTTATTTTCATTTACTTCTTTAATCAGAAAATAATTCAACACATAACATAAAAAAGTATAAAATATAAAAAAATAATTAATATTTTTTTATAAATTATTTTAATTCACTGAAAAAGTAAGTTAAAATAACAATCACCAACCAACCATGATACATACTCTTTCTTTCTCTCGCTTTTCTCTTGCATATGTCATAGGCCTATGGATTTATTATGTCCTACCTGTGCAACCTTGAGAATACTCTCCAAGCAGCCTTCTCACACTCAGCTCACAAAAATCTTTTTAGAGATTAATTTCATAAGTATATTCCATTTGAAAATTGGGTGTGTCCCAAATAAAGGATAGGCGATCCCCTTTTTTATAAGTATTAGACAAACTACAACCATTAGATCACCGTTAGATCTTTATTTGATCTAATGATAGATATCATATCCCTTCAACTTTCTATCTACATACATTTATCAACATTTATTACATGGTTAGTTCTAATGTATTGCCCTTCCCTAGGAGCTTTCTACATTTATAGTATTGTCCTCCTCTAAAAGGTGTTTACATTTAACATATTGTCCATCCTTAAGTGCAAAGGACTGTGACATTCTCCCCCACCTAATCAGGTGACACCATCGTTGCTTCTTTAATATGGTAAGTGTTAATCTCCTTTTTGAACTACCAAAGAGTTTCAGCAAGTTCCCAACTAGCTTTGCTTTCTAGAAGACCCTTCCATCGGATAAAGTATTCACACCTCAGCGTACAATACCGCTTCTGTATGACCTAATCTGCCATTATGGATTCAACTTCTCGATCATATGAAGTTTTTGCTCTAAGTGGTGCTCGCTGTGACTCCCCTCGATTTGGATCCCCCTCATTTACATGGTGAGGTTTAAGCATACTCACATGGAAAACTAGATGTACCTTTAATTTTGGTGGTAGCTCCAGCTTGTATGTAACCTTCCCGACTCGTTGTATCACTCGAAATGGCCTTTTATAGCAACGAATCAGCCCCTTGTGCTCATCCTTGTACCGAAAAATGACATATAATTTAGCTAACACCAAGCCCCCCATTGGAACTCTATATGTCATTGCTTTTTGTCGACCTACTTTTTCATGCATTTGAAGGCTTTACGTAGACACGCCCTTGCCAAGTTTGCTTGTTCTTACCAATCCTTGGCAAACTTATATGCAGGTGGGTTATTCCTCTAATAGCCTGATGCAACCACACTTGAAGTTTATGGTTGTTGGTCATTCATAATCTTGAATGAACTCTAGTTATTAGACTCACTTCGTTGCAAGTTATAAGAGAATTGGGCTACGTCAATCAACTTTGCCCAATTTGTTTACATTATGCTCATGTAGTGCCAAAAGATAAATCTTCAAAAGTGCATTAACTCACTCAATTTGACTATCAGTTTGGGGGTGTAGGGTTGTAGAAAGATTCAACTCTGACCCCAGTAATTTGAACAATTCAGACTAGAAATTCCCTATGAATCGAGGGTCACGATCGCTCATAATCGTTTGTGGGACTCCCTAGTACTTGACCACGTGCCTCATGAATAACTTGGCTACCTTCTCAACTGGGTAATCCTTTATTGCTGGCACAAATGTTGCAAACTTAGAAAATCTATCCACCACGACTATAAGAGTCCGACATCCTTTTAACTTAGGCAAGTTTACTATGAAGTCCATGGAAACACTCTCCCATGGATGAGTTAGGATAAGAAGTGGCTCTAACAGTCCTAACAATAAATGTTGTTCAAGTTTGTCTTATTGGCAAATAAGATAGGTCTTTATATAGGCTTCAACATCATCCCACATTTGAGCCTAGTAGTATTGATCTTTCACAAGGGCCAAGGTATGATGGATCCCTGGATGACCCGCCTACTTCAAATCATGACACTTACGTAATATTTCTTTCCTTAACTTCCTGTGGAGTGACACATATAGTCGTTGCCCTTTTGTGTATAGAAGATTGTTCTTTAAAACCGTCGGGTCTTTCCCTCTTGTGCGTATCCAATGAAGGCTTGAGCCTTCTAATCATGTTTAAACCCCTCCTTGATGTGGTCGAACCATGGATAGCTAGGTTAACTCACTGTATTTGCTAGCCTTATCTTCCAACTAAGAGCATCAACTACGAACTTAGCCTTCCTTGACTTGTACTCTATCACATAGTCAAACTTTGCTAGAAACTTTTGCCACCAAGTTTGCTTTGGACTTAACTTCCTTTAGGTTTGAAAATAACTTATGGCCACATTGTCTGTCCTTACAACAAACTTAGACCCCAGGAGATAATACCTCTACGTCTGTAGGCAATGAACCACTACAATCATTTCCTTTTCTTGAACGGTATATTGTCGCTCGGTATCGTTCAACTTCCACGACTCATATGTCATTAGATGTCCTTCCTATATAAAAACACCACTAATAGCAAAATTTGATACATTAGTCTCTAACTCAAAAGGTTTGGTGTGATTAAGTAATACCAACACAAGCTCCTCAATCATGGCTTGCTTCAACTGATCAAACTCCTTCTAGCATTGATCCATCCATTTCCACAGTTTCTCCTTCTTTAACATATATGTAAGTGGCACAGTGATGTTTAAGTAGTTCCAAACGAAATGCTAGTAGTAGTTGGTAAGGCCAAGGAATAATCTCAACTTCATCACTTTCGTCAGTGACTCCTACTCAATGATGGCTTGGATTTTTGCCACCTCCATATGTACTTGTTCTCCCCCGACAATGTGCCTTAAAAATGGCACTTCCTTTTGGGCAAAGGCACATTTTGCGCGCTTAATGTATAAGTCATTCTCACACAAGACTTGGACTACCTGTCTAAGGTACTTGATGTACACCATAATATCATCAAGGTAAACCACTACAAATTGATTTAGGAATGAGTGCAATACCTTATTCATAAGAGTGCAAAAGGTGGCTAAAGCATTAGTTAAACTAAATGGCATGATGAGGAACTCATACGAACCATAACGCATCACACATGTTGTCTTTGGCTTGTCCCCTTCAATAATCCAAACTTGATAATAACCTGACCAGAAATCAAGTTTGGTGAACAACCATGCTCCTCAAAGTTGATCGAAGAGATCCACAATGAGTGGGATCGAGTACTTGTTTTTAATGGTTAATTTGTTCAATGCTCGGTAATCTATACACATCTGGAATGACCCATTATACTTCTTTTGGAATAGGATAGACTTACCGAACGGAGTCTTAGACAGTCGAATATACCCTATATTAAGTAGCTCCTTTAGCTGTTTCCTTAATTCTTCCAATTCAAAAGGTGTCATACGATATGACACCATGACGGGTGGTTGAGTATCAGGCATCAGTTCAATCTGACGATCCATTTCTCTATGAGGTGGAAGCTTCTTGGGTAACTCAAGAGGCATTACGTCCTTGAACGAATTGAGGACTTGACTCACTTCTATCGAGACTTTGCTCCCTTTGCCCTTGTTGTCCTCAATTTTCAAGGTTGCTAAAATGGTCACCTCACCTTTTTTTGCTCCCTTATTAAGTTGCATTGTCAAAATCATCTTTCGATCACAGTCCAACTTATAATGAACTAGAATCACGCATTGGTACCTTCTGTCCAGCACACAAAGACACTTGGCAAAGGGTAATATAACCACATAAATATTGTCTAAAAATTTCAACCCAATAACAAAGTCATAATCATTAAGAGGAATTACTTCAAGGGTCTTTTGACTTCTTCATTACCCAATCTACAACTCCACGTCCCTAACAACCCCAACAACAGGGACTTCCTGGGAGTTGACAGATTTTAGCCACCTGGTTCCTTTCTTAATCTAAAAGTTAAGTTTCTTGGTAACTTCTTCTAATATGAAGAGACCGGATGCCCTAGTATCCATAAGTACACTTATTGTGATTTCTTCAATCTTCACATCTACAAACATAAGTCCCTTTGGCTCCTTTGCCTTTTTAGACTTAATTGAACTAAGGATTTGTAGTGAACCTAATTGTGCCTTCTCTTTTGGCTTATCTTTTTTGTAAAGGGTAATTAACTTAACCTTGTTTGGGCAATCTCGTGCCATATATGGACCATCACAAAAGTAGCACTTATAAATTCGTACCTTCTTATGACCATCATCAGAACTCCTCGACAAACCTATCCTCAACGGAACTACTATCCCAAGTTGTGATAGGATCTCCACACCAATCGTCTGACTGATGATGCCACCACAACAAAGTATTATCAACTAAGTACATAGATGCAATATTTACTATGATTGGTTATTGTTGATCCTCATGATTTAGAAGTACCACTCCATGTATTATAAGAAGTTGTCCACATCCTTGACCACCCGAGAATCCTTGAACTCCTTTAGCTTGGGTGCATTTGTACGTGGTATTTACACGGTGATCACCCTGTTCACGCATGCTACCTCCAATTCTGCGAGCTTTCCCTTAAGCTTTGCAATCTCCACGCGCATAGTTGCCATCGTGGTCTCCAAAGACCCATCTCGTTAATGGAGTTCTGCCATTAAGGTCCCTAATAACTCTCCTTGAAGTTCTCCCATACCAACTTTAAGCTTATGCATCTCGACCATAAGGTCTTCTCTTTTGGCATCTACACCTTCAATGGACTAGGTTAGGTCATCAATAGAACCTGGACATTAGTGACGAACAATATGATGTGTCAGGTCTCTTACTAGATCCCTAAAAGTTAAAACAATACAATTCTTCTTTCCCTTGGTAGCATCTTTATCGACCTTTCTCGCACGATCATTACGGTTATCACTCATGATAAGTGTTTCATCAAAGTATAACCATGTCATAGCACTTGGAATAAATCTGCTCTAATATCAACTATTATACACTTATAAATTTATTATGTCTTACTCATACAATCTTTAAAAACACTTTCAAGCAGTTTTTTCACGTTCAACTCACAAAAATTTTTTTAAAAATTAAAATATATTCTACGGATCATCAATAAGAGACAAGGATTATTTTTTATATAAATATTAAATAAATTACAATTATTAGATATTTTTTTAATCTAATAATAGATATTATATTTATTTAATTTTTTATCTACATATATGTATTTAGTATAGTTTCAATATATTAACTTTCTATGTTTATAGTATTGTCTTCTCTAGAAGGTGTTTATATTCAATATATTGATGATTCCCAAGTGCAAAGTATTATTCATCCGCAAGTGCAAAAAACCGTGACACATCGCTATGAGCTAGGACCAAAGTCCAAAATTAGGGCGCGAAATCCCTACCATGGATCCAAATACCTTGCGAAGAAGATGTGATCTCACAGGGATTTCCCAGTTTTTTCAGACGAATTTGGAAAAAATTTTAGAGTATAACTGATAGAAGACTCGCGGTTCTTCGATTTTTTGGTTTTATAGGGCTTTTGCTCGTTTCGTTCGGAATTGCACTCTCTTTGTATTAGGGTATTTGGGGGATGAAGAGTCAGTCTGATAAAAGGAAGGTTGTGGTGCGCCGCTTGCCGCCAACGATTTCTCAGCTGATGGTCATGGAGCAAATCGACTCCGCCTTCGCTGGGCGCTACAATTGGGTGTCATTCCGTCCTGGCAAGAGCAGGTTACGGTTCCCTTGGTTTTGTTAAGAGTGTTTGTTGTACTTTTTTTTTGGTGTTTGCCACTCGATCGGAAGGCTTTTTTAATTTAGGATTGTGCTAGGTATTTTTGGTTCTTTCCCGAGGGACTTTCTGATTGATTTCATGTGGATTTAATTCAGTTGACTTTACGTTTATAAATTTTATCTGCCCACGTAGCTCGGTACATGCGTAGGTATTTTCCTTGTTATTTGGGGTTTGCTTTTGCTGTTTTAACATTAACAATGGCAGGTTTGCTTCAGGTTATTTTGTTGTGTTGCATATGTACTGCATTGTTGGCTTTAAAAAAAGAAGTTGATAACCTGGAGATCTAAAATCAGTTTAGATATTGAGGAAATCCGTGTATTTTTTTAGGGTGGTGGAGAGGGGGTGTGCTGTATTCACACGTTAATTTTGTTATAAATGCTTGTGTGTCTTGAAAGATTTATACATGAGGGGATCTGCATGTTTGCCTAAAAGTTGTTAAAGGGGCATTGGTATCCAAGATTCATCTGACCGTTGTCGGAGATAAGGGAATGGTTCGGATGTTCAATCATAAATCAATAGAAATTAGCCATCCAAATTAGTGGAAGAGGGAAGCAGGATAATGAGAAATGCCTACACAGTACATGCTTGAGTAGCATACTTATTAAACTTATGCATATTTAATGAGAAAAATGGGAACAAGACCAAAATCAAAATGCAGGAAAAAGGGAAGGGCTGTGTATGTTGTAAAAGGCACCTGGGGGGAAGGGGGAACTGCCGGCTTTGGTTGTACTTCCACCTTTGATTCATCTTATTTTTTTCTAACAAGGAAAAAAAAAAGGGATGCCAGGTTAATAATGATATTGTATTATTCATAGCATTTCGCATGTGGCTGACTGGCATTTGCATCTTGTTTGAGCATCATGGATGAATAGTGAGATACTGGTTTTTATGCAATTGTAGTTTCTCAATTTAATGCATTCTTTATTGCAGTTTTAAGTTGCTGGGGCATCTTTTCTTTTTCCTGTTTAGTCGTTCTGTTATGTTCATTGGTTCAGAAATCTCAATAATGCTTGATTACTTGTTTATTGTGGTTCTAATTATGTATGTATGCTTCTTCAAGTTGCAGGAATGAGAATCTTGTGGCAAATTCACCCCTTTTTGTATTGCTAGTCTTTGTATTCCATTCCTAATGTTGAAGGATGGATGCTATGGTACACTTGCTTAAAGGAGATGAGTTTAAGAACATTCTCTTATCATTTTTCTCAAATTGACTTCGCAGCCAGAAGCATCAATCTTATGCTAGAGCCTACATTGACTTCAAAAGTCCAGAGGATGTCATCGAGTTTGCTGAGTTCTTTAATGACCATCTGTTTTTGAATGAGAAGGGTAATGACCATTCATGGCAAAATATATTAGTTTCTTCCTACATTTGGCTATGATGTAGTTTGGATTGGTTTGTAAAGCTCTTTTTATTTGGTTATTGGTGTCTGGTTAATTATGTAAGCTGCTATTGATTTTCAATGAAAGTGGTTTGGGCTGATCATGATAAATCTTTCTCCACTTGATTGAGAAGCCCTGCAGAATCTGAAATGAGATCTGAAAATTTTCATTTTTTCTTATCTTTTACAGGTACTCAGTTTAAAGCCGTTGTTGAGTATGCTCCTTCACAGTGTGTTCCAAAGCTCTTCAAGAATGATGGTCGTGAAGGCGCAATATACAAGGGTACTTAGTTTTATTTGTAAATACAAACTTGAGCTGAATATTTGTTGCTTGCAATCTTATGTATGTCAACTAGTTTTTTTGTTATATGCAGATCCTGAGTATTTGGATTTTCTTGAATTTATTGCAAAGCCTACTGAGAATCTTCCCAGTGCTGAGATACAATTGGAGAGAAGAGAAGCAGAAAGATCTGGTTAGTCAATTTGATACTGACCTGGGCAAATACAAAAAGAAAAAGGAAAAGAAAAATGTCTTACCATACATGTGGATTAGAAATCAATTTTGATATCATAATTGCTATATTGATATATTCACATCTATATTTACAGGCACTGCAAAAGAAGCTCCCATTGTAACACCTCTAATGGACTTTGTCCGACAGAAAAGAGCTGCTAAAACTGAATCAAGGGTATTGCTTGAATTTCCAAATTTGTGGGCAAATGTTGAAAAAATTTTCCCATTTTTCTTTTTGTGTTCTAACATGCATAGCTATACTGTCGATTGGTTTTAGAACTTCATTGAATCAATTTGGTTTAGTAGTTTTGTATGGATTCACTCAGCATTTTTTTTCCCATGCTGCATTTACTTGTTTGCTTGATGTGGGCAACAATAATTGAATTTTTTTGGATAAATTTGTTGGATTCAGACAAGTTATCTTCCCATTAAAAGCTATGAAATCCTAAATTGGATTTTCTTTACATTTAAGAAGAAACCTTATTCAATCTACATATTGCCTTGAAATAGCCCTAATCCAATTTGATTTTATAGGAAATCTCATGCCAAATCCTGCCATTTCTTGAGCAATAGCTTGAATTGGTTCTATAGTACCTTTAAAGGTTTTGCACTAGCAATGCAACTGCTTACTGTTGTAAGCCTATTCTCATTGTTGATTAGATTATGCTGCGGATGGCATTTTGGTACTCTTCTTTGTAGTCAAACTAAATTTTGTCCACATGCTAGTAATGAAAGCTTCCAATAATATGTTTTTTTTAAAACTGGACCAGACTGGAAGGTCAAAACAGAAAATCTGTTAAGTGCCCATAGGTTCAGTTTGGCTTGGTTAAATAACCAAATAAAACAATGACCTGGGAAAATCCTTCTGACTTGGATTGGCTCGGACTTTTGGACCAGTTGTAGGTTTTTGTCAAAAAAATTTGTCTCTCTTCTTGGAAAAAATTATATAGAAGATATTATTTTATTAATGCTACTCATATAAAAATTTATTTCATTACTATTTAATTGATTTTATAGAATATAAAAATATTAATTTTGTTTTTTCTTTACACAAAAAATTGACCCACCTGTTCAACCACTGACCTAGCAAATCTGAACCTTGATTGGGTTAGGGTCCAATCCTGTTTTACAAGCTTTGCTTGAAATCGTAGTATATGAAATCCATCTGTATAACAAAGTGGGGTAAAATTGAGGACAATATTAGTTGTGAATTACTTTTCATTTTTTTTTTAATTATTGCCTAATATAGATACTCAACATGAATTGATGCTCAGTCCTATAATTGAAATTTTAAACAGTGTACTACTTTTGATTCAACAGATATAATCATTTTAAATGCCAAATAAGAATTTGTCATTGATGGCTAATCATCTTGCATTAAATATATTGCAACTGTGGCAGGGGGATAGATCATGTTTCAAAATCCATAATATATTAACATAAGTGATGTGAAGTCTAGATTTATGTTGTATAGTAAGATTTGTTTTACTTAATGTGCTTGCTTGTGGGTATTGGAAATTGATTTCATCCCAAAAGAAAAGGTTCTTTTCTGCAAACTGGTTTCATGGTTTTACCTGGAAGGTTTATGTGTATAGTTTTGAATATTTTCTAGGTTGTCTGATTTCTGTGCATGGATTGCCATCTACAACAATCCATAAATGATTTTGACAACAGAGAATACTGTCCAATGGTAAAATTAGCAGAAGGGCCAGTACAAGAGGAAGCCCCAGCTCATCCTTATTCAAACGAGGTTCTGAGAAGAAGAAGATTTCGGCGAGAATGGTATTCATTATTTTACATATGTATAGGTGTGTTTGTGGACCCCACAATTATTGATACTTTTTATATTATTGTCTATTTATTTGTCAATAAGGCTGCAATCAAGTTCATTTATTTGAAGATTCGTAGGTAGCTATATTGCTAGGACATTGTGTTTTTGCTTTTAGCCTGTAACTAATGAAAAATATGCCTGGCTTTTAATTTGCAAATTAGGTTGTATACACTGATCTAGGCAACTGTTTTTTGGTTGTGAATTGTGTGACATTTGGAGGATTATTAATATGTCCTGTCTGATGGGCAGTTTTGTTTGAGGGACTCCACAAAAAGTGCTGGCAGAAAAGAGAAATCCTACATTCTCATTCCCAACCGAGATGATCAAGTGGTTTCCAAAAAGACTGTTACTTTAGCTTCTTCAATTGGATCAGAAACTTTGAAAGATGAAAGTGGTATGATTTGAATGTGAACTGTTTGGTGTTCTATGATGGTGCAGCCTTTATTCTCGCTATGTTTGTGGCCCTGTATTGTTGCACAGTGCTAGCAAGATGACCAATGTTTTGCATGACTCATTTCATGGGGATTAGAAAACTTATTGCCCAGGCCTGTTTTGGGTAGTTGACGCATAGAAACTTCAGAACATCACTGTAATACATGCAATTAACTTTTAACTATTATTATCCTCAGTTAACCCAATTTCATTCCTTTCCCTATCTAATGAGTGACGGGTGCTCCCAGTTCATTAAAGGTGGAACCTCTATTGTGGAGTTACATTACATTGGAAATTGAATTTTGTGTTGGAATTGGAGGAAAAGTTCCATGCAAATTAGTTTTCTGACAATGATTTAAGATCTTTGAAGATTTCCATTTTCAAGTTTCTAGATTTGGGGCACTTGTTGCATAGATCTTGAGTTTTGATAGAGCTTTATACTTATGTTAATTCCACAAAATTAGGTAGTGTTTGACGTCCCTCCAACTCTATAAGGGGATTTTGTTTTATTCTCTGAATTTATTGAAATATGTAGCGATTTAAGTAAATTGTTTATTTCACTTTCTATATATCAAACACCCTTTTTCTTGCAGTAAGTAGGAGGGAAATGAACCATATAGAAGTAGGCTCTCTATTGGAATATTTGTGCTTCACTTGCATTTATGGCTCTATTATATGTTGGATATTGTTTTATTTTATGCATCTTTGAAGTTGCCATTATTAACAATAGTCATTGTTTTATTTTTATTTTTAATTTTTAGGAGTTGCTGGATTTAATGATGCCGGGAAGAAAAAAATCCTGCTTCTGAAAAGAAAAGAGAAAGAACTTTTACCAGTAAGTTTTCCATCTGTCCTTTACTTTTCATGGCAGCTCAATGGCTATGCTCTCAATGTCACTCTTATACTTGGTGACCTCAGAGAAATGCAAAGCAAAAGAGTGAAAGTTACACAGTAATTGGAGTTGGTGTTTGAATGCAGCATCACTGTGTCCATGTTTATTTGATCATTCTTGATTTGTGTTTTTCCTGTGAACTGTCTTGTATTCATAAGTACAGGTCTGCCAGTGAGCTTTCTGTCTTCATAATAGCCGGATTGCCAGTTGACTCGCTGTATTGTTGTCATGTAGTGAACTTGCCTTCTTGTGTTGTACGTCCAGAGTGTCACAGAATCTTTGGCCCACTCTGCATTTTAAGAGAATTGAAAGAGACCACTCACCAAAATTGTTGTGCTCATCGTGCAGATGCTCCTGTCATTGAGATCACTTTTTTTTTTTCACTGCTGCTGCCATTATTGCCATCATCGGTCTACCATACTTCCATCTGTCAAGAAATCATTTCATCTAAAAGTTTAAACTGTTAAGTAAAACTCGAAAATAAATCATATATTAACTCTAGCACACCTCCTCATGCGGAAGTCCAGCTCACTTGGACTAGAATCAGCTCACTTAGGTTGGAAGGGTGAACAAACAAGGCTCTCTTGGGCCTTAGAAATTCACAATTAACTCATAATTCAATGTAAGGGCAGAATAATTGGAATTCATGATCTCCTAGTCATGAAAGCCATATTATGTCAAGAAACTGTTAAACCAAAAGCTTTAAGCTGTTGTATGAGGCCGAAGAATAGATCATATATAAACTCTAACACCATCATTTGTTGTGGTTGCAGGAAATGCCACTCCCTAGGTTGTTGCCTCCATCGTCATTGCTAATTGACAAATTTGTAGAAAGAAATGGACTTTCTTGTTGATTGATATTATGATTTCCACTGCCTATGGTGGTTGATCTCAAATTCCATTTTTAGTATGATTTAACTTCTGTCCTCTATGATTATTTACGTGTCAAAATATATAATCAAGAAATCAGGAATCACAATGCCAATTGTTGGATGTCACCTTTTTGGTTCATACGTCAGAAATTTAGATTATAATCCAAAATGAAGATTTTAGCACATGGACCACCCGATTGTCTGCAGTGTTCCAAACTATTCTTTTACTACAGTATGTTTAAGGCACGTGAAGTAGTTCATTTCCATGACAACGTTAGTTTCTAACTTCTAAATACAGGGCTTTAAAAACTAATATTGCAGATTATTTCTTGCAGGTCTCTGACATTGTCTCACAGCAACAGAATATATCACCCACTGATAAGCCTGTTACTAGCTCAACTGCTCTCAAGCAGAGTCAGTGCCGTGAAGCCAGTGGAAGAATAATCAGAAGCATACCGCTAAACAAGGATTTGTATCAACATTCTGCTACCCTGTCTGAACAACAAATCCAGACCTCAAATTTAGAGAAGGACAAACGTCCTCCTCGGCCACCAAATGTGCCATTGATTTTGAAGGATGCACATGGAGCTCCAGATGACAAGGTTGTTGACAATGATTTGCATGCATCTTTGAGTGAGAAACAGGAAAAGCATGCAAGAAATAAGGATAAACCTGATTGTGTTATATGGGCTCCTCTTCGTCGGTCAGATGGATCTTATGCAAGTGATGAGTCCCTTTCCTTATCTACATCTCAATCAACACAGTCGGGTAGATTCTTTACATGGTAGACTATTAGTATTATTATTATTACTATTATTATTATTATTTTTGGAGTTAGTGAAGTTGAGGGTGTCATAGATCTCAGCCATTGCTTCAACATGTTCAAATGACATCGAACTCACCTTCAAAATATTGGAAGTCAATGTTTGCAAGCTATTCTTTCTCTTCCAGAAACGAGCTTCGCCATAAGTTCATGCACAAGATATTCTGTGCTTGAACAATTTGTTTTCATTCTTCTTCTATCATCTAGGAAACTGTGGAGACAATAGTCATTATTCAAGGAGTGCAGAAGTCAAATCTCTTGGAAGTGGACTTAGTAGTCACTCTTCTCTAGATAACGGTTAGTTTTTGATTTGCCTATTTGAATATAGCTTGTTCACTTTTATAGTCCATTATGATCCATCAATATTACTTGCATGTGACCACTTGGTTGCTTGATTGTACTCAGGATCACATAAGCATTTTGGTCGTCGGGGACCGTCTTATGGTGCAAGGGATGTCGATGGTCCATCGGTTGAGGGGAAGCCTTCAAGAAGAGGTGGTGCTTCTGGTTATGTTTCTCATGAGGTGATTTTCTTTATCTTTTTGATGTCATATTTTCACCCTGTTTTTGTACACCTCTGTGTTTATGGTTCTTGTGGTGATTATAGTTCCAGATTACTGGTTATTTGATGTTGTATTCATGGGATTTGCAGAAGCAGGTCTGGGTTCAAAAGTCCAGTTCTGATTCTTAGTGTTTTAAATGGTAAGTATGTGATGGTTTCGATTGTTGTTTTCAATTTTAAGCTACCTGCACATCTCAAGCACGTCTTTTTTTCCTTGGTTTTCATCTCTTTTTCCCATGCTATACTAATAGCGAAAATGAAGCTAATTGGATAAATATAAGAGACTGTTGGTCCAAAGAGATTGCAAAACTTTATAGCATGTTTTCCTTGTTGAGATTCTCATTTGGAGTCAACAGCAGTAATCCGTGTCTAGTGCAACATGTAAAGACAAGCATTCTTTAGGGTGAACAGGAGGAGATTCTGTAATGTGACAGTGGAAGGAGTTGAAAGCATTTGACATCATGGTTGAATCTTCTCCTGCACTTCTGCACAGATTTCCAAAATTGCTGAATGTTGTGTCTGCTCTCTTGTTTAGGCTTTTGTTGAGTTGCTGTCATCATCCTGCAGTGAAATGCTCGGTCATGTGAATTTTGGAACATGCAATTGTGGCATCCTGGAAGCTGTTTCTTTTTGCTAAACATATGCTCGTGTGTGAACAAAGTTTGCCCTATTATCCTTCGGGGAAACAAAGGAAGAAAATTTTGAAGTCTATGCCAACAATGCAGATACTGATGTAATTAATTCTTGGATGTGATTGAAGGAATGTTGATCCTAGACAAAGGCCAGCTTGCAATAGGGGGAAAGAAAGGAAAAAGGATATCATCATTACGTAGATAAGACCACAGTTTTTACCAGGAGGGTCCCTTCACCAGGTTCTGCTCAAAAGAGAAACCATTGATGCCCACAATTCTTGCCATCAACTGACTGGAAGTCAGGATATACTAGGTTATTGATGGGATCCCTGTCTTTGGTTAAAACTTTATGTAAATATAAGCAAAGAAAATATTACAATGTGGTTTCCTTTGGATCCTATGTATACATCTGTCTACCATGCCAAGCAAGTCTATTAAAGTACCGGTGAGCATTTGCTTGTAGCCCTGGTATTTTGTAGGGCTATCTGCAATTGGTTGCTTGTTGAAGAGAAGAAAAATGGGTAAACCTGATGATATCAGCAGTGTATGTTTTGAATCCAGTGGAGTGATTTAGATGCGTGGAATTGTAATAGACTAGAACTGCTGGGGGCTTTGGTTATGGGATGTGTTTGACCGTGTTATTTGACTGAAATGGAAAATCCCTTGATATTGTGTTTTATTGATGGATTTGCATTTCCCAAAAGATTTCTGTCTTCTTCTCTTGGTTTTCTTTCTTACCTGATATTCTCTCAATTTCTAACACGCATACACGGTATTCTGCCGCCGCTCCCCCTCTCGCTCATTTGTGGCAGAACTCACCCGGTTTTAGACATGGAGGTCCTCTTCTAAATCAAACGAGATTAAAATAAGATTTTCTCTAGATGGGAGAATCCGACAGAGATGTTGACAAGTAAAAATTAGCTCAGTTGTATTAAGAAAGTTGGATCCAATACCCAGGGCTCTACCAAAGCTACAAGGCAATGCAATTTCGTCAGTTCAGATGGATAGTTATAAAAGGTAACATTTTGACCGTGATCACTAACAATGACATCTATAATTATATGCATTTAAGTATTAAGAATTAGAACATAGGTATCGGATTAAGTGAGAAAAACCCACATTATTCCTCCTTAATTATAGAGACAAATTTGCTGATTTCGCACAAGCCCTTTATTTTAGGAACACAATATATAAATTATTTATGAGAAGAGCTCTATCACATAATATATATATATATATATATATATATATTTTTTTTTCTTTGTTTTTGAAAATTTTAATTTCTCAGTTAAAAATCAATAAATTTGCAACTACAATAATAAAATACACAAGAAACAGCATAACGTATAACAAATTATAAAAACATCTAATGATATTAGATTGCATGCTGTTTTTGTTTTTAGTTACACGTGTTATTGTTTTCATTATATGTCTATTAATATTAGAAAAAAAAAACTAAAATTTCAAGCAAATTTTAAATATAATTTTTATTAAATAAAACTTACACTCTGATCTAATCTTCTAGTCACGAACATTCATCCATATAAGAATTTATAACAAATTTATCCTATTAAAATGCTTAATTTGCTGCTAATTATTGGGATTAACAGTTTGACTTCCGCATCTCTACTCCCACTCTCTCAATCCCAATCGAACACGATGGCCCACCAACTCTATTTTGATACTTTCTGGACGTACACAAAGAGACTTATGTTATGAATAGGTATCAGTATAAACGTTTATATAATTTAATATCTTACTCTTCTTATTTGGTGTGAGAATTTGGTAGTACCTAACCCATTCCTAATATAACTAGTTATCGTTACTGATATAATCCGTCCGTCCGTGACACTTTTGACTCTTTTCTAAATCTCTCTCGCACGATCCTTCCCTATGTATACATCTCCAGATAAAGAGGTTTATCACTCCACCTCAAGCTGTTTCTCTCTCGCAAACACCCCTTTCTCTGTCTCTTCATCTGTGCCACCACCTTTACTCCTCAGCCCCTCCTCCTTTCTTCTTTATCAGGTTTGTTCTTGGGTTACGTGTTTTGTAATTCTTCTTTCTTTCCTCTTCAAAATAAATTTCTATTTTCAGATTCAATTTGTTTTGGATACATGTGAGGGGCAATTGGGGGGTAATTTTGACTGGTAGGCAGTGAAATTCGCTTAGGCACTCAAACATGTTCAAAACAAGCAAGTCGTTTGGTTTTTTGTTTTAATGTTCATTTTTCAGCTTCTTATCTCTCTTACCGATTAGATTATCAAAACACTCACCAATGATGAAGGCATACATTTCCCCATTGCATTACGTACTTCGGGCTATGGAATGCTAGCAATAATATCCTTTTTGGTACGGAGCAACGTAGCTAAGGACATCTTTGTTTTGTAATTGAGTGAACCTTGGATCATGAGAGCCTTAAAAATAATTTTCAGATTCATGGATGACATCCCACGAGGTACCAAAAAACAATATAATTTTGTATTACATGTACTTTCTTATGATATATATATATATATATATATATATATATATATTAGCTCATTATATGCAGCTTGAGCTAACCAAGTTTTACAAAAAATACTTGGATCCTTACTTTGGAACCATATATAACGTACTGACTTTCCTGAAGGACGCAAAGAATATGATTTTCCCTAGCTCTGCAACCCCGCATAACATCCTTGAATGTGTTCCCATTCTAACTCCATTTGTCGTATTCCGTTGTTTCACCCAAGTACATCAATTAGCCTTTGTCTTAGCATCTAACTGAATTTATGTTAGTACAACTTAAAAGAAAATCTCTTTAACACAATTCTACTCAACATCATATGGAGAAATTTGAGAGGAAGTTTTCTCTTAATTCTAATTAAATAATTATTGATAAGAGAATCTTACTTAATTTTAGGGATAGAAAATGATTTTTTGACAAAACTTTTTTTTATTAAAATTAATAATAAATTTCATTTTCCGATAACCAATCTCAATTTTCTAGAATTCTAGCTATCCACCGTTCCCAAACTTTCCTATTTGACAAATAATAATAGAATTTATTTTCCCATAGTATTAATCCCAATTAATACCCAAATTCCCAGTCTTTTTGCCATGGACGTTACTGTGCAAAACTTTCCCATGTGGCCCACATCATAACTGATACATGCTTTTTTTTTCTTTCTTTTTCTTTCCTTTTGTTTCTTTTTGCTTTGCATGTCATTCTTTCGTCGTTATTTATATTTTTAGGCACCACCATGACATATACATGAATGTGAAAGGTAATGTCTCTAAGAACAAGCGAGCTATTACGGAGAGATTCACAAGTCAAAGGCTGAGAAATGAAGAGAAAGGACTTTGTCTGATCTGTTTGAAGCCAAGAGAGCAGAGAACAAGGCGAGCAGGGAAAGGAAGGAACGTTGGCCTGTTAGAACCGAAAATTGTAAATCTGAAAGTTGTAAAATTACTTCAAATTATATATCAAATATCACTATTTTTAAGATAAAATTTATATTCATTAATCTATAAGGTTAAAGAAATTTATTCAAATAATAAAATAAAATATATTTAATTGTAATTTACAAATAAAATATTCTTTGAAAACTTCTGTACTTACAAAATTTTTTATACTATTTTAATTTTTTAGCAGTAAAATAAAAGTAGTCTGGATACTTTTGTAATAACCAGAAGGGATTGGCCACAACTTCTAAAATTTCTTCTTACATGTTGCTTTAGGAGTAGCAGAACTTGATAGGATATGAACAATGATTTGTGCTAAAGACAGTGGTGGTTTGTCTCTATCACCGTATCCCTTTTATGAGTTATAATACAATGGGCGGAGGATTTTCCTCACTCTTCTGTTTGTGAAATTTATTGTTGCCCTAAATAATTGTTTATATAGGATTGGTATTTTACAAAATGACTTTGACGAAAATAAGATTTATCATTCTCTGCTGCCAGCTACGTGGCTTTTTGCATTAGCATCTTCATCGTTAACATCCAATTTACTTTTGGAATAAGTGTGAATCTTTTTTTTTTCTTTCTTTTTTATGTTTTCGCAATATTTTGTTATTCCTATGCAATCTGCGTATTGTTGAATCTTATTATCATTTCACATGTCCTAGTTCTATGATCTTTTTCTTTTTTGACAGCCTTATTAATTGTAATTATATGTTATTATAATTCCACATAACCTAAGCTAAAAAATTGAAAAATCAAAGAAAACATGAATTCCATTGGAAAATAAAATCTGACTGACCAAGGTCCTAACAAGTCAACTAAACGCATTAATTTGAGATTGTATAAACATTCATTGTACTGAAAATCATGTTAGAACTTCTCAACAGTATTCTAAAATTCGTAAGTTTTACTCTAATACACTTGAGTATTGTGGTAAGTGCAAATATTCTGAGTTGTCACACTTTCTAATATTAAGAGATCTCACATTTTATCTCCCAATACTTATATCTACCTATTTATTTTTATAAATAAATATATTGAATGATTTTTGCAACAAGTGGCCTGCTTCTCTTCTACTTCTGAAGATTTTATCAAGAGCAGATTAGCGCTAACAACATACAAACTTGAGATTGGCTTTATGCATGAAGCCAGCTGAAGAATTTGATACTGTATAAGAAGAAGCTTTATTGATCTGTTTTAAGAGCTCAATTTGACGTACAGATTAAAAGGATTGCTCCCAAGTTGGTCTGTTGTTGGTTCTATTAGGGTCTGAGCATTGTCTCGGATGAAGGGATCATCCAAATACCCTACAAGAATGAACAACTTTGTTAGCTTTTCTGTGCATGACTTATGCCATATTTGTTTTCTTTTTATTCCGTCCCATCTAATTTCCATAAAATTTTATGATTTTTTCACGAATCTTATTTTCTATGTTGAAGATTTCTCTCATTGAAGTCTCCACTCACGTGTAAAGGAATTTTGACATCAATTTGACCAGACATTTGTTTTGAAGGGACTTCGAAAGGGGCCCAGTACTGACAAGTTTAATAAATTTCTACAACTAACACTGAGAGGTTAGTTAAGCCACTGAAAATTAATTTTGCAATTTTCCTGAAATTTTGAAGCAAGTGCTGGATATTTGCAATACTTTTTATATGGTGAATCTTGAATAGATTATGCCTTTGTTCTTTAATTACTTTTTATACGAAATCCTGATTAGAAGTTGCAGCCGCTAGAATCGATTCCGGCACAACTACAAACCTTAGAGATTTTTCGTGCAGAAATGCAAGCTTCGTTTAAGCAACTAATGGAGGTTGTCACAATGGTCAACGAACAAAAACTGTCGTGTTCAGCAAAGTGTCTTGCGTTTACTTGGGAAATGCAAGGTCATTCATTCACAATGGAAATGTGATTGATTCCACTAGGGCCATGCAATATCGTGTTGGGAGTGGACTGACTCCGAATTTACAGCCCACTAACATTGGATTTTAAGACTATGAAACTCTCTTTTACGAGGGATAGACAGAAAATTGCATTAATTGAGCAAGCCTAAGTGCAGTCTCTAAAAAGCTACTCTCTAAGTTTTTCAAAAAAAAGAAAACAAAAAGGGACATGTAGGTCCACTTGTGTGCTTTGGTGTTGTTTTCCCTAACAGCCCAATTGTTCGCAAGCTCTGAAAGTGATCCTTTAGGACTTCAATGATATGTTCGAGGAACCATGGTCACTTCCATCTTCTAGAGTGCAAGATGACAAGATATCTCTGGTACCAAGAGCTTGACTGATGAATATTCGACCATACCACTAACCTCACTACCTCAAGAAAAGAATTGAGAAATGGGTCCAAAAAATGCTGAATGCAGAGCTTATTCATAATAGTACAAGGCATTCGCATCTCTAGTTTTGTTTGGTAAAGAAGGACAACTTACGGTGATTTTGAGTGAATTACCAACATTTGAACGCAATTACAATCAAAGACACATTTTTTATTCCTATCATTGATGACCTTCTTGGATGAATTAAAGGGTTCAAATTTTTTTCTCTAAAGCTAGATTTCTACCCAAGATACCATCAGATTCGTATAAAAGAGAAATATAGCTAAAATGACATTTCATACAAGCAAGAGACATTACAAATTCAAGGTAATACTGTTCAAACTTATGAATCATATCTGTGCCCCCTCGCTTCCAAAATATATACTCGTATTCTTTGACAATATATTGGCTTATAGTCCCACTTTACAAGAGCATATTGACCATCTACGACAAGTCTTGCTCCTTCTTACTTGTTTGCAAAGCTATCAAAGTGCTCTTTTAGTCAAAGTCAAATTGAGCATATGGGACATATTATTTATTTTGAAGGGGCATCTATTGAACCTTCAAAGATCAAGGGCATGTGCAATTGGCTAGTGCCCATCTCTGTAAAAGTTTGTGGGGATTTCTGGGTTTGACAAGTTATTACAATAAATTCATTCGAAATTATGGGATTTTGAGCAAGGTACTTAAAAACACTTTTGCTCAAGGATAGTTTCCTCTAGAGTCAAGAGGCACAGACAACATTTGAGCAAGTGAAAAAGCCATGTGAAAGACCACTATTTAGCTCTTCTGAATTTTAACAAAGCTGTTATACTGGAAACTAATGCTTGCAATGCAGAGATAGGAGTAATACTTATGGAGGATGAGCATTCACTAATGTATCTAAGTAAGCCCTTTAATTCTAGAAACTGAGGACTATCTATGAAAATGTGTTTTTGGCAATTATAATGGTCGTAACGAAATGGCACCACTATCTCAAGGTACAAGGCTCCAATGTAAAAACAGACCACGAGAGTATTAAACATCTCTTGAAAAAAATACTTCACACATATGTGCAACAAAAGGGAATTAGAAAGCTAAGTTTGGATTATGTTATACATTACAAGAAGGGCTTTAATAACAAAGAAGCTCATGCTTTGTTGAGGCAACTGGAAGGGCAATGTTATGCTATCAGTTCCGCGGGACCATAGTGGATGGAGGACGTTATTAATAGCTATGTTAATGACGAAGTAGTTCTTGATCTAATAAAGTGGTCACAAGATAGGACAAGACAAATTATAATCACAGCTTTGAGTTAGACATCTTAAAATGCAAGAAATGCAACTAAGTGGGCAACAAAGGTAGACAAAATGATTGAATCATTGTGTGGAGAGCTAATGCTACATGTGTTTCATGCACCCTCAATAGTGTTACAAATGGTTGCCATTAGCAGAATGGTGTTACAAATACCACCTATTCTACTACTATCAACATGACCCTTTATGAGGCTTAATATGGGACTCTGCCCCTGCAATTGGCAATCTTGCCAACCTCTAGTACCGAGGTGGCATCTTTGGTAGAGTTCCTCCAAGAAAGGCAGGTGTTGTATACTCTCTTGAAGGAGTAACTACAACACTCCCAACAAGTGATTGGGTGTTCCTTAAGCTCAGCTATATAAGCTGACAACTGTGGTAGTGCACTCTAACCTTAAGCTGACCTTTAAATTTTATAGGCCTTTCCAAGTCGTTGAAAAGATGGGGATCGTATCCTACAAGCTTCAGCTTCCATTAGGCAGTGAAATTCACTGAGTCTTTCACGTATTTCTTCTTAAGAAGTCAGTTGGTCTTTAGGTAAGGTTTCATAGTAACTGTTGAGGAGGGGGTCAGTTTAAGGTAAAGCCCTTGGCAATCCTCCAGCGTCGCGCAGTTAAAAGGAAAAATGTTGCAGTCGCTTAAGTTTTGGTTCATTGGGCGAATATGACTCTAGAAGAGGCTACTTGGGAGGATGTATCTCTTATTCAATAACAGTTGCCAGTATTTTATCCCTTCCATCCTTGAGGATAAGGATTATGTAAGGAGGGAGAGTTGTTAAGATCCATTCGGCATTGTAGGCCTAGTACGAAAGCCTAATAAATAAGAAGACAGTTGCATGAAGAAGAAAGATAGGCTGTGCATGGGATTCCTTCTCCAGTTTTTACGTTTCTTTGTAATTTTATTAATATCCAGTGGTAGCAATTGATGTTCATAAAGCCTCTACCAGCTAATATATAGACAAGTGGAGTGAGCCGAAGTTCGTCATTGAAGCTGAATGCTTATCTGCATTTTCTTTCTCTTAATGAAAGTCTTCTCCTTTCTTCATCCAATTTTTCTTCTTCTTCTTCTTAACTGCAATCTGTTTTTTTTTTTTTTTTCCTTTCTTTCTTTCCGTTTAAGTTGTCTCTAATTCTCTCCTAGCCCTTTATAATTATCTCCGTCAACTGTTGTTTGCCAAGACCAACTCCAAATTCAATCCCTTGCTTCTCTTTAATGCTTCCTTTTACTTACTCCTACATCAATGCTTTGATTTTTTTCTCTACCTTCAGTCCCCATTATGATGGTTCTTATTCTTGGGAACAATCAAAAAAGGACATCCCAGTATACAAAACTTCACATAGAGTCTGGAAAAGGGTTTGGTATATACATTCTTATCTTTTTTTTTTTTTTTTTTTGGGGGGGGGTGGGGAATTTGAACTCATGACTACCAAGATCACAATAAACTAGCCTTTTTCCTTACACCTGGAAAAGGGTGATATTAAGTTTCGAAGAATGATCTGCATTCGCCCTTATCCATTAAAGCCTCTCTTCTGTCTCATATCTTGATGAAGACAATTCTCATACTAATATGTACTATGATTTCTCATATGAAATTAGTTTTTATATATCATTTGCTTTTTAACAATTAGATTTTTAATGATGCATACATACGTGCATAGACTTTCGTTTTGATCTGAACTGATAATACAAAAGTAACAATAATTTTCAATTGAATAGAGAAAGTGTGCAACCCATTGTAAACCATGTATTTTCTTTTCTTTCAGCCATCAACTGTGAGTAATGTGACAAGTTGTTTGAAGCATTTTGCTTGATTTGTTATGTAATGATGCTAATTGCTCAATCCATAACTTGGGGTTACATTTTTTCTAGACTTGTATTAAATCGAATTGTTTTGTCGCCGACATCTTTGAAGCCGAAAGGAAGTACGCAATCAAAGCGTAGGGTACAATGTAACTGCTTCTTCAAATATTGAGTTTTTCCAAATCTACATCTAGGCAATAACTTTGTCAAATCTACATTTCTAGCCCTCTGAGTTGAGTTTTTTTTTTTTTTTGTTTTTTTCCAGACTTTGAGTTTGCAGGTAAGATTGCCCGAATATCGCAAATGTTTTGGGGAGCTTTTGTTCATAATACTTCTGTTGGTACACCGGCTTATTGTTCTCAATCACATTACTACTAATTGTTATTTTCATTAATCTATTCGTGGGCAAAACATAACATATTTGGTAATTTTAATGTTTTTGCTGCAAAATATGATTACAGTTATGCAATTAGAACCTATTGTAATTCCATTTTCTTTAATATGGTAGTTGAAAGATGGTGGCTAGATTACTAATTAACAGGTTTAATGGAATTTGAAGCAAGAAATTGAATGCTTCTTCTTTGTCGTCTAAGCTCTACGAACACAATCAGAGTAAAGTATCCGAGGGCATCAAGCACCAATTTTTTATGGCAGAGAGTATAAGGAAGTCCATTTGTAGTGTCCAGTTCTAATATTTTAGGGAGCTTTACTGCAATCTTCTGCCTGGGTTGCCTTATGATGACAAAACCATTCTGTATAAACAATATGAAATGTGCCTTCATGACCGCCGTTACAATCATCTTTTGAGATGCTTGCTTATATGGACCTTAAAAAATAGTAAGGTCTTTTATTTCTTAGATGCTCATTGATTACAACTCTCATGATTCTTAATCAGGCATTGTACCATTTTAGTTAAATTTTTTTTTAGAAGATGAGGTTAAAGAATCGGCCATATATTAATTTTTTGTTTTTGAAAAACTAAAAAAAAAAAACTTTTTTAATATTCATAACAAATGTAATTGAATTATTTTTACTAGATATTTAAAATTTTAACATGTAAAACTAATTATAATATATATATATAGGTAAAATTAAAAGAAAGTTGATAATTTTGAGTAATTTTTTGAATAATAAAAAAATATATATATCAGATTTTCTTTAATTTTAAGATTTTTTAAAGAGTTTGTTAGTAGTAGTATTTTAACAAGATTTTCTTAATAATAGTTAGTTTGTAATTTTTTTTAATATTTTAATAAAATTAAAATTTTAAAATGTATGTAATCCCATTTTTCACATTAGAAAATCAAATATACTTAGATTGTATTAATTTCTTCACTTTCTCTCAACAAAATTATTTAATATAAAATATTAATTTTTCCAACTAAATAATTTGCTTTCAAAATTAATGTCTATAATTGATTTATATGGATGTGATGTTAAATGGATTTGATGTTTCTTAGTCACTATAGTGCTTAAATGTGATTTCTTTTTTTTAATATCCAATATATGTTTGAGTAATAGAGTTTATATTAGTTGTGTCCACTATACGAGGTTTCAACCTACTGAATGTAAACATAATAAAATCAAGTATGGACTGGAGATTAGTTCTTCTCGTCTGTGGTACAAGACGGTGACTTTGTGTGAAACAGAACTCAGCTTTTAATTGTATTTTATTATTTGTCATGTTAGTTATAAACCTGTATGCATTTTCACGATCTTTGCTTGAAATTCCTCGGTCCCTTCCTATAGTTTTTGAGATTTGAATAGAACTAGAATTTTAAAAAGAAAACCCTACTCAAGTAAAATTTTATCTATCTAATTAATTATTATTGAAAATTTTGTCTAAAAAAACAACATAAATATATTATTATTATTTCTAATTATTTAGTTTAGTTTAATGGTATTTGACACAAATTTTTATGAAATTAGGATTTACATTATATATATATATATATATATATATATTATTTAAGATTCTTGCATTATTATAATAACAATTATAATTAAAAATTAATGCAATTATGATATATCATGTATTTATTCAATTCATACTAATAATTATTCAAATACCTTTAAAACTCATGCAACACAAATAGTTATAATTTAAAAAATAAAATAAAATAAATCTAAAAATTAAAAAAAAAAACTACTATTATATTCTTTTTAAAGAAAAACATTATTTTAAAATTTTTTCTTCTTTAAAAAGAAAAATACTATTCAAAATTTAAGTCTCTTTTATCTTTTTCTATTTCTTTTGTCAATCTTTTTTATTTTTCTTTTTCGAATAAAATGAAAATAAAAATAAACTCTTTAGTAAATACGATGAATTTATATATCACATAGGTTTCATATTAATATATATTAGTATTACTAAAATTAGAAAACAAAATTAATGAAATACCTATATGATGCAATTTACTTTATTTTAGAAATATCTAAATATTTAATTTAAATTATAATGTTCTTAATAAAATTTTATGATTTGTAATATTTAATTTTAATTTAATAGTTAGTTTATAGTTTTTTTAGTATTTTAATAAAATTAAGATTTACAAACTTAATTTATTTAATTATAATCTAATATATACTACAATTTATTCAATTTATATTAATAATTTTTAACATATAACCAAAATAAACAAAAAAAAAATTACTTTTAAAAAAAATTAATTTTAAATTCTTCTTTTTGTTTATCTAGAAAGGAAAAAAATATCTAAATTTACCTTTTCACTTAAAAATAAAAAAGTACTCATAATTTAAATCTTTTTTTTCCTTTTATTTCTTAAACAAATTCTTAAATTTATTTTTTATTTTTCTTTTAAAATATTTATAATTTATTTTTTTATTTTTAATCTAAATAAAATATAATAAAAAATGCACTTCTTAATATATTAAAAATTTGTACATCACATAAATTTAATACTAATATATATTATAATTATAGAAGGTGAGAGAAAGTTAATGAAATGTTTATATATTAATGTTTGTTTAATTTTAGGAAACTTTAAGTATTTGATTCAACTTTTAATTTTTTTGGTAAATTCTTATAACTATAGTATTTTTCATTAACTTAAATGTTACTTTATAATATTTTTTAATTATTTTAATATAATTAGAATTTTCAAACATCTAATTTACATAATTAACTCATTTATAATCTAACTTATATTACAATTTACTCAATTCATATTAATAATTTTCATATAAATCTAAAATTTATGTAACAGAAATACTCTTAATTAAGGAACATAAAAAAAGGAAAATAATTTCCAAGAAAATATCGTAAATTCTCCTTTTTATTTTTTAAAGAGGAAAAAATATTTCAAAATTTACTTTTTTTCTTATAAAAACAAATATTTATAATTTCTTTTCTTTTCTTTTCTTCCCTTTCTATTTTTTGAAAAAGAAAAAATACCTCTAAATTTATTTTTATTTTTTTAAAAATAAAAAATAATCATAATTTATTTTTTTTATTTTTTTTCATTTAGATAAAATATAAATAAAAATATACTTATAAATAAATATGATAAATTTGTAAATTATGTGAGTTTAATATTAATACATATTAATATTATTAAAACTGATAAAAGACCTTAGTTTTACTTATGTAATGATTTTTTATAAGTTAACAAATTAATAATAATAAAATATCTTATAATATGGAGATTTGATTATAATTAAAGTAAAATTTAATAAATTAATCAATATATATTTGATTGTAATTAAATAAAGATTTTATTGACTCATAAAGTCTACTCTTTAATTGTAATTAATTCTTTTTAATTATATAATTCTTTGATAAAGAAAAATTAAAGGCAAAATGTGAAATAAAAATAATATCAAATTCTCCTTTTTAAGAAAGAAAAAAAAATTCAAATTCACCTTTTCTTTCCAAAAAGAAAAAAAAACTTCAAAGTTTCCTTGAAAAAAAAAAGAAAAGAAAAAAAATTTTCAAATCTCTTATAATCAATTTCATCTAACTAACTATTTTTTAAACTTTAAAAATAAATTTAGTTTAAATTAAATTTTAGATTTTGTTATTTTAAATTTTCTTATTTTATTAAATATTTAAAGACTCTCATAATATATGGACTCAAAATTCAAAAAAGGAAAATAAAAGGGAGAATAAAGAAAAAAATTATTTCCAAATTATCTTTCTATTTCTTAGAAAGGAAAAGAATTTTTCTCTAGTTCATCTATTTTTCTTACAAAGAAAAAAATTATTCTCAAATTATTTTAGAGGAAAAAATTATTTTTAAAATTTTATTTTTAATTTCTTAAAAAGAAAAGGCTTTACTCACAAATTTTCTTTATGAAAAAAATAAATAAAACAATGAGTGTATTCTCACTTTATTCCTATTAATATTATCAAATTAGGAATTACTTGTTAATTTTAGATATTATTTGTAAATTAATTGAATTTATATGTTCTATTGCAATATACATTAAAATTGTGCATAGTGCGGACATCAATCTAGCCAAACATATTGTTCTTATTTTAATTTACTTTTGAACAAAAAATGACAAGCTGACCAAAATTTATTGGGTGTGAGAAACAATTAGTCAAGCCAAGTCTAATACAAGTCACTTCTTAGCAATGTCATCAATATATTATCACCCTTTGCTGTATTAAAACAATTAATTGGCTAACCCTTAGGAAGGCAAAAAGGATTACAAACACATGTCTCCAAAAAAGAACTAATAAAACCCAAGTCTTCATTTTTATTAATTAATCTAAAAGTGGAAAAAAAAAAAGATATGTAAAGCATAATGGGCAAAAGAGGAAAAGCAAAAACAACTATATAACAACATGAAAAGGCCAAATATGATTTTTTTTATTGCATGAAGGTAGTAATTTTTTTTTTTAAATAAAAGAGCCAGTATAATTTTCTCTTCTTGTGTATTTTTCTTTTTTGTTTTATCATTAAGTGGGTGAATATATCTTGTTTTATTGCATAAATATGCACTTTTGTATTTTTTTTCCAAAAAAAAAAAGTTTGTAAATCAAAACAAATAAGAGAGTAAATATAAACCTTTTATTAAGAACACTTTTTGGTAAAAAGATATAATAGGTTAATTTATCAACCAGGATCCATTTTGTCCAGATAACGAATGGCTCTAAGAAATTAATAAAACTTGTAAGTAGTTGAAAAATAAATTTGGACATTTGATTTTGTTTTTTTGAATAAAAAATTGAATATATTGTACAAATATATTTATATAAGTTTCCTTGAAAATCACCATTATATAGGAGCATATATAAGGAACCAGCTTTTTTTGGAAATTATATTAAAAATCGCTAACACATAACACCTAATAAAAATAACCTTGTTTAAAAATGAATGGTTCAAATAATGGTTGACCTTTCAGGATTATTTAATTAGTTATTTGAACCAAATGGATGAAAGTAAATATCCATATTTGGAAGCTGGAACGCGAGGTTTTCTTTTTTGGGAGGGGGATTGCTTTTTATTATAAACCAGAATTTTCAATTTGTTTATGGAAGGGATTCCATTTGTAATAATATTTCCTTTGAAAATGACAGTTATGGCCTTGTGAAACTGACCAAAATATCATTTACATGGTTAGTTTTAACCACAAGGCTATCACGAACAAGAGCAGCTTGAATTGCACTTGTGCTTGAGGATGGGATTCTTTTCAGATGAGTGACGTTCAGATAAAGCTTCTTTCTGCCATGACCACCACATCTTCCATGCTTCCCTCTTACATCCACCACAGTCCTCCTCATCACAGGCCTTTCTCTTCCGCTTTCAAATCCTCAGTCCACACGACAAGAGTTTTGGCGCGGAGTTCCAACGCTCGGGACCCCCCCTCCAACGGTTCTCTCCTTGTCAAAGAGAAGCCTTCCTTTCCAGGTCTCTCTCTCTCTCTCTCTCTCTCTTACATGCACACTGTAAAAGCTGCTTCTTTGTATTTTCCTTACAAGTTAAGTTCAGTTACTGCATAGCTCGTTTGGAGGGTTTACCTTACAATAAACATTTTTGAAGGACTGTGTGGTTAGGTACATACTCGACTAGGGTCTGATTTCTACTCATGATGTGTTTGTTTGGATGTAATAAAATGTAATCAGTTGGAATTTCTTTCAGAATTTTAGGAAAAAAATTCAAGTGATTGGATTCGTTTCGTGCTATTACAAAATAATATATTGTAACTGTGAACAAATCTGAAGGCTAGAAATCAATCACAATCAGTAGAGTGATGTGCAGGGAAGCCGGAGGCCGATGTTGTCGTGATTGGAAGTGGCATTGGTGGGCTGTGCTGTGCGGGCCTTCTAGCTAGATACCAGCAGGATGTTATAGTTTTGGAGAGTCACGACCTACCCGGTGGTGCTGCACATTCTTTTGATATCAAAGGCTACAAGTTTGATTCTGGTCCATCCTTGTTCTCTGGTCTTCAGTCAAGAGGTCCCCAGGCCAATCCTCTTGCTCAGGTAAGTTTTACATGTCTTTCCATTCTCTTTTTTTCCTACTTAATTCTCTTCTGATTTAAGCCTTCTGTTTTTCTTCCTAGCTATTTTGTACCTTTTGAATCTTAAAGCAAATTGTTAGTTGATTTTATTTCCTAATTGTGTTATGGTTACTTAAGGTTACTTCTCCCAATCAATGTCCTGTTTTTCCCTACATCCTAGAAAACCAACATCTTTGTGCTTCCCTGTGACGTATGCATCTTATAAGTTTTCTTCAGGTTCTCGATGCCTTGGGTGAGTCCCTTCCTTGTGTGAATTATGACTCTTGGATGGTCTATGTACCAGAGGGTGAATTTTTGTCGCGCATTGGTCCCTCACATTTTTTCAAGGTGGGTCTTTTTCATTCGTGTTATAAGCTTGTAGTCATTTTATATGCTATTTTGCCTCGCGGTTTCTTTTAAGTACAAGACTAATCCGGCAACAATTATTTCTGAATTGCTTAGCTTGCTGTATTCCAAAGTAATATTATGAAGTGAACTGCTTTGGATGCAGATATATAAGCTGCTTAAATAGATGGAAACCTAACGGCAGATTGATTTATTGTCAAGCTCAAGATTACCTGGTTACAGATTAAATTGGAGTTATCAATTTGAGTATCTATTATTTGCGTGCAAACTTGTCATGACTCGAGATGGAGGCCTTGACTAGCCTTGGTTCCCAAGGCAGGGTAGACACCTGTAACATTCAAAAGCTGTACATGCATAGTCAGAATTCACAGCCCATGCAATTGGAGTCTAATGTCAAAATAGAACATATAATAGAACATAAGATAGATATAATTTCACTTATACCATACACAATTTTAGAATTGTGGAATATTTAATTCAAATAGTAATAAATTTCAAAGGAGCTACAGAACTAAGTATGATGAACTGTTGAGATTATCCATCTATTGAAGCAAGAATAATGATATATGTCCCAACTTGAGACACTAAGTTGCATGAATGCCTTTTTAGGTGGTGTTGATAGATCTGATTTGACAAAATAAAAATACTAAAAGGGAAAGTTTCTTAGTTTAAGTTTGCTTCCTCTCCTCTTAGTGTATTTGTGCAATTTAGTCGGGAAACTAAGTCATAAAGAATAGCATTACTCTTGAAGCAATTGAAATAGAAAATGGAGGTATGCCACACAAACGTACTTTGAATAACTTGAAAGTATTAGAAAATAATAGAGTGAGCCAATGCTTAGTGCGTAGACATAATAGGTATGATATAAGAGAGAAGCTCAATGAGTCCAGATACAATAAGAAAAAGCAACTTAATTTTAATGTTCTACTCATATGGGTAACTCAAAATACATATGATGGATAATCAAAAATTGGATACCATCCCATATAACACAAACCTAGTAATAGAAATTCTAGACATAAAATAGAGAGAAGGGAGGAAGGCAAAAATATTTGTCAAAACAAAACTGAAAATATGCGTATATACTATCTAAACCTTCCTTATGTGCCATGTTAGCCCCTGTTACATTCATGCATGTAGCAGAACATAACTGAAGCAATGTACACACTGACTACTGCCTTTTCTAGTAGATGAGAGCCCAATTGGCTCATCTCCATTCGAATATGCCTGTGAGGGTCGATGCATCAAAACCACAGGTGCTAATGTCTTATTCTCTTATCACATAAAAAGCTCACTTCAATTACAAATCATTCCTGTATAGTATAACTCATATAATATTGAGCTCAAAGAGACCCAAACAGGGTATCTCAGAATAGACCATAATGTATTGGGCTCAAGAGGAACTGATAGGCATAGGTCATGCTCACAGTTTGCAGAGGTATCACAGAAGGTAGTAGTATCGAGACTCAAATAAATCATATATTTGTGGCAGTTCTAGGGAGCTACTCTCCTCTACTTAGGGTTACTACAAATTTTATAGAAGTCTTACCAAGTTTATTTAGTCATGATTTGTCAGATTTCAAACAGGGAAAGGGTCATGTTCCACAAAAACAGAACATCAAACTGTTTCAATTCCGTGCAAGCTCTTAGGTACCTCGGAGGTTGAATTGACTAAGAATAAGAGTTATCATCACAGTTGAACAAATGAGATATTGTTGAAGTCATACGTTGTGGATGCACTCAACAATGAAGCTATTAAGCTACTAAAGTTTTTCGGCTGTTACAATGTTAAAGACTTAAAATTGCAAACATAAACTGCAATAGTAAAGGGTATCTAAAAAACTGCAGCAACTATTCTCCTTGTTTTCAAGCATATTTTCACGTCATTTGCAGAATTGTTGCACCAATTTCTCCTTTCAAAATCTGTCTGAATGATTCCTTTTTTTGTGTAGTACTGAGCAACTCCATATCAAAAAGAATTTACTTTATGTTAAACCATTTTCTTCCTACAGGACCTTGAGAAGTATGCTGGCCATCAAGCTGTGCAAGAGTGGAAAAGACTTCTCGTAAGTAAATATTAGTTACCCTTCGTGAATCAATTCCATTAAAATCTTTGACGGAGACACTGTATTGACACTCTTAATTTGAATGTCAAGCTAAACCCTTTTATCCTTTGTCTTTTTGGGTTGCTTACCATCTATTTTATATGATACTTTGTATTTCATCTTTTATTTGAAATAATGAGAAGGAAAGAAAGAGACCTCTACAGGAGCATTTTTGCAGGTTAAATGGATTTCAAAGCATATTTTTTAGGGGCAATGGTAAAAGTCCTTGATTATGGAAACCATGTTATAATAGAGTGGGACCCATTTTGGATTTTCCCTCCCAGGAAATTTTACTGTGGAGATAACTGTCTGCTATTTATTTAATCTAAGTAGGAAATATATTCAAATAGTTTCTGGAGATTAAAACCAATACTTGTACTTTGTAATCGCAATCACAGGTTAGTGGCCTTTGCTTTTAAAATTACAAATTTTTCTTCCTTGCGTCTTTCATTTTCAAACACAAGGTGCAATTGGATACAGGATGCAGTACTCCCACTTTCATCAGCTGCAATGTCTCTACCTCCTTTATCAATCCGAGGTGATCTTGGTGTTATATTTACTGCTGCAGCTAGATATGCACCCTCTCTGCTGAAATCTTTTGTCCAGATGGGTCCTCAGGGCGCTTTTGGTGCCACAAAACTTCTTCGTCCCTTCTCAGAGATTGTTGATTCATTGGAGCTGAAAGACCCTTTTGTACGGAACTGGGTGGACCTTTTGGCTTTCCTTCTTGCAGGGGTCAAATCTAATGGTATACTCTCGGCAGAGATGGTAACTATGGCATATTTTAAGTTGCAGGGATCTTGTATGAATTGTTATTATCATATGTTGTTTTAGATGGTTGTTTTAGCACTGGTCAAATGCAAATAGGAAGCTATCGGCTATGGCTATGAGCCAAGTAATGATTGACAAAAAAAGCTTTCACAAGTTTTTATAACCTTTGTTTTCCAAGCTTGATTATTTATTAAACCATCAAATACTCACCATACATTGATATCTTCAGCCTGTAAAGTTTGTGGCATCCTACTGTAAATAGTAGTTGTTATCTGAGACCAATAAGCACTGAGGTGGTGGATATGGTAGGAATGCTTTGGCTATTTATGAGGATTCTTTGAATAACTCAAAGGAGACATCTCTAAAAGATTCTGGAATATTTGATACCGTTCATGAATGACCAATCCAGAACTTCCCCACCTTAAAATCCAGTACATCAGGCATAACTGCTGATTCTACATTGTATTGTTCGGACGCACACGCAAATATGTACAACATATGTGCAAACATCATTTGTCCTTAAAGCTAACTGGCGGGTAGTTTATCTAGAACAAAAAAAATTAGTCCCCCCATTTCGTTTCTTACTGTTATGGTGTCCTACCATTGCATGGAAACATATTTATGTGCAAATTCACTTTACCGAAGAATCTTCTTATAAGTCTACCTTTATAATAACATAAGCATCTTTTCTTCTTTTTATTATTTTAGCAATATTTCCAGTTGTAAATCCTCCTGTAAATCTCAGACATTGGCAACTTTGTTTTGTTTTACTTCCCTTGTCTGTTTTTTGCAGATTTACATGTTTGCAGAATGGTATAAGCCAGGTTGTTCTCTTGAGTACCCTTGTCATGGAAGTGGAGCTGTCATTGATGCTCTTGTCCGGGCACTGCAGAAGTTTGGTGGACGAATTTCTCTGAGAAGTCATGTGGAAAAGATTGTTGTTGAGAATGACAGAGCCACTGGAGTCAAGCTTAGGAGTGGGCAAGTAAGTGGATTGAATCGTAAGTATCAATAAATGAGAAACTAGAACACTGATGTTTGATGTAAATTCACGCTGCAGTTTGTACATGCTAGAAAGGCTGTTGTCAGCAATGCATCTATGTGGGACACTTTAAAGCTGTTACCCATGGAAGTTCTTCCTCAATCTTACCTTGACAGGATAAACAAAACACCACAATGCGAATCATTCTTGCATCTTCATTTGGGACTTGATTCAGATGTAAGTAAAACTACATTATGAACTATTCTCATTTGGGACTTTGATGTTTCCTCATTTTAAGTCCTATCTGAACTATTCTAGTGTTGCCATCATTATGATGCTTATTTAACTGGCATTCATTTCACTGATGCAGAAAGTACTTATTGCAACACCAGTCAGTTCTGCCAAGACCATATTCTTAATTTTTTGCTTTTTCTTGGTTATTGCCAAACAAATATTTCTGAACATGTTTTTACACAAAATGCCTATCTATTAGCTATTTTGGATGATTTGGGAGATTTGTGATCAGAATTTGTTGATAAGGATCTTAGTAACCATTACAGGAGCACATTTTGCTTTCACCTGTTTCTTTGGAAACAGGCTACTAAAGTTTCTTTGGCCTATTTGATGTTAATAGCTTTCAGTACTCGATGCATCTCTTGCTATGTGTTTAGCCAATGACAAGTGAGTTCTGCTATTGTAAATATCTTTTCATTCTCAAAATTTTTTCACCTGTTTGGCCATCAGATTTCCAAAAGTGCCCAAAACCAGTGTCACAGAAATTACCAAGTAAGCATCTGGTGATGGCAATAGGATTTATGATAATCATGTGCTTGCCATCTGAACCATCACTTCTCAAACTGCGTCAATTAGGATGAGGGACATATCACATAGAATTTCAAAATTTTAATGATGCAGTTATTATACATCGCCCTTTGTGTTTGAAGCAGATTTGATATCAGCCATGGTAGCACTTTCCTTTTCTCCTATTGTGGATGATTTTGTCTTTCATTTTTTTTTTCCCACTCTTCTGTGAGTTTCCATCATAACTATGTGTGAACCGGTGAGTGCATTATATTACTTGGTTGACATTTATTTCCTTGGATTGTTTTGGGGATCAGGGAATAGATGAGGCTTTGGGGATTCATCACATAGTTGTGAATGATTGGGATAGAGGAGTAGATGCAGATCAAAATGTTGTTTTAATATCTGTTCCCAGTGCGCTTAGCCCAGATGTGGCACCTCCTGGGAAACACATATTACATGCCTATACACCGGGAACGGAGCCATACAAATTATGGGAAGGACTTGATCGCAGTAGCATTGAGTACAAACAACTGAAAGCTGAACGATCAGAGGTACATAATGGGTTAATGATGTATCTTGAGTTGGCTTTTCTAATGCTTCTTTTTCTCACTAAGAGGATGATTTGAAACCATCAAAATTGTTCTGAAAGTTGGCCGGTTGAAGCTCATTGATAATGCGAATGAGAACAGTAACTTCTTGTTGAACTTGTTTTCAGTTGTATTATGTCAAGAAGTGTATGTGGCTGAATCATAAGTTGACTTGTAATGCATTAGACTGAAACAAAAGAGCCATTTTCCTGGTGGAGTAATTTCTTTTGTATTTGATTATACAACAATTGAGATTTTCTCTGGCATTGGTCATTCTATAATTTTGATATTTAAACCAGCTCAGGCTAGAGAAGACAAGTCACTTGATAAATGTGGTAATGGCGCTTTATCACTGATCCCAATATTTAGAAACTTTATAATATACTTCTTTTAAGGTCCTAATTTGTCTGGATGATTGATTATTTCTCCAAATCTGGAGAATCAACATCTTGTTCCATATTGTTTATATTTCTTAATGCTTGACACTTAGCTTAAAATGCCAATGCAAAGATAATGCTGAGAGGTATTTCTTAGAGTTCTAAAATTGGGGTTATCTGAACTTTTTTCTAGCAGATTGAGCTTTGCAATGGGCATCGTTGCCAATGATTTTAGTAGTGGCTTTTTTCCCATCAAAATCATTCTGTTCGCTCTGAAACTTTGGTTGAACTTTTTCATCTAGCAGATTGAGCTTAATTGTAGTTTACATGCTAGCTGCAGTGGCATTGTTGCCGGCGATGTAGTACTGGTTTTTGTCCTAAATCATTATGTTTGCTTTGGGATTTTGGTTGAACTTTTTCTTTTATTTGAAATTCTTGTGCTTTTCGCTTGTCTAACCTTGCATTATAATGCACCATAACGAATGATTATGTACATTACTATAGTGACTTCTTTTTGATCAATTTTTTGGAACAGGTATTGTGGAAGGCAGTGGAACGTGCACTTGGTTCAGGCTTCAGCCGCGAGAAGTGTGAGGTGAAGTTGGTTGGAACTCCCTTAACGCATCAAAGATTTCTTCGGAGGAACAGAGGAACTTATGGACCTGCCATACAAGCTGGCAAAGATACTTTTCCGGGACATTCAACACCGATACCACAGCTTTATTGCTGCGGGGATTCAACTTTCCCTGGCATTGGAGTTCCCGCAGTTGCTGCCAGTGGTGCAATTGTTGCTAACTCGCTGGTTTCCGTCTCTCAGCATTCACAGCTTCTTGATGCCATTGGAATTTGATGCAACTGTGAGCTCATTATAAATTACCACAAGCTATCTGATTATGACCAACATTATTTACAACATTCGACAAGGAATTAATCGTTCAGTTTGTTATTGTTCCCACGTATAGTGAGACATGCATTGCACTAGAGCGTCCTGTAAATTACATTTTTCACCATCAAACTTTACACTTATTTTCATTACTCACCATGATTTGAGCAATTACATCATTCAACTTCAACTTTGTTCCCAATTTCACTACTATTTCACTAACGAAATCCTTACAGAGTAGTGGTGTGGCAAGTCTAAGTGACGTTTTTACCGTTCCAATTCATCTAACAAATTTTCGATCAAAACTCTAAACCCAAATTGCAAATTTTCCGTGGAACACTCTCCTGATCTCAACAAAACTTCCAAGCCGTGTCTTAGGCGCCATCGAACCAAGAATTTCAAGTTCGATCATTATTCGTTTCTTCTTCTCTCAGCTGCAACATATGATGTAAAAATTAAGCAAATGCACCCAAAAGCGATAAGACAACAGCTACATATAACGTCTATATCAGGTTCGAACAGAACTTACATCAATTCCAAGTACCTGAGAGTGTTTTCTGAGATCTGAGAGATGTCAGAATTGAAATTTGTAAATTTGGAAAGTACAAAATTGTTTCAAGTGATGTGCCAATGCTGCATTCCTTAAGGATGAATTTACCCTCTAATTTAAGACACTGAAGTTGATATGAATTTGCTTACAAAATAAAATGAAGCAATCAAAACTGTTGATAAGTATATGTTTAGCGAAATTGTTTAGATACTAGTTTGTGTTTCCTTGCAGAAAAAAACATAAGCAGACCGACTCTTCTACAATAATCAAGAGGATTTTTTTAACATTTGATTCCCTAAGCAAAAGATTAAAAGATAAATGAATGCTTAACAATTTTGAAGATTAAATGCATAAATAATTATTTGTTGCGGTTAAACTATTATATATCATAACAAATTTGAATAACAAAGTGAATAAGCCTTGAACCACACATTCCAATTAATAAGTAGTATAAATACTTTGTGCAAAAGACTTTGCAATAACAAATTTCTCACAAGTTTAAATGACATATTAAGGCATTGCATTAATATCCTTTTCATGAGTGTTTTTAAGTCAAGTCCTTTAGTTTGTTGGAAATAAGTGCATTCTGCATTCTTATATGCAAACTCTATATATCCCCACCACAAAGCACTTGTATAGGTCTATTAAGAGTTTTCAAATACATTCTCATTTTGTTTATTGTAAGTACTAAGATTCCCCTTTATTGGGATGAAATTATTGATTATGGTTCTTCAATCACTCTAATAATATATTTTGACCTATTGAACTTAAAATTTGATGTTGTATTAAATGTTTAGTTGAGTTTCCATTATTATAATCAATATATATGGCTTTGAGACTCATCTTCCTTAATGTTTTGTTCATCAAGCCTCTTATCAATTCTTTCATCAAAGGAGAGAACATGTTTTGACTTGACCTCACAAAATTAGTTATAATTACTCCATTTGTGAAGGCTATAACAAAACTGTGTCTAAGTCCTATGTTTTTGGATTTATTATTATATACTTGACTCTAACCCCTTATTAAAATTATAGCACAATCACAATATATAAAAATAAGTGCTATAAGGTTTTGCTATAAAGGAATCTTATACAATAAGTTCTTTAACCATGTTACAATTTGCTATCCAAGCTTATTTCTTGGAACCCCAAGAAATCCACTCTCACCAAGTGTATAGATCTACTCACTAGTACAAGTATGATCTTTTTTGTTAATGATTGAACTAACATTTGAGTATCTTGTAAAATAAAAAGGTAGCCCTTATAAATTGTGTAATAATCTTTTATTTTCTTTAGGTACTTAAGAATTCTATTTACAGCACAGTAATGCATGTTACTTGAATTACTCTTGTACTTGCTCATTTTGCCAATTGTAAAGATAATGTTTAGTTTTTGTACATGTCATTGTATACATTAAACATTATATCACTTTGGTATATTCTATTTGTGATATTAGACTTCCTTAAATGGGGTAAAGGCAAAGATACAATCTATGTAATTAAACTTATGGAGAACTTTCTCAATGTAATTCAATGGAGTAAGTATTATACACTTTTGATTTTGCAAGAATATGATTCCAAGAATGACAATTGCTTCACTCATGTCTTTTATATCAAAATTACTTGACAGAAATATTTTGGTAACTTTAACATATTTTAAGTCAGTTCCAAAAATTAATATGTTATCCATGTACAAAAAGATAATGACAACTTTTCTTCATTGAATTTTTTGTAAACGCATTTGTTTGATTCATTGATTTTGAACTTATTAGTAAGTATTACTTGATCAAAATTTTAGTGTTATTTCTTATGTAATTGTTTTAGTCTATATAAAGATTTAATAAGTTTGCATACATTTTTCTCATAGCCAAGTACTACAAATTCTTTAGGTTGCTCTATATACATTTTCTCTTCTAATTCATCATTCAAAAACGTTATTTTAACCTTTATTTAATAAATTACTAGGTTATGAATCAAAGTAAGTGTAATGAGTATCCTTATTATGGCAATTTTGGTCATCAATGAGTAGGTATCAAAATAATTGATACTTTTGTGTCAAGTCTTTTGCAGCCAATCTACCTTTGAATTTGTCAATGGTTCTATCAATTTTTATTTTCTTTTTGAAAATTCTTTTGTATCTAATTGACTTTAGTCTAAAAGGAGGTCTATTAATTTTCAAGTCTTATCACCCATAATTTTGTTCTTTTCATCATTTATTGTTTGATTCCTAAACATAACATCTTATGATTTCATTACTTTACCAAATGTTTTAGGATCAACTTTTGTATTGAAGTAATATGAATTTGATTACTTACTGATTTTCTTGTTCCTTTAACTAGGAACATAAAGAAAATTGGAATCAAAAGTTTTTGCTTTCATTACTCTTTTACTCCTTCAAAGTTCAATGACTTCATCATTTTCATCTTCATATTCATTTATCAAAATATCATTTTCCTATTTTGGAACTTGTTTCTATTTCAAAATTTTAAAATTAAGATGAATATATTTTCATTAAATATTACATCTCTTGATATAAGGATTATGTTGATAGATATTAAGTTGTTAGACTTTATGACTAGGAATTAATAGACCTTTCTATTGTGAGTATAGTTTAAGAAGATGCATATAATTCCATTTTATCTTATACCTTTTCTTTTAGGTTCTAGAACTTTGACAATTGTTCTATAGCCTTAAATTCTTAACTAATTAAAGTTAGATTTTGTTTTATTTCAACACTTATATAAGGCCATTTTTCCCCTTTTAGTTAAAACTCTATTTAAAATATAACATATAGTAAGTAATACTTTGCCTTTAAAATATTGATTTAAACTAGAATTCAATAACATGATATTCAACATTTTTGTCAATATGTAATTTTTACATTCTACAATACCATTCTAGTATGTTATCATCATGTGAGCAAAAAGTATATGTATGAAAATAATCACACTAAAAATATCAAGATGGCTTTTATAAGTAAAAGTTGATATATAGTCCTTAGAGAACTCAAATTAGACACTTAGTAATAAATGAACTAAGATTTATATGGTGATATTATGAGAAAAACAAATAGAATAACATATGCTTATAAGAGAATAAATTATTGTAACACATATTTCATACCACATGCATTTAGTGATCAATAAGGAAAATATAATAATTAATCTCTGCTTCTTTATAATATAAGTCTCTTAAGGTATAATAGATTTTAAAAGGTATCTTATGTGGCTTTTAACAATGTTTTAAAGTTACAATTCAATAACTACTATTTTAGTATATTACTTATAGTCATGATTATTTTGACATTGTGGAATATATTTAAGAGAATAGTTAGACCATATTTAAGGAACATATGGGTAAAAAGAAGATTATTGTTATCTAACATTTATTATATGTATTCATTGGTATATTATATATGTTGAATTAAGATGAATGAAATATAATTGTGAGTATAAGTGAGTAAAATAAAGTCTACCTTATCATAAAAAAGATAAGGTGAGTTAAAATTGATGTAATAAATTACATTTAAGTACATTAAGATACAATATTTATTGCAAAACTCACATTTTTTTTAAAGTTATAACCATTTTGTATCCTTAACGGGTATGCATATAATGCATTGCCATTTGTAAGTACACTTGTAGGACACATAATTTATTTGTTAGTTTGAATAACTTATGAGGAATTGAGTGTTAAGAATATTTATATGATGCAAAAAACCCCAAAATACATAACTTAAGAACCCAATACATGGAAGGAATCAAAGAATGTTTAGAAAAGTTAAATCAGACTTTAATAATATAAACCCCAGACCTAACATTCAAATGAAAACAAATTTAGAGTATTTAAAAAAGATATGGATGTCAGACTCTAGAAAATAAAGGAATTGAAAGTGATAAGTTGAGTTAGATGCCACAAAAAAATATACTTTTTGATAAGTTCTTTAGATCTTGAAAGAACTAAAGAAAAAAACTCACTTTTTATGTCTCTCAAAATTGTCTGATTTCAAAGCCTATAGAAGGTGTCTATTTATAAGTTAAGATAACAATTATAAAGAATATAAATTCCTATTTAGAACAAATTTTTATTTAGAAAAAACTCATATTTAAGACAAATTCTTATACATAAAACTTTTACTTTTATAATAATCATTTATTTAAGATAAACTCCTATTTAGAAATGAATACTATTACTTAGCCCTAATCCATTAAACACTTTAATCATATTAAAAAAGTCTTAACTCTCTTTCAAGTTTAAATTCACACCATTTGTAATTTGGTTGACTTAAATATTGTCAATCAATCCATTTAATACATCTTTTATTTTTTTGACTTTACCTTGTATTATTAGACGTTTTAGAATGTGTAATGACCTCTTGTATCTTTTAAAACCTTCTACGCATCATTTTCAAATTTCTTATCATTCCTCCTCTCATCAAAAGGATTCGTCCTTAAATTATCACCTATATCAAAAGAAGAAAGATTAGAAATATTAAATGTTATACTCATATTATATTCATCGGGAAGATCTAATTTATAGGTATTGTCATTAATATATACTACTACTTGAAATGGACCATCTCTTCTAAATTGTAGTTTTGAATGCCTCTGAGTTAGAAATTGTTCCTTATGCATATACAGCTAAACCTAATTATCAGGTTCAAACACTACCTTTTTTCACTCTTCATTGACATGTGATTCATATTGCTTAGTTTATTTTACAATATGTTGTTACACCTTTTTATGCAATTTTTTCACCATGTTAGTCTTGCATTCACCATATAAGTTGACATGCTTAATGACAAGTAGGGATACTAAATCTAAAAGAGTCAAAAGATTAAAATTATATCTAATTTCAAATGAAGAGTAATTAGTAATAAAATAAACACTCTTATTATATGTAAATTCGACATGTGGTAAACAATTTTCTTATACAAATATTTTGCTCTAGCATATAATTTGGGGCTATGACTAATGCTCCTATTGAAAATGAGATAATTAATGAACGACAACTTATTAACCAACCAAACATGTTATGCTACTTTTTAATTGTTATATACCAATTTTCACAAAATATTCACTCCACCTCTCTAGAATATATTAATATCAAACTTTAGTATTTTATCAAATATTACAAAAACAACTAAATATTTAATTTCAACTTTGAATTAAATTTAATGCATATGTTTAAAGTGTTACATCATGTTTTGTCTGGCATAATTAAAGTTCTACATTTGTTCTGTCTCTCTCTGGGCGGTACTATTTGAATTCGGATTTGAACGTGGAGGAAAGGGCAAAAAACAGACATGAAAAATAATAAAAAAAAAACCCGAAACCAATTTAGGGGAAGAGCCATCCATGTCCGAAGAGGAATGGAGCTTATATAATAAGGAATGTCTTAAGCCCAAGACAAAGGAAGCAAAGGAGAAAGTCTAGCAAGTAGGCCTCCAATCTCTATCGGGCCCAGCAGGCTAGAAGATTCAACGAGTCCAGCAACCCACCTTCCTCTCCCCCCCCCAAAAAAAAAAAAAAAAAAACAACAGAATGTGTATATGTAGTGGCAGTGAGAGAAAACCCAAGAACAAGAATCCACGTCCACTCATGTACATTCCATAAAAGGAGAAAATGTGTTTAGTGTATATGGACTGAGAGAGATACTTTAAGAATCTTCCCTTTTGTCTTACACAACATGCCCATTTTTTGTCATCTCTCACGAGATCATGAATCAACAAAGATCACGATGAGACTATGACAGGATCATGACAATGACTCAAATCGAAGGTTCTAATTAACAAATCAACGCCCAATTGAAGTAAAAAAAAAAAAAACTTACATTCCAAGCACATTTATATTTCAGTTATTTACTTTTCCAACAGCTGTATGCCTTTTATTTTCTTGCCATTTAATTTCCAACAATATACGTTTGTGTTATCTACATTTCTGCCATAAAAGTGTAACGTAGTATCCAAATACAACCCGATATTAAAATGGCAAATAGCAACCCGATCATAAAACCGCATTCCACAGGATCAAACTATCCAAATACCCAATATTATCTCCAAAAATCTCCGTTTCAAATTAGACCTAATAATCTCCATAAACTCCAACCATAGACACCACCTGAAACACTCGCATGAATATATACCCTCAAAGATTCAACACAAAACCTAATTAATACCCACCATTTCAAAATTAACGATCATTTGAGACCAAAACCCAAGAAAATTATACAAATCGCGACTCAAGCACTTGAGAACTGTCACCACTAACACGAAATCACCCGTTGCCCCATGTCTTCTTATTCAAAATCAATTTCAAAAATCACAAATTGGAGACAAAAAAAAAATGGAAAAATTGAGTCTTGCAAAGACAACACAACAATAAGGTTATGCTTTTAAACTGAGACTGAAATCTGTTTTCCAAAAAAAAAAAAAAAGGAAAAATCAAGCTTTTCATGTACCAAAATAACTACAACTACGAACTCAAGACACAAATCTTTAGATCTGAGGGCAAAAATCTTGAAATCACTAAGGTTGAGCCTAACAAATTGGAATCCTTGTTTAGAAATCTAGCATCAAGAATGAGACTTTCAAGATTTGGGTCTTTGAATCCTGAAGGATGAAAAGAAGAAACCCAAATCAAGCTTTTTGGTCCATTTTTTGAGGAAAAAAAAAACCTTTTAAAAATTTATAGCTCTCCAAAAAACCAAACCGCAGCAAGAGAAGAAATAATTAGAAGTCAAGGCCGCCCTTCTAGGTTTTCTTCAAAAATCAAAATTTTCCTGTAGGGACATACAAAATTATGACTGGAAGTATGAAATCAGGGCATTACTCAAAAAAAAAAAAAAAAAACAAACAAAAAAAAAAAAAAAGAAAAGGAGCAAATGAACAACACTAAAACCTAGGCGTGACCTCGTTCTGGTTCGATTACGGTTTCATTTCCAAATCGTCAGTTCTGGTTTCAAGGTTTAAAGGGATCGGAACTGACCCCGTAAGGAGGCAGTTTCAGTTTGGCTCGGTTTGGACTAGTGATTTCGGCTCAAGGTTTCAACTCGGAAAAGGTTTAGGTTTCGATCTTGGTTTGGTCCGATGAATAACCTTTTGTTTGATCAAGTTTGTTCCGGTTTAATTATTTTTTTGAAAACAAAAATTGAATAACTTAAAATTTTAAACTCTTATCTAGGAGAAGAAAAATTGAAAATAATAAAATGTTTGAACTTAATTAAATTTTGATTAAGCTACCCATGTATCCTGTTGGGGTTTAGAGGAATACAAGTTCACGTAGTTTTCTTGCCTTATTTGATAAACCTTTATACTTACCTTTGCAAATTCACTCTTGTTTTTAAGTTGCCACTTTCTCCTAATAATTGAAGGATGCTTGTGCCTCAATCGAATTAGTGGATAGATTGTAACAGTTACTATCCAAGATGTTACCTTCCACATTCACAGTTTGCTCTATAACAACAATTGAAATCGGAGCTGCCAGGACATGTTTAGCAATGAGAGTAAGGATAAGAAAGGTATCTTGACGTTGTATCCACTATTTGAGAATATCAAAATCTTCCTCACTTTTATCATCATAACTAAGAGAAAGTGTTAAATTACTACTAACCTGTTTATTTAATTTTGATGTCCTTAAATGTTTTTGACTTTAAATTTGAATTAATAAAATCAATTATTTTATTTACTTAAAGTTTTTCTTTCAAATTTAAAAAATCATAATAAATAGTTAAATAACTCTATAAATCAAATAATTTAATGTGAATAAAAAATTATAACTAGGAAAGTAATAATTTGTATACTTTGAAAATAGAATAACTCTTTTTTTTTTTTTCATTTCCACAATTGGAGTAGCTAATTCTTCATCATTTTTATTTTTCTACATCACATCTGCAATCTTAATGCATTCCATAACAACTAAATGGATAATACATTCTTGATAAAATGTATGTCATATCATAAAAATTTTCAAATCTCACACACTTTTTGACAATAAATAAAATTATCTTTCTCCAAAAAAGTACTTTTACCATAGTGTTTAAAAGAACACACTAACTCCCCAATATTCTAATGCACCATTCAACATTTTATATGTTGAATTTCAACGAGAACCAATATCTTTGGGAATTTTTGGGAGCATTTATCATGTTATCTAGAAAAGGCACTCTATGCTTTCGTCACTTATTTTTGGGCTCATAAAAAATAAAATGCCTCTCTAATTGGCGTTAAGTTGTCATGCAGGGCTTTTAACATATAATGCATATACAAATTCAAAATATGACATATGCATCTAACATGGTAAAATTGACTGTTGATAAATGCTCAACAACATTTTGCAATTTATTGAGACTTTTAGTATTGGTTAAAGCATCATCAATTCTAATTAGATTTTTTTAGTAAATGATATTTAGTCAAAATTATGTAAATCATGTGATGAAAATTAACAATTAGTATGTTGTTCATCAAATACTCAAAATGCAAGAAGATGTTTTTTCTTTGTTTGTTTTTTTTAATATATCACTCATCATGAATTCAATGGCAAGTCAAACCTATGTATGCATGTTTAAAAAATGTATCAGTCCAAATATCATAACATATAGATATATGTTTATTAAAAGTTTCAAAAAATTTTGCAAAACTACCTTATCTTTTTGATAAGCTTTACGAGTGTGCATGTAAGTGTGGTCCAAGATATACATTTGCCTATAAGATTTAAAGTTTTTTTACAATATTTCAAAAAACCAACTTTCTTACCAAAACTAAAAGATACATGATCAATAGCAACTATCCTAGCATAGCATATCATATCCACTTGCCTTTTTCAAATTCAAGTATTAAAGTTGGATGATTTTTCTTCAAGTGTTTAGTTAGCATACCATATCCACTTGCCTTTGGCCCATTTAAAGGTTTTGTGGCAATGATTGCACTTTACCTACATTATGTATGACATTTGTTAGATAAAGGATAAAATTAGGATTGAAAATATACTTGTATGTTAAAAATTTAAAGTTTGCAAAAAAAATTAATTAAGACAAATAACTTACCATCATGTTACCCTATGCATTGAATTCTCCCTTTGTGAAATATACCACAAAACCATCTAGTAGGTAGCAAGATTCTTTCTTTTTGGTGTTGACCGATTGACTTTCTTGAGCTTCTAAAGTTAGACCATCATTTAGAAGAGGAGATGTTAGAGTATAGTCAACAACATTACATAAGCTTCCTTAACAACCTTAACTTTGTTGCATCTAGAACTTGACATTTTGTTGATAAATAAATAACTAAAATAATACTTGAATTTGAAAAAAGGTTTATATTATAGAAAAAATGTATTTTTTTAAAAAAATTAATTTATAAACAATTAACTTGTAATAAACAAGCTAATAAAAATAGTTTTTAATAATAAAAATATTAGAATTTAAAACTAATAGTAATGAAAATTTTATGCAACAAGCAATAGAGTTTTGAGTGTGAGAGAGAGATTGAGTTGGAAAACAAAAATTAAAATTTGGTTGGTTGTGGCTATTTGTCCCATGCAATAGTTACATTTTGTATAAATTGTTATTGCCAAGGGTCATAATGATTGTTGATCTTATTTTATTGTATATATATATATATATATATATATATATATATATTTTAGTTGATCTTATTTTATTGTATTTTTTTTTTGAGAACTTCCATTTTAACTTCCTTAAGGGGTGTAATTAACATTGGAGCACCCTTCTAACATGTACTTATTTGAAGCATAATCATTTAAATTGGTTTTTGTTATGAGTTAGTTTGATTTGGATTCAAAGTGAAACTATGATTATGTCTATTAAAATCCCCAATCCTCCATCCAAAACTATTGAGAATTTCGCATCCATGAACCAAAATTGTGTGCTTTTTGCTTTGGAGGAAAGAAAAATTAAAGAAAAGGGATAAAGAATTGAAAAAGTTTTGAAAGAAAGAGAAATGAAAGTGAGGAAGGTAAAAAGAGAGAAAAAGAGGTCTTAACTAAGGTTTCTATGGAAAGAGGGGTTTTTAATACTCAAATGCAAACAAATTGTTCTAATGATCTCTTGGTAGCCTTAGTTCCCATTTGTTGCAAAAGGTTCCTAGGATGGGGATTTGGTGGAGGTGGAGGAGGACACAACATTTGGTACTTTTGGGCAAAAGGAAAAGGTTAGGGAATTTGTGGTGTTGTGAGTTTAGAGACATCATTGATCATTTTAGGTGTAATTGAAATACCATAAGTGACTCAGTTTGCTTTTCTTGAAATTTTCTTGGTTTGAGAACACAATTACATTTAGTAAGGGGGTCATAACTGACCCAAACACTATTTACTTGCTTTACTTTTATGCTTCTCTTGCCAGATATTTTATTTATTTCTCTCTTTCTTATAAGTATGATATGTCATAAAGAAACACACACATACTAGGATTTTAGGGAAAATGGAAAATTTTTTTTGAAAATTTTTGAAAGGATTTAGATACTTTTTACGATAATATTTTGCATTGGAAATAAAAATGAAATTTCTTTTGGAAAGTTTTTAAAACATAATTCAAAGACTTTTTATAGTGATCTTACACATTAAAAGGTAAAATAATCTTTTTTTCGAAAATTGAAAAGGGTATTAATGTCATTTTGTGTCTAGAGACTAACCTAAGGCTTTCTTTCTTTCTTATTTCTTTCCTTTTGTTCTAGAACTACTTTCTCTCTCTTTAAACCCACCCTTTCTTTAACCATTCTTTCTCTTTCTTTGCTTTGAGACCTCTTAAGCATGAGTCTCAAGGATGATTTCTAGTATGAAAGCCAAGATTTTTCCATGAAAGTTATGATTTTTGTTAGGTATTTTGGGTTAGTTAATGATGGAGAGAGGGGCTGCCATTGGTGGTGAGGCATCTCCAACCTTGGACCATTATATGAAAGGCATGGTCAAGTAGATTTGCATTTGAGGAACAACTGATGCTAGTTTTATGCAATGATAATGACTAGAGATAATGCATATAAGAGGGAGAGTTAGCGATGGTGGGAGTTCATTCAAAGAACAAGGCCTCTGTAGTGCTCTAATCAATGTATAGGGGGTATGATGGAGTAGATTAGTGCTTGGGGGGGTTGATTCAATGTTCCAAACATCAAATATTTCATAAATTAGTATAGGGGTTTGTGGCATTTAATCTTTGTGAGATAAACCACCTATTCTTTGACAATGATCACAAGTCTTACAAAACATGTAAGAATCACGATACAGTGATGGCAAAAAAAAAACCACACTCAAGCATCTTTCTTTTTATTCTATGTGATCTAAAGTGTCTTCTACAAGCATAAGAATGACAGAAGGTGAGAATAAAGTAGAACTCAATTTTAGGTACACACCTTCTTATTACTTGATTCAAGCAATGCTTCCATAAGTATGACTTATCCTATACATAGTATTTTGTATTACTCTTGATCTTGTCCTTTTAAGCTTTCATCAAGTCATTTGGATAAATCCTTATGACTAAGTAGTTGACAATATTTGCATACCAAAGGGCATTTGCCTTAATAACAAGCAATTGTTCATCTAAAAAAAGTTCTTACAAAGGCAATGCATCCTTCTCCTTAATGACACAACTTAGATGATCCATAACTAGGTTCTTTATACCTCTCCTATCTTTGATCTCCAAATCAAACTCTTATAGTAGAAAAATCCATGGAATCAACCTCGGTTGGGCATCTTTATTTGATAACAAGTACCTTAAAGGTATGTGATTAGAATATACAATCACTTTAGAGCCAAGTAAATATGGATGAAATTTTTCTACAGGAAAAACAATAGTTAAAAGTTCTTTTTCAATAATGGAGTAATTACATTGAGTATTGTTTAAGGTCCTTGAAGCATAGTAGATGACACAATTAGATTTGCCAATTTTATGCCCCAAAATAGCTTATACAACATAATTGTTTGAATTACATATGATCTTAAATGGAAGACTCTAATTCAAAGGTTAAATCATTGAAGTTGAAGTCAATAACTCCTTTGGCTTCTTAAATGCTTCCTTGCATGCATTATCAAAGTCAAAAGTCATATCTTTTTGGAATAATTTGGATAAAGGCAATGCAATCTTTAAGAAATCTTTGATAAATATTTGATAGAAACCTATATGATGAAGAAAAGAATGAACATCTTGCACACTTTTGGGGTAAGATAAGGATTAAACAAGATCTATCTTAGCTTTTTTTGACTTTAATTCCTTTAGATGAAATAACATGCTCTAAAAATAGACCTTGTTTTACCATAAAGTGACATTTTTCTAAATTAAAGACAAGATTGGTTTCTATGCATCTTTGAAGCATAAGTGTAAGGTTATCTAAACATGCATTAAAAGAGTCTCTATAAACAATAAAATTATCCATAAAAGGACTTCAATGATTTTTTCAATATAATTAGAAAATATGTTAACCATACACCTTTGAAATGTGGCTAGCACATTGATAGGTAAAGGTACCAAATGGGCATGTAAAGGTTGTCTTCTCTCAGTCTTTAGGTACAATCACAATTTGGTTGTAACCTGAATAACCATCAAGAAAATAATAGTGAGATCAACCAACCAACCTTTAAGCATTTTATTAATAAAAGGGTAAAAGAATGTGATCTTTGTGAGTTGCAAAATTTGGCTTCTGATAATTAATACAAACGCTCCACCTATTTTGAATTAGGTGGGAATCAACTCATTATCTTGGTTTTTGATTATTATGATGCTAGTCTTTTTTAGAACCACTTACATTGAACTAACCCATTTGCTATATAAGATTGGGTAGATAAAGCCAATATTAAAAACCTTCAATACCTCCTATTTCACTAGGTCCATCATTGGGTGGTTCAATCTATGTTATGATTCTTTTGATAGTTTTGAATCTTCCTCAAATAGGATGCAATGCATACATATGGATAAGCTTATCCCCTGAATGTTTGTTATGGTCCATCTAATTACTATCTTATGATCTCTTAAAACTGAACAAAATTTTCTTCATGGAATGACATCAAATTCTTTACAATGATGTAAAGTTTCTCCATCTCCTAAGAAAGCATACTTGAGATGTTTTAATAATGGCTTCAATTTTAATATGGCCTCAATATTGAATTACCATTCAATATAAGATACATTATACCTTCTTAGAATAGGATGCAATGAATGCAATGCTATTATCATGTCCTTTATGCTTCATGCAAAGGTAGTTCTCTATCCAATTTTTTGATATCTTCTTTCTTAAGGTGTTGGTTAAGGATTACTTCCAACTTGTCTTTCCTATTGAGCTCAAAAAATTGTTGTGTTAAAGAATCAAGAATATTAATAGCAAAAGCTGAATGCACATTGCTAAGATATCTCATGGTCTAAAGATGTTGAATTAAACAATTTCACCATCAAACTCTATAGTGAGTGTACTATTATGAACATCTGTCTTTGTCCTTAATGTCTTTAAGAAAGGTCTTCCTAACAAGATAAGGATGACATTAGGAGAATTTTCATTCTCTATGTCAAAGATGTAGAAATCTATCAGGAAGACTAAATCATTAACTTATACAAGAACATCCTTAACAACTCCTTCAGAATAAACATTAGACTGATCAATAAATTGTATAATCACATCAATTTCTTTTAAAGGACCAAGATTTTAAAAAGCTTAAATAGAGTGTGGCATAACATTAATTGATTTTCCTAAATCTAGCATGGTTCTTTCAAATATAGTGCTGCTTATTTAGTGAGAAAAAAATGAACATATTAGGGTCTTTGTACTTAGGGGGAAGTTTCTTTCATTAACAACCGAGACATTCTCCCCCCACACTTACCTTTTCATCATCTCTGAGGTTCTTCTTAGAGGAGCATAATTCCTTGAGAAACTTTACATATTAAGGTACTTTTTTTATTGCATCAATGAGGGGTATGTTTACTTCCACATTTCAAAACATCTCTAAAATTTCCACTTCTTTTCCACTCTTTAAGACTAAGACACTTGCATTATCTTTTGGATTTACCATAGTTCGCTTGATCCTTGGGCTTCTTTCTATCAATGGTCATGACAAGTTGATTCATTTGATTTTCCAAGTTTGGAATGCTTACCTTTATTTCTTGTTGAAATTATTTGGTGTTATTAGCAAGGGCTTTAAAAATTTCATTAAGAGACATACTTGAGTTTTAGGGCACATTTTGTCTAGCATGAAAGGTTGATGACACTTGTTGAAATTGGAGATTAGGGGTAAAGAATTACTTGTTGACAACCATAATTAAAGTTGGGATGATCTATCTATTTGGGATTATAGGTGTTGGAGAAAGGATCATACTTACACTATGGTTGCCCTTACAATCCTTCCATGGCATTGACTTGCTCCATTGAATCATCTCTAAGTGTTGGACACATATCATTTAGATGTCACATACTCGAACTTGTTGCATGTTTCTTACAACCATTTGATGCACAAAAGAAGTCAAATTATCAATTTGTTGTTTAAGGGTTAATATACTTACCTCATTGAGGTTTTTAGATGGTTGATCATTCCAAGTGTAAAATTTTTGGGAATTCAAGTCATGTTTGCTATCAAATTCCTTGTGACTTTTGGGGTTTTATCTACCAATACTCTTCCATTAGTTGCCTTTTTCATAAAAGTATTAGATTAGAAGTTGATCATTGATTTGATGATGGGGGCAACTCACTTAAAATTTCTCAAAATGTTCCTAATATTCATATAGGAACTTTCCATTGTATTGTCAAAAACCATATATCTCCTTTCGAGTGGTGGCTACTATAGAAGCTAGAAAGTACTTCTTTAAGAATAGCCTTTTCATCTCATTTTATATGTTGATCGATCTTGAAGGTAAGTAGTTGAGCCAATCCTTTGCTAGGTTTGCCAAGAATAATAAGAAAGCTCTTAACTTGAATTGATTTATAGATATCCTATTAGATTTTATACTTAAGTAGATCACTTGAAATTCCTTTAGATTTTTATATGAATCATTAACTGCAAAACCATGAAAATTTGGCAAGAGATGAATTAGGCCAAATTTTAACTCAAAAGCAACATCATCATTAGGAAACACCAACTCCTCAAGAGATCAATTGTTATTGGTGTTTGCAACAATGATTTTATCTAAGTGTCACTTGATAAGCTTGATGATGATGTAAGTTTGGATGTAAGTGTAAGTCCTAATAAAGGTGGAAAAATTGCATCCTTGTTGGCTTGGCTTGAATATAGTCCCTTGTTTGGTAGAGCTTTTGGTCAAACTCTTTGTCAAACATACAAGCTTGTGACATAAGTCATATAGGATTACAATCATAAGAAAATAGATTAATTAAACAATCAATTCCAAACAATGGTGACAAAATTTGATGTGTGTCAAATACACCAAAATTACTCTAAATCACTCAAGTAACAATTTTGTAATTAGGTTGGTAGAGGTTGAATCCACAGAGATTGAGTTTTGATTAATTAGTTACCTAATGATCTTAGTGCTATTGAGTTCACATAAATAACAGAGCAAAGGGTAAGGAATTTAGTTTTAATTAAACTAATAAAAATTAAAACAAAAAACTAAATACAAATAAAATCAATAGATAATTACACCTTTGGCAATGAGGATATCTACACCATTGAATTCATACATTAATCATTGACACTAAAGATAATAAATTCTTTAATTAAATGTTTGATTTAGAATAATGACAAATTTTATTATTATAAATATTTTCCTTAGTTCATTGTTAATTGAAACAGGCTCTTCAATTAATCTTTTATCAATTAAACTACCTAGGATAAGCTCTTTAGGTATAATTTATTGATATCATTAAGATAAGAAAGATAGCTAAATTTGAACACCAAATTCACAAGTTGATTTGTTTAATTTTAGACTATATTTTTCATAGAAATTAGACAAATACTTAGCCATTATTATCAATTTTTATTTGCTACTTAGTATTAGAATTATTAAGTCATTATAAACTTGAATTCTAAACTAGCATTAGATCATAAAGTATAAATGTCTAGTATGCATCCTAGCAATCAAACAATATAATCATAACCAATTATGAAGAACACCATAATTCAAAGTGAAGAATATGATTTGAAATTAAAATCAATAAGTCTTATAATGGTTCCTTCAAAGACTTTAATCCTTATGATTGACCCTAACCTTACATATTGTAGGCATGCACACAAAAAAGAAAGAAAAGTCTACATATGTATATGTTTTTGGTACCTTAATGTACATGTGAAATTATGTCATTTTATTTGTTTATTTATTTACTTTTTCTTTTTGTTATAGATTCAAGGAATTATACTTTTTTTACTTGATTATTAATTCCAAATTTAATAAAAGCTTTTTTGATTGAGTTGAAAGTGTTTGATTGTTGTGACTATTGAAATATATGTGCTTTTATTGAGGTTTATATGTATGTCTAAGAAAGCATGGTCATTAATGTGATGTTTTTCTTATAGGTTTCCCTTGAAATTAGGCTTAAATAGAGTTTGAGTAAATAGGAGTAGTTTTAAGTTGCTTAGTAATTAGAAGTCTGACATGAGACCCATGTCAACTTTCACGTCAAACAATGGCTTAAGATATGAGTACACAAAGCACTATAAGTTAATTACTTATTGAGTGGCTAGGCGCTTTCATCATAAATGATAGTATTCATGTTAAGTGCCTAGGGAAGAATGAAGAGTTATATATATATATATATATATATAAACACACATACACTTCATTTGCTACTTTTTCTTGTAGTAATTGAAAGGGAGATTACAAGTTAAGTGTCACATATTTGATTACGTTGATTGTAAATGTTCATAAATTGATTAAGTGATGTGTATGGATATGAAAGTAATCTTTCAGATGTGAACAAGTTGCTTATTTGATTTTGTGGAATTTTAAGTTGAGAGTCAACGTTTAAAAGGTGTTATTTTGTTAGCTTTTATTTTCCTTTAAAGACATACATTGCATTCGTGTAAGATTTTATGGGTAGATCTTCTGAAAACCCTCACAAGACATAGCTCATCCATTAGGGGCGACCTAAGGGTTTTAAGGCTTGTTGCATATGCTAAATGAAATCATGATTCTTACAAAAATGAGTTATATTTTATGTTATTCAATTTTGTTTATTTTACTCAAGGATGAGCAAAATGTAGGTTTAGGAGTATTTGATAACATCATAATTGTAACAATATTTATATTTTATTTACAATTTATGATTTGTTAAATTGATTATTTGATATATTTAGTAAGTGTTTTGTAGGTTAGTGATTTTAGAAATAACTTTTGAAGATTATGATATGAACTAGAGAATAAAGAGGCTGAGGAGTTAAAGGAAATTAATTTACAAGACATCCTAATCATGTTTTAGTAGTCAACTATTTGAATGGTTAAAAAAAAAAAATATATATATATATATATATATAGGAGCTGATGTTGAATTGATGCGACTTTATAACCTTTAGAAAGCTTACACATAAGGCTACAACTTTTGTTTTTATAGCTTGATTCAGTTCAATCATTTTCTAGGCAGAAATTTCATTATAAGTTGAATTTGCTGAAATTACAAGATTTAAAATGTGATTTTAGTGAGATAATTGGTCATGATTTATGGAGAAAGATCAGTAGTTGATATTGTAAAATGATTTTAGTGATTAAAGGAGACCTATCAAGGAGATAAAGTGCTAAAATTAAGGGGATAGATTAGGAAAAAACAATTTAAAACAAAAGTGCACAGCTGGTTTGCAAAAATTTTAATTGCTACTGAAAATTAAGGATGTGTTTTGGTGGATTGGATGATAGGTAAGCTTATTCGAGAAAGATTATATGGTAAGAGGTGATATTTTACTATAAAAAAAGGGAGTGAAAGATGGTGGAAGGGGAGGTAGAAGGGGGGAAAGTTGGGCTGGAAAAGAGAGGGATTTGTTTAAAATTAATTTTTTTGCCATTTCATGCACTTGTCTCGTTTTTCCATGATGTTGATGAACTAAATTCATAGCTAGGAATTGGATGTAAACTACACAAAATTTCTTTGTCTTGTACTTGAGTTTTTAAATTAGTTTAATATTTAATTTTATTCATTATGCCTAATTCCATAATGAGTTTGTATCATTTATTATCTATATTCAATATGAACTTAGTGGATTATATAAGACACAACTAAGGAAGATGCCATATTCATTTATTACATGTGCACTCTTGAATGAATTAATTCTTATTGAGGTAGACGCCATGCTAAGATAGGATTTTGGTTTTTATTCTTCTTATGGGTTTAATGAGTTTTATTCATTAAATAAGCCAGATGCCAAAGTAGTTTAATGATTAGGAAGACTTGATTATAGCTAGACACCAACAAAATGATCATACTAATGAACCTAAAATTGAAGTGATGATTATTGAACACATAAAATTAATGTGTATGGTGAAATTAAATTCCTAGTGTTTATTTCTTTATGTTTAGTTACAATTGTTTGCTATAATTTAAATTCATTTTACCACATTGATTATTTTCATGCATATGACATAACTTATTTGTTGCAAAGTTAGATGATTTGAATAAATTAGACAAATTCTCATGGAATCGACCCTTGCATTTTTGCACTATACTATTGTTGATTCGTTCACTTGTGAGGTATAACTTTTTAATGATCAAGTTTTTGATATGCCTATTTATAACTCTAAGTGACAACAAAAGTAACCTAAAGAAAGATGAACACTTCCTTTTAAGAACCAATTTAACTTATTTAGAGAACAACTTTTAATTACATTAGGATAGTTTTGACTAGCTTATAAGTTAGATTGAGAGCATTTGATAAAATCAAATCTAACTTATAAGCTAGTCAACGCTATCCTAATGTAATTAAAAGTTGTTCTCTAAATAAGTTAAATTGGTTCTCAAGAGGAAGTCAACTCAAATAAGTATAGTTAGGACAAAAATACACTAAAAAGGTTAAATATAAAAGAATAAATATAATGTGCATAACATACTTATTAAGTTCTTGATGTTTTATTGTCATTTTGTTAATGGGTGTGCTTATGCTTTGGTTTATTACTTCTGGTTGCTTGTGCCAAATAAATCATTGTAAATTGTGTTAGAGGGTCATCGAAGATAACATTAAGGGGTGAAACATTGCTTATAATTGAATATTTGACTATTAACACTTGAATTTAATTTTACTCATTACCATGATCATGATTTTATTCTCAATTTAGATCATTTATATGAGTGATTATGTCTTTAAATTTATTACTCAATTTTCATTTACTACAATAAGCTATTACTTGATCAAGAGAGTGTTTACCATATTGCCTTCTAGAAGTTTAAATTTGAGCCAAATTAGTTTGTTTGTTGCTTAGCTTTCCTTTACTACAATAATCTACTAGCTTGCTAAGAAATACTAGCTTGCTAAGAGAGTGTTCACCATATCTCCTTTTAGAAGCTTAAATTAAAGCCAAATTGGTTTGTTTATTACTTTATTTGAGAATATTAAATGCAATACTTAATAAATATAGAAGAAGGGATTAAAAAAAGCTCATTATCTTGTTGTGATTACCTTTATTCCTACAATGAATGGCCTATTAGAGTTGCTTCTCTTCTTGGATTGGCATTTGAACATTTTTTTACTAGTTTTTTGCTTTTGGGACTTTCTTATTTGTTGGGTTAGGTTGTTTTGTTAGTGCTACTATCTCCTTGTTTCTTTATTGTCTCTTTTTTATTGTATTAGATGCTCTCTTATTATTATTCACTCTTATTATCCTTTTGCTTCTTGATGTCTATCCCTTCTTGACATTAATTCCCTTCCCATAAATGCAAAGAAATCCTCATTTTTATGAAAAAGGGGTGTTCGATTTTACAGTTGATTTTTGCTTTTTGTTGAATGGTTGAGATTGATTCTCCTTTTATTGAATGGTTGTGACTGACTTTCCTTTAGTTGAATGACTATGATTATTTCTATACATGTTCAATATTTTATGGGCTATTAAATTAGAGAGTTTGCACTTGAATTGGCTCTTTAAGCCTTAAAGAAAGCACTAGAAGCCTCCTACAAGCTAATATTATTATACTTGTATATTATGTATTGGACTTTAAGCTAGTATTGAAATTTGTAAATTAATTTATAGTAATTAAATTATTTTTGCTTTTCTTTTTTTTTTCTCTCATTTTTTTTTTCCAATTTTTTTTTCTCTTTGATTTCTTTTTTTTTTTTTCATTTGCATGTTCAAATAAAAAAACTATAATCTAATTGCAATCATATTTCGCCTACAAATTAGTCCTACACATGTTTGAACCTATGAGTGAATATGAGTAAGGTCCACTTTTGATAAAGGCGTGCAAAATAGGGGTATAACAATTCCCTTTCTTTGTGAATTTCTTTAATGTAAAGGAATGAATAAATACCTTCATGGATCCATATTTTTTCTGCCTTCTAGGTACTTATGTGATGCATGAAATTAATTCACATATTTTGTGTCACAATTTTAGTCTTTTTTCTAGTTCTTAAGTTAATTAGTCTTAATATTTTGGGTTTTAATTGCATTTGTCTAGTTTTTGTTATTTTGCTATTTTGTAAGTTTAAATGATGAATTGGTCTTTAAATGAACTTAAGGAGATAAAGGATTTGAACTAGGAAACCTCTTATCTTTCATTAAGAATTCCTATTATGGCAGTTTGGATGCTATTTGGCTTTTGGGCCATAATTAGAGCTATAAACCTTGGATTGGGCATTCTTTAGCTTTTTGGAAAGTTAAGGCATAAGGCTACAACTTTTATTAAGAGCCCAACTTGAAATTCTATTGCTTTGATATTCAAAAGTTGGTTATAAGTTAATGGTGTAAATCTAGATAGAAACTCAAATTTCATTAGGAATCCTAAAAGATAAGGATTGAAGTTGATTTTGTAGGGTCTATGAACTGGCCAAATTAGGGTTTTGAGAAAGATATATATTAAAGGGAAAATATCATAATGAGGAAGAGGGTTCCAAGTGGTGGAGAAGTAGGATGAAACGACAAGTAAAGGATCTAAAACAATGAAGATAAAAGATGAACGTAGATGACTTAAAGACTGTCAGCCTTCCTTCTTTTGTCTCTTCTTCCTCACTATTTACTTATTTATTTCAAGATGTTCTATGAACATTTAATTATTTACTTGTTTGTTTTGATAAACATGAATGGCTAAAACTATTATTCTAAGGTAAGGATGTAGTTATTGAATTCTATTACAACTTGATATTTTGTTTATTTTGAACAATCTTAATTAATTCCATTTGATGCTTTTGATTTTCATTCATGTGAGTAACTGACCATTATTTGCATGTTTAAGGTATTAAACAATAGAGTGAAAGTGGAAGTTTAATACTAATTTGTAAAAGTATTAAACCTATATTATGTAGTTTAGACATAAATACACATTTGTGATTGCTGTTAAGAATTCCATAAATCATAAGTAATTCATGTTAGTTTCTGTAATCATGAAAGTAAATATAGGATTAATTTGACTATAATTGTTGAGTCTTGAAGGAGATCATCATATATCTTAGGGAATTTGGTTATTGTTGTTAGCAAGTTTAATTCTAACAACCTGATGTTAAGTTTGTTATTGGGATTTAGTCCTAGAACCTTGTTTATTGATTTTTAATTTTGTAGTTAGATCAATCCCTCTTTATTTGGTTTATTTAGGTAATATTGAAAACTTGCATAATTTGGTACTTAAGTTTACTCCTTATGGAATAGATACTTGAACTCATATCCAATTTACTACTTAAATGTCCCATACATTTATGGTGGATTTTAGGACAATCACCATACAATAATGCCCTTGCTTTAGGCAAACTTGTTTAAGAGTGTGCTTAAGATTATAGAGTGAGCCCATGACACACGTTAAGTTGAATCAAGGTAGTTGATTGCTACTATTGGCATGCCAAGAGTAAGTAATTCATTGATGATTAGATTAAAGCCCTATTGAAGGTCTTATGATGTTGTATGAAATTACATTATTCTTTATTTAGAAATTTTCTCATTGTTTTGTTGTGCTGCAAATTTGAACTTTATGGGATCAATTGATGCCTAACTAATAGCTTTACCTGAGATTTTGTAAGGACTACGATTATTCTAATTGCATCATGTGACACTTGAGGACTTTGATGTGTGTTTAGGCTAGTGCAAATAGGATTTCCAACCACCATTCTTAGTTAAAGTCTTAGAAGTAAGTTGGTATGTCATCTAAACTTACTTAATATAGCTACATTGCTTTATCACTTAGGTTATGAATAGGAAGCATACTCAAGCATGCGTAAAGTGATTCCTAGCTGTAATTTATAGTCATAATTTCAGAAGTAAATTGCTATGTCGTCCAAACTTGCTTAAGATGGTTGTATCACCCTATCGCTCGGGCTATAGATGTAGATTGCATTTTTAAACTCACACATAATGGATCCTAATTGCCTTTTGTAGTTGAAATTTCTGAAGCAAGTTGACAAGTTATTTAAACTTGCTCAAAATGGTTATATCACCCTATCGGTTGGGTAATGGATGAAAAACACATTCTCATGCTTGCACAAAATGGTTTCCAATTGCCATTTATAGTTGAAATTTCAAAAATAAATTTCCATGTTGTTTTAACTTATTCAAGATAGTTGTTTTGCCCTATTTCTTAGACTATGGATGTAGAACAAATTCTTAAACTTGTGCAAAGTAATTCCCAATTTCCATTTATAGTTGAAATTTCAGAATTAAATTGACATGTTGTCTGAACTTGTTCAAGATCGTTACATCACCTTATTGCTCAAGTTACAGATGTAGAACACTTTCTCAAGTATGTCCAAAACAACTATTATGACTTGGTTTCATTGGTAATGGTTGTTCACACACATGCTTGTACTTGCACAATATTGGTTATGCAACACACACTATACTTATGGTTAGTGAAAATTGGAGTATGTCCTAACACATATGTCAAGGGTTTGTCTTCTGCCTTACTTGTCCTTCCTAAATGATTTTACAAAGCCATCATCTAGATATCTTCCTTGGTTTTGATTTATTATGACTAATGATTTACCTTTGATTTGGAGCTTCCCATTTCCTATCACGCCTTTTGATTTTAATCTTCCTTTTTAACTTTTTTCTCCTCTTCATTTTTCTTTTATTTTGTTTTTCAAACTCAAAATAATTAAGGCCACTACGAATTGTTTTTTACTCATTTGCTTTTAAAAGGATCACTTAACTTTAGGGAGATGCAAATGCTCCTTTTGCAATGTTTTTGGAATTAAACTTTCATACCCAAAATATTTGTTAAAGCTTAAGGGTCCTTTCTTGCTAGAACATGCTTGACTCACTAGCCTATTTATTCTTAAGTCTTGGCCCTATAATAAATCTCTAGTCATCAATCCATCCCAGCTTGTTGATGCCAGACATGACGTTAGGAAGAACTCCTCATATCCTTGAGAGTCTTAAACTAACAAATACATTATATGTTATGTCTATTTTAGATGCCCATTGGCATATACCAGTCAAATAAATATGATTATATTAATTGCATTTTTGTTAAGGTTCAAAAGAAAGATGTTATTAATGGGACAACTAGTTTGTAAGTGAGGGTAAGGGAAAATGATAATCTTTTGTGACTTTGATGAAAGAAAATGATGTATTTGGAGAGGAAGTGGTAAAAAGATAACTACTTGCATTGTAGAAATTACAAAGACCAATCCAGCAACTTGGCATGAATGTGGTCTAAATGCCTTTCCTGCATAAACCCTATCTCTCTAATTATGTCTTACATCCTTTTTGATCTCATTCATTATGCTCCCATCCCTAGCTAGCAACCAATGATTGGTTGATTTGAATCTTAGCAGATGCTTAGGAAAAATATTTTCTAATTGCATATAAGTTAACAAGGTTTGACATATCTTTACCATCCGTATCTATTATTATTAGTGCCCCTAAGAAAATGACTTTTTCACAACATATAGACTTTTGTAGTTCAGTGCTTACTTATCCCTTGGGTCACTTTAATTTAGTGAGATCCTCTTCGAGACTAAGTCTCCTTCTTTGAAGTACTTAAGGCATATTTTTCTTTGATTTGCTTGCCTCATTTGACTTTGGTGTAATTGTTTATGGTAAATTGTACCTAACCTATTTTCCTCAATGTGATTTAGTTGCTTATATCTAATTTTAAGCCATTCTACTTCTTTTAATTTTGCTTCCATCATAACCCTCAAGGAATTTTAACTTCAACTAGAAAAACTACCTTAATTCCATAAACTAATGAAAATAGTGTTGCCCTTATAGGAGTGTATATTGTGGTGTGATATGTATTTAATGCAAACATCTCATGCCAGTCTTTGTATGTAATTGTCATTTTTTTAATGATTTGCTTAAGATTTTTATTTGTCTCTTGAACTGCCTCATTCATTTTTTGACTAATAAGGGACAAAGTTATGATACTTAATTTTAAACTGATCATAAAGTTCAATCATCATTTTATTGTTCAAATTAGTGGTGTTATCTATAATTAGCCATTCTAGCACTCCATACTAACATATGATGTCTTTCGTGATGAGCTTAATAGTTGCTTTATAAGTGTCGCTGGCATAAGATGCTACTTTAACCCATCTTATGAAGTAATCAATTGCCACTATGATGAATTAGTGCCCATTAGATGCTTTTGGGGTAATAAGAACAATTGTATCTATTCCCTATATGGAGAATAAGCATAAAGATGTCATAGCATATAATGAAGTAGGTGTTGTGTGTGTCAACTTGTATATTATACTTTAAAGATCATTTTGACCATGGAAAGGCCACTACCATGTGACCTATATAAACCCTCATGCACTTTTTTTTTTTATTATTTCTGCCTTAACCAAATTTACCCATTGCAATAAGATTAAGTTATAATCACCCTTGTAAAGGATGTCCCTACTGAGGAAGAATTCATTTCCATCCTTCTTATTATTCTTTTTTTTATTTTAATTTATGCCTTTAGGATATTCCTAAACTTTAAGGTAGTGCTTTATGTTATAATACCATGACTTATCATCTACTTCTCCTTCAATGTGCATGCAATGATCCAGAGTGTGATAAACATTGACATATATCAATTAAGCATTGGCTCAAGAATCCATCTTGTACATTATTGTTTAAGTATAAAAACTTTGATTATTTTCTTGAGATATATAGTTGAACGTGATCTGATCAAATTGCGCCACCAGTTTTTTTATGTACTAATGATAGGGAATGAGCGTATGGTCTCACATTTTCCATTCATTTAGTAGTTGATAAACAACCAACGTTAAGTCGTTATATACCTTAAGATTTTTACCTTTTGTCCCTAAGGCACATAATAAAGTCAGTGCACATGCCTTATATTCTATTATGTTGTTGGTGTATTTGAATTGCAGGTTGGTAGTAATTGGATATTGCTTGCCCTCAAGAGAAATGAGGACCACACCAATTCCATGCCTTAATGCAATCAAAAATTGCTTGCCCTTTGTCATTCATCTATTTGCTTTATGTCATCTTTTTTAGTTATTTGTGGCTAAGACATTTTTATTTGAGAAATCAAATTGTATTAGCTTGCAATTAAGAATGGCTTGGTCCTAGCTATGGACTAACTTTCTTCTTACTTAATTACGTATTAAAGGTCTAACGGAATCTTGCCTTTAAATCATCCAAGGTTGGCACATTGAGGGTATTTTTAGATTTTGTCTCAAGAAAAGTACTAGTTAAACATCAATTATATCTTTAGGCATTTTGAATAATAAATGAAAGGTTATGCATATGTTAAGATGATAGTTTAAATGATAAAATTAGGAACTTAAGTGCCATTAATATAACCATATATCATTGGTTGACACATGACAAAAGACTACCATTTTATTACATAACTACCCTTGAATGTAATGGGTATTAATAAGTAAGGAAACTTATGTTACATTACTTTGTAAGAGACTTAAGTGACTAAAGAATCTGTCAAGCATGCTAATTACTCATAAAACACCTAGGTTGCATGGATGGATTAGTGGGGCTTAAGGTGACTCTTCTTCCTCCTCTTTAACGATCATATGGATTGTTAATGCACAATGACTTTGGCTTGATTGAGGAATCCTGCAATCTTGAATTGGTGAGTTAGGGGAAGTACAAGCTCACTTCATCTTCCAAGTATGCTTGGGCGACACCATCTTGGTTTGGTTAGTATCTAATCAGATTATATTAGGGTGGTAATGCACTGAAGATGTTTTCTAATTCCTTTACTTAGGCACTAGTTATTTTTCATCATCACTTTGGCCACTTTTAGCATTACTTTAAATGGTTAAAATGGAATCTTAAAGAATGACTCCTTTGATTAAGGAGTTGCATTTGCAATTTCAAAAAATAAAAAAAGTGCATTTTAATGCTTCTTTAGTTGCCTTGGCATTAGGCATTCTTAATAGTTTAAAGATAAGCAAATCGTACTTTGCTTAAACTTCAATTAGTCAGTCACCCATGATGAACTTTACCTTTTAATGGCATAGATCTAAAGGTGACCCAATAGGCAACTATAGGTAGTTTTAATAGCCATGACCTAGAAGGACACATTAAAAGTAAATGGTCTAACCTATATTAAAAGCTTAATGGTCCTTATGACCTCACATTTTATACCATCGAATGCTCAAACAATCATATGACTTGATGTCATGATGACAATTTTAATTGGTAACTATTTTATAGTATATTGAGGCATGACATTCAAAAATGATCCATTATTACTGAGGACACAGGACATGTTATAACCATGATTGATGACCAAAATGCATAAAACGTTAGTATAGTTATGTCCCTCAATTGGATTTTCTTCCAAGAACAAGATGCCATTGCTTTTCATGATATTATTAACGATATGGTCAAAGTTAGCCAAAGAAATTTTAAGTGAAACATATGCTTAGATGAGAATTTGCAATAAGGATTTTTAATGAGGCTTAGAGTTCATTAGCAAAAAGAGAATTAAGATTTTAGTTGGGGTTCAATTAAGCTACTTAACTATGTTATACTCACTTTACATGATGTATTTAGAGAACAACCATTATCTTTATCAATAACATTTTCCTTAAGCTCAAGATTATGTTTAATAGATGACTCTACTCCCTTAAAATTTTGAGGGGTTTCTTTCACATCATTTAAGATCATAATGGCCTTTACTTTCCTTTGCTTGAGTTTCTCCATGTATTTTATAATGTAATATCTTTGACTTTGAGTCATGCCCTTCACTTATGCAATGTCATATGTTATTGTCAATGCTAACGTTGATGCCAATGCTCAATTATGAGAGTTACCTAATAGCTATAGTTCTACTTGATTACTTTACTATTCTAATAAGGGTAATAAAGTGTTAGTGAAGGAGGTGAGGCCTAAATGACTAAGTAAAATATTTTTGGTAGTGCTAAGTTTCTTTGATGTTAAGAGGGTTATGAGTTGATACCTCAACCTTTACCATCTAACTTCTAAGGAATTATGATTTAGTCATCAGTAATCATCATCTAAGCACTCTTTAATTTAATTTACTACCTTGTCATCAAGGAGGGGATTAGCATTAACATCAAGCTTCTTTTTGGCTTTCTGAAAGTGATGCAACCTGCATCACTGTGTCTCTCACCAACAAGCTCTCATCGACAAGTTCCATAATGTTCACTCAAACAAGAAAATTAGCTCACATTCAAGCTCATCAGTCTTTTTGACAAGTCCATAACCAACGAGATTCTTAATGTTAACTTTCCATAACCAACAAGATTCTCGTTGTTGACTTTCTATAACCAATAAGATTTTCATCACTGACTTTGTCATTTCATACATTAAAAATATTTTATTTTGACAATCTTTCTTTATTAACTCTTAGTTCTTAAGCTTGATTTGAGTCTTTTCATTATATTCTAATTTTCTTTAAAAGGCAATCAATGTTATGTAGAAACCAAATTTGATTGGACGAATGAAATTGCCTTAGGCGTTCTTTTAAACCTCGAAGAGTTCATACCTATAAAAATCTAAAATGGTTTTCACTCTATCCTTAAAGAGTTGGGGCTTTCCAAAGTCTACATCCTTGAAGAGTTGTAACCATCAATCTAGAAGAATTGATGTCCCATCAACTTCATTGGAAACCTAAAAGATCAACCATTGAAGTCATTTCTCATTTTCACACTTTGATTAGTTTTGTTTCATTCACTTCTTCCTCCTAATTGATAACTCTGCAACGCATATCTGTAAAAATTCAAAACATGAAAGTTGTAGATCTACAAGTTCTTATTTGTTTGCAATTGGAATCACTCCATTCTAATCTATCAATTGAGAGATATGACCATTTTCCTGATCACACGTAGAGCTGCAATTTTTGCTCGAATTTCCATAAGTCACTCTCTCTATCCTTTTTTATTTTGACTTAATTGCCAAGCCTTTGACTACATCTTTTTTGGCATTAAAGCTTTGGAGGAGAGGACAATCCTCCAAGACAAGCAAAATGTCAAGGTAGTAGAGTCATTTCATTGAACGGAGTGCACACACTTGTTGAGAATTTACAACAACATATGCAAGAACAAATTGATACCTTGACCTAAGAAGTTCAACGTCTAAGGGTTGAAGCAAACAACCCTTCATCCTATTCTAGAACTAAAGAATCCAATGGTAATTCCTTTTCTTTAAAAAGTGTTTAGTTTTTTCTCTAAAGGAGGAATGCTCATCGTTATGCATAAGAATTTTGTGAATTAGATTGGGAAAAGGAAATCAAAAGGGGCATTCTAGAATTTTCAAGTATTGATTTTGCTGATGAAATTGTTAATTGGTTGACCCTTATAAATGAAGTCTTTGAATATAGAAAAGCCCTAGATGATCATTGCATTGGTATCATTACTATGTGATTCTCTGGCAAGGCCATAGCTTGGTAGTGATGAGAGAAACAAACTTGTTCATCTGTTAGTAAGGCTCTAATCGTTTCATGGCAAAAGATGGAGAACAAGATTTGAAAGTATTTCCTTCCCAAAGGATATAAGAGAAACCTCTATTAAAGGTACCAAAATCTAAGGTAATGTATGCGATTGGTAGACTAATACACTAATGAGTTCAACGAATTGGTAATTTGTAACAATATTCAAGATCTCAAAGAGGTGCTTGTGAGCAAGTATTTAAATGGTCTTCAACTTCATATCCAAAATGCCTTAGAAGTCCTCGACATTTAAGATTTGGGAGTTGCATATCAATGGACATACAAAGTGGAGTGTTCTCGCTCTAGGAGGTAACAAACCCCTACTTTGTTGAATTGAGCAATGAGGAGTATCACTGACACCGCCAAAGTGGCTAAGATTTTGGCACAACTCGATAGTAAGCTCCTTACTCAACCTAATCTTTCAAAGCAACCAAGTACAATTAGTATGTGTTGTTATTCTTGTGGGAAGATTAGTCATCATGCTAGCAATTATTGATTTAATAAAAATCAACTAGCTGACAAAGCTTCCTAGTGGATAATGAGTATGATGATGATGATGAGGAGCTACATAAAGAAAAGTCTAAAGATGATGAAGTTGTGGCAAAAGATGAACAAATTGTACATATTGATTCTGACGAGCTTCTTAGGGTAAGAAAGATTTTCCTCACTTCCAAAGATGACATCAAAGATAAGTGGTTGCATACCAATATTTTTCAATTAGCTTGCACCATTTCGGGGAAGGTATGTCAATTGATTATTGACTCTGGTTGTTATGAAAATGTGATTTTTGAAGTAGCAGCAAGCTAAAATTGGAGTTGAAGGGGCATATGACACTTTACAAAATGTCATGGTTAAAGAAGGGTACTAAGGTGACTATTTCCAAATAATGTCTTGTCATTATTTTCATTGCCTTTATTTATTTTGGCAAAATATAGTGTGATGTTCTACCTATGGATGCTAGTCATATTATTCTTGGTCGACCATGCCAATTTGATAGGAAGACTATCAAATGACTATGGTAATATGTATTCTTTTGAGTATGGTGGAAAGAAGATTACTTTAGCACCTAGTAAGGAACCTCTCAAGACTCCTTTTGTTGAGAATTTCTTATATTTGACTTTGTTAACAATGAACAATGTGAAGGGTGCCATAAAGCGGGTTAGTATCATATATATTTTACTTAGCAAAACTAATGTGGTTGTATCTTTTAAAGCTCATCAAGTTTAGCATCTTTTGGAAGAATTTAACGATGTCTTTCTAAAAGATTTACCACCTAGTCTTCCTCCTACAAGAACATTTTAAAGGAGTTTACATCTTTTTAAATATTTAGAAACTTTTAGAATCTTCTAGAGATATCTACATTCTTCTACAACTTCCTAGGGACTTCCAAAGCATTTCAGAACCTTCTTAGATTACACTCTTCTAAAATCTTCTACAATGTTCCACGGCTCTCCTTAGTGTAGGAATTACTTATTCTGTGACTCCTCTTTGATGTAGGAACTACTTCACATAAATGGTACATGATACTATGATATTATAGAATAAATATGACCAAAGAAAGGAAAATATGGGTTATAATAAGCATTTAATGGTAATCAGATCACACAATTACAATTTCTTGTTTTTATCCTAATTTTTGGAAGATATGAGGGAAAATGGGTGGATGACAAAGATTAATATTTTTTTGGTAACTCTTGTAAATAATTAGTTTAGTTTGTGGGCACAATGATCTCTCTATTTATCCTAATTTATTTACTTTGGATTGCTCCTTTAGAAAAGAAAACTCATCCTACCATTAAGGATGGATGTTGATGGATAAAAATGGAGATAAAGAAGAGGCAGAGTCCACACATTAAAATACTTCTAAAAAAAAATTATATCCTTATTGTGTTTTAGGGTGAAAACTTAAAATTTAAAAAAAATAAATTCTCAAATATGAGTCTAGATTCTATCTTTCCTCCATCTCTATTCATTTCTCTGTTCACCCAAAGAAACCCATCGAAAAAATTATAATTGCGAGCTAGTAAAATCGAATAAATGGTTCTCATCTAAGTTAAAGAGAAAAGTAGCGCTGACACCCATTTCAAAAATCAAAACAACAATTGTTGTTACTATTACTACATCAAGTGTCTGTAACATCGGGTACTAGCTTTGAGGTGGAAATTTAACTCAATTTTTATTTTACCAGTCCAATGATTAAGTTTGATTTCCATGTCCATAGCAAACTTGTCTGAGGGGTTGTTTTGCACCTGGCAAAGGAACAATAGGTTCTAGAAAGATGTGCTTGTCGTGAGCAACGTTGCAACTCCCGTAACATTAATAGTCAGATTAACTTCTTTTTAAGTAGCTATGGTATCCTCTCCCAACACAACCCACGAAATATAAATAAAAAAAATTAATAAAAAAACGTCAACATTTCTACAGAGCACAAATCACCAAAATTAACTAAAAACATCAAACCCTGAAAATCTTCCTCCATTTTACTCTATGATAGGTTTACTTCAATTATTAAAGAATTGATTGTTTTGGATAAATAATTCTTGACAGATGAGATATTCTTTTTGAAAAATCCGTCATATATAATAGAAACAGAGGTACAATGAGGAAGGGAAACCCAACTCATAATTTGCACATTGACTTGCCCTTTTTTTATTTTATTAACATTATGAGTTTCTCTTGAAAATAATTGATGTTGAACATTTTGTACATATGGACATGGTGGAACTAGTGAGGCCGTGGAAGCATATTCCTTTATATATAATGCGTATGAGCTCATATTTATATTTGGTGCTTTAACAGAACAAACAAAAAGAGATTAGGCAACTAATCCGCCTTTAGCCGGGTGCGACTAAGGGTTTAGGGACAAATTCAATTCTAATATCGGAGCCTCAAACACACGCAAAAAGTACAAAAAAAAAAAAAAAACACAAAACAAAACAAAAGAAAGAATCCTCGGGATACTCTTAGGCTGGCATCAGGCGTCAGCTTCATCCTTCGTGCAGTCCGACCTTACAAGGGCTACCAACTCCGCATGCCCAAAACCATGGTTGACCACCCTGATTACGTGTTAGGACACCAAGGATGGATGGATCAGTTAGTGTCCCTCCGAGTCCTAGGAGATAGACTGCAGAGTTAAGCTTGAAATATATGGCTTCCGGCCCATGATTTTCTGTCAGTCGAGTTGAAGAGCCTGGGTTGTTCAGGAAAATTATTCAGCATCCTCGCCCCTAAATATATTGTTGCTTGCGCGTAGATGTGAAAACTTTGTACATATTTCTTTTTGGTATTTTTCCGGCTACCGTATATGCTCGCCCCTTTGCCGTATTCCGTTATAGATTTGCGCGTTGTCACTTTAGAAAACACTCCAACAGGCTTACAGAAATCAGGCCCTGGCCATTACCGTTCAAGGGAACATTTCTATCAATAATACGTTTCCAGATCTTTATCTATCCCATTTCTTTCCTTTTTCCTTCTTTTTATTTTTTTGGTAGATTCTCTGTTCCCTTATATTTTGAGATCCCTGGATCTTTAGAATTCCTGAATGCTGCAGGAGTATCTAAATCGAGAGGTATGCCACTGTCCAACAGCACTGACAACCACTGGAACAGATGAATTAACTGGCGCAAAAAACCTATCCAATCACTTTTGTCTCACTTGCTGTCAGTGAAATCTGCATCAATGACATCTCCCTCCGGTCCTTTGCTCGATGAATCTGTGGATCCGGTATCATTCCCAGGAGCAGGGCCAGTACCAGGTGCTCCAGGTTGGTTGTAAAGGGACTGCCCAAGTTGCATGACTTCCTGATTTAGGGCCGCCATGGCATCCTTAATTGCCTGGGTTGATCCACCTGCAATTGCGTCCTTGAGCTTTTTGAGTTCTCCTTCAACCCTTTCTTTGACCGGGGCTGGAACCTTGTCTCCCAGCTCTTTCAGCTGCTTGTCAGTCTGGTAGACGACAGAATCTGCCTGGTTCTTTGTGTCAATAGCATCTCTCTTCTCCTTGTCCTCTTTTGCAAATTTCTCAGCTTCCTTGACCATTCTATCAACCTGTACAAGTTCACTCAGATGTTTATTGACATTGACCTCCAATAATAAGTTTGATCTGCTAACATAACAAAACTCCTAATATTATTGCATCAAAATTTTGACCCAGAGCCTCAAAAGCGCCAAAAAAGTGGTCTCCTTCAAAGAAAATTTCTTGAGTTTCTTTTTGGGAAGGCTGCTTTTCCGAAGTACTATAATTAAAAACTAACTCAAATCACCATTTCAAAAATACAGAGACATCATACCTCATCATTGGGCAAGGTGCTAGCACCGGTGATCGTGATATCTTGTTTCTTCCCAGTTCCTTTGTCAACAGCGGTGACAGAGAGGATGCCGTTGGCATCAATGTCAAACTTGACCTCAATTTGAGGGATCCCACGTGGTGCTGGTGGAATACCATCCAGGCGGAAGCTACCCAGAGATTTGTTGTCCCTCACAAACTCTCTCTCACCTTGAAGGACATTAATTTCAACACTTGTCTGTCCATCTGCAGCAGTTGAGAATACCTCTGATTTGGAGGTGGGCAAGGTAGTATTTCTTGGGATGATCTTAGTCATAACCCCCCCAAGAGTCTCCAACCCAATTGACAATGGTGTCACATCCAACAACACAATGTCACTGACTTCTCCACCCAAAACACCAGCCTACAGCCAAACAAGAACATGCAAGGAAGGCATTTATTCGCTATCAAGACATGGCATAAATTGGGAGGGAATTAACCTATTTGAATCAAAGCACACAAATCTTTATCCATGACACTTTCAAGACCAATGTTAGAATATATTTTTTTGATGTATGGAAGGGCCAACTATACCTGAACTGCAGCACCTAGAGCAACAACTTCATCCGGATTAACAGTGACATTGGGATCTTTTCTTGTCATCTTCTTTACAACCTCCTGCACAGCAGGTATACGTGTTGAACCACCGACAAGTATAACTTCATCTATGTCCTTAAAGGAGAGCTTTGCATCCCTCAAGGCATTCTCGACTGGGGTTTTAAGCCTAGGAAAATAGAACAGAGCAATTCAGTTCAGGATGCAAGCACCAAATTCCAATCACTAGCTGGAAAACACAAACCTTGAGGAAAATAGATGGCACAAATGCATATGAAAAGCAGTAACCAGGGACACTAATGCATAAAATTCTAGAGAAAACAATAGTTGACAGCTTTGCTATATCTGCACTACATACCTGTCAAGAAGGTCAGAGCACAATTCCTCAAACTTGGCCCTTGTAAGGGTGGTTTCAATGTGCTTTGGGCCATCGGCAGTGGCAGTGATGAAAGGCAAGCTGGCCAAGGACAGAAACCTTTTCAATCAATTGAAAATTGAAAGATACATTTGTGCTGCAGCAATGTCTGTGCGAGTATGCACATGCATGCATACATGTGTGGAGAGATGAACCTGTGTGGCATAGAGGGGGCTTATATTGTATACCTGATGTTGGTCTGTGTCAGAGAAGACAGCTCCATTTTGGCTTTCTCAGCTGTCTCAGTTAGCCGCTGAAGTGCTTGTTTGTCTTTCAAAAGTTCAATGCCTTCATCTCTCTTGAAGTTAGCAGCCAGCCAATCAACAATTCTCTGAACAAAAATTGCCCAGAAAGGGAAAAGTGTTAGTGTCACTCACTCCATTGATCAAAACAAGAGGAGAGTTTGAACATAAATCTTGCAATAAGGCAGCACACAAACCCAACCTTGTCAAAGTCGTCGCCACCCAAATGTGTATCACCTGAAGTAGAAAGAACTTCAAACACTCCATCACCAACCTCAAGCACTGCAACAAAAAGTTAGAATAAGGTGAGATATCAAAATGGACAAAAAGCTGATATGGCACCTATTTTTAACTTCCTATTGTAGATTAGAAAGGAAAACATCTCCAAAGGCTTTCAGTTCATAGAACTGATGGAACATTGAACTTGTCCACAGAAAATTTTCAGGGAATAAGATCTGCTCTGCAGAGATCTAATCTCCAAAGCCCAAATATAATATGGCAGAGCTGTGGGTACAGTTACTTGAAGAACAGCCACAATACCTGAAACATCAAAAGTGCCACCACCAAGGTCAAAAACCAGGATGGTTTCATTGTTCTTCTTCTCAAAGCCATATGCCAATGATGCTGCTGTAGGCTCATTGATGATTCGAAGAACTTCCAACCCAGCAATACGACCAGCATCCTTTGTTGCTGTTCTTTGAGAATCATTAAAGTAAGCAGGCACTGTGACAACAGCCTTAGTCACTTTATCATTCAAAAATTTGGAAGCATCATCCACAAGCTTTCTCAAGACCTGAACACAGAAAGAGATGAATCATGACAAGGGAGATAGTACAATCATGATGTCCCATCAAATATGCTGCACTTTGTAAGTGCAAATACTCCATATGTAGTTATCCAACGAAGAGAAGATGAAAGAGGCACTGTAGCATGCACAAACAATGACCAAGCAATTGTTTTCCACAAGAGAGAGAAAATTCCTACAGCCTACATTATGTAGCAAATCATGGCACTGCCAAAATACATTAACTAATAATAGGACAAAAAAAAAAAGGGTGCCTTGAGAAAAATCGAGGCTGAATTGAAGCTCAAATACATTTAATTTTATTGTTCCAAAACTATTTTGTGAGATGTGGCAACAACAACAGCATCCAACTTGTAGGAACTTCGATAACACAGGTTGTATGAAAACTCCCAAAGAACCTTATGTCTTACCATCCTAGACCTTACAATAAGGGAAAAGAGGTCAACTGAACTATTTTAGTGACTTCAATTGCTTTACATTGGTTTCCTGTTGTTGCAATATCATGTCAATGGAAATCCCAGAAAAATAATGCATAACGGGAAGAGTGTTAGAAAAATTCAATTTCAACCCATAACCCAAAGTGACACAAATATTCAACTAAGGGAGACATGCGAATCCCCGCCACAATCCAAAGTCCATTGAAAATCAAGATAGCCATAATTCACCCAAAGAATACAAAAAAAAAAACAATACCGAAAGTACACACAAAGGACACCTGTGAGCTAAAATAAAAGATACAAGAAATAAAATTAAAAAAAAAAAAACAAGAGTACCTGAGCAGAAATCTCTTCGGCAGCAAACTGCTTGCCAATTGCAGGACACTCCAACTTGACATTTCCATTGTCATCCCTCACCACCTTATAAGAGACCTGCCTGGACTCATCATCCACCTCCGACATCTTCCTCCCAATGAACCTCTTCACTGAAAAGAACGTATTCTCCGGGTTCACCACTGCCTGCCGCTTGGCAATTTGCCCCACCAGTCTATCCCCATTCTTCGTGTAAGCAACCACAGAGGGCGTCGTCCTCTGCCCCTCGGCGTTTGTCACTATCGTCGGCTTCCCTCCTTCCATCGCCGCCACCGCCGAATTGGTGGTCCCCAGATCGATTCCCACCACTTTCTCATTCACTACCCTCACGGGTCCCGTGCTGTCGTAACCCCTCCTCCTCGCTGCTCCTGTACTATTATGCCTCAAAAACGCCGCCGTTTTCCTGCTCCCCATAACATTTCGACCAAAGAAAACCGTTTTGGGGGCAAATGAAAAATTGGGTTTTTTAGAGGAAGACGAGGGGAAGCCAGCACCAGCAACACCACCTAGAACATGAATCTGGGCCGTGGAGGAAGCCATTTCAAGTTCTGTCGCGACGGGAACTACAGTGAAGGGCAGAAGCGGAGAAATATATATATATATATATATATTAAAAAAGAACTTTTATTAGAAGCAAACAAGGTAAGTGGAGCAAGAGACTTTGTGATAACAAAACCCTGAAAGACTCTCTCTCACTATGTTCGTAGTTTGTGTGTTCTTTGTGAGGTCGGCGAGAGAGAATACGAACAGGAAGAAGATGACGACAGGAGCCGAGGGCTTTGGATTTACAGGGTAAACGAGAGGGATCCAAGGAGTGGGTTTTTGTGAAAGAGATGAGGGTTAGGCGGTGACACGTCGATGAATTCTAGAATGATCTAAAATTAGCCGAGTGTGATTTATAACAACGGCAACCGATTATTAAATTAGAAAATTTAAAAATTAAAAATTAAAAATTTAATTAATTTAATATGTTTAACTTAAATTAAATTAATAAAATTAATATTAAATACTAAATATATAAAATAATTCAATATATATATATATATAAATATATATTAATGAATATATTATCATCCTATATAAAATATAAATATTATATATATATTATAATATTATTTTTAAAAAATTAAATTATATGTAAATTATAACTTAACAATAGATGATATTAAAAAATTAATTAATATATTATATGAAAATAAATAATTAAGAATAAAGTAAATTGATGTAATTTAATATAAATGATAATATATTGATAAAAATAAGTAATTTAATTTAAATAAATTAAAATTATAATTTATATAATAAATAATAAAATATATTAATAAATTATACAAAAAGTACATTATAATTCATATATCTTTAATTTAGAGTAATTAATGTATTTTTTAAAAGTAAATGACTATATTTTGGATAATAACTTTTGAAAAAAATAAAAAAAATAAAAAAAAAAAAGAATAATGATATATAGTGCTCAAAAAGCCTGAAATTTCAAAGATACGAAATCGGTGAGTTTAAAGTCTAAACATCTGAAATCTTTGAAGAAGGTGAAAACAACAAGCAATTCGTGCAGTGGTATGTGCAGCTTTTTCACAAAAGCCTGGGGAACGAGTGCATCGGTCCTGAGAAAGCTCAGCTTTTTGTTGAAATAAAGTTGACGACGTAGGGCTCTTCGGATGCTTGACCCATTTTCAGCTCCTCCAGTTTTTGATTTTATCAAACGGTACTCGGACTGAACACTGCGCTAATTTTTTATTTTATTAATCGAACCGATTAGTTTAGTCTAATTTTCAAAACCTTGAGTTACGGACAATCGCGGTGGCCTTTTAGATTTCGACCTATTTAGGTTTGAAAAATCGATATAGTCAAATTTCATCGTTGTTTGTGGGTGCCATTAATGATTGGCTGCCAAGTAATAACTGTTCCTTCACTTGACTGTATGCTTAAAGAGAAAAAAATAAACAAGTAAATTAAACAGTTAATATATAAATAAATTTATAATTTTGTATATTTTAATAAATTTAAAGTAATTTTTAAAAGTTAATATTTTGATAATTGCATAATTATTCCGCTAATGAATCTCACTTTTAACTTTGAATTCTATAACATACAAGTTAACATATAAACCTTATTAATCCATAAAAAAAATAAGATGTATTATTAAATTAACAATTTAAAAATAAAAATTTAATTAAAAATACAAAAAATATGATAAAACTTTATCTTTTTTCTTTTTTCTCTTCTTCCTCTCTTTTCAATGACTAATTTTCAAATAAATCTAAACAAATATTTTTAACTTTATTTCTTTTGAAATTAATAATGGAAGAAAAGTAGATTTTATAACATAAATTCAAACTTCAATTACCAAATTAATGTCACTAATTAATTTGTTAAAAATAAATTTACAAATAAAATATAAGTAAATACTTATTATATAAAGTTACTTTTCTGTTAAATGAACTTGTTATTAAAAGGAGAATCGCTCTCCAAACCTTGCGAAAACCATTAGAGAGACTAAATGATACTAATACATTGTACAAATAGAAGGAGGTGAAGTAGTTGCGTTTTTTCTATAAAATGTTGCTTAAGCAATGATGCAAGGTGGCTATTGCATTAAAAGACAAGAGAGAAGTGTTATCTAGATAAGAGGGCTTTACTCCAACTTTAAACATCAAAATTAAAAAAAGGTATGTCTTAATTTTCACATTGTGTAAAAATTTTCAAACCTTAAAATCTTATATTAAAATTAGAATCGTAATTATAAATTGAATATGAGTATATCATTAGGCACATCTCTTATTACTATATCATAAAGATAAATAATGGACATGGATTACGATATTACAAGCACTAACAAATACATAAAAATCAATATCTTTCTCTTTTATACTATTTGTAGTTTACAACTTATTCTAATGGAAAGAATGAAAGGTAATCTCTTATGTGGAGAGGGGACTTGTTTCTTTATTTATATTAAAACTTTATTTGAGTTCACTTATCATATGCTCAATAATAGACTTTACATCAAATAACTATCTTACCCCTAAATTCAAAATTGAAACATACTTTTATTTTACATAACACATAGAAGTGTTAGAGTAAAATATAACTTGTTGGATTACTTTATGATATTTAGGTTTATAATTAACCTATATATTTGATCCATTTTAATCAAAATGGAAAATTCAATTAATGGTAGTCTAAAATAAGAAAATATTCTTACATTCTCCCACTTGAACAACATTAACTGTTTTCTTTACCATTTGAAAACCAAGTTAAGAAAATGATTTTTAGTCAAATAATCATTTTAGTGGTCACAAAACAAATCATAGTTCAATAAATTTACCCTAAATTGTGGTTAACTCCAATAAGACAATAACACTAAACTATGGATAATGATATACTACTTATCAATTTAATACATCCATAATTACTAAAATTAACAAAACACATTAACATGATCAAAATAATATGTAAGTATAGTTTCATTTATAATCTAATCAAGTGATTCTTCTATATAATGTGTAAAGATTCTTATTATGGTTTCTTATAAAGTAACCACTATAAATAAAAACACATCTCCCTAAAGAAATAATCATAGCTTATAATCATGTGATTGCAAATATTGTTTTTACAATATATATATATATATATATATATATATATATATTAAGATAAAATGACATTTCATGAATCATAAAAAGATTAAATTTTATAATTTGCATGGCAAAATCAATTACATCAAAAGCAAATTATAATAGAATTATTCTTACTAATCAATCAATCAAAAAACTTAAAACATTTATATCTTCAACCTTGGTTAGTAGATTTGTTATTATTGTTTCGGTGCCAATAGGCTCAACAAGAATATCACTATTCTTAACCTAATCTTTGATTACATGATACTTAATCTTAATGTATTTGGAACCATTAAACATTTTGTTATTCTTTGAGAACATCACTGCAATTAAATTGTCATGATGAATTCTCAAAGGTCTTGAGATGGAATCCATTATTTGCAAACCATAAATAAATTTTCTGAGCTATATTGCATATGAGTTAGTCTTATAACAAACAGCAAACTCTACTTGCATGATAGAAAAAGCAGGGTGTCTATTTCATATTTTTTTTTTCCAAGAAACTATTATACTAACCAAAAGAAACACATACCCTAATGTAAATTTCATGTCCTTTATACAACTAGCAAAATTAGAATTTGTGTACCCACCCTCTTTAAGATCACTGAACCTCTTGTAGGCAAGCATGTAATCTTTAGTTTTATATAGATATCGTATCACCTTTTTGATAGCAATCCAATACTTATCACTTGGATTAAAAAGATATCTATTAAGCACACTTAAAGCAAATGACAAATCAAACTTAATGCAAACTTAAACATACATTGAACTTCAAACATCACTAGAATAAAACTTATTTTTCATTAAGTTTTTCTGAATTTCATTATGTATTTTTACTAATCTACTTACATTAGCATGTGAACATCTCTAAGTTTTTATTTATCCATTTTAGATCTTTTAAGCATATAATTTATGTAGATTATTTGTAAAAGACCTAATAAGTGTCTAAATTTATCTTTATGAAGTTAAATCCCAAAATAAATGAAGTATTGCCAAGGTCTTTTATGTCAAAATAACTAAATAAGGCAAATTTAGTCTTGTGAAGTAAATTGATATGATTACTAACAAGTAATATATAATCTACATAAAGAATAAGAATAATAAAATTGTTCACACTCAATATGAGATATATGCATTAATTCACACTATTTTTAACAAAACCTAAAGAGGTTATAATTTTATCAAATTTCAAATACTCTTATTTAAATGTATGTTTAAGGCTATAAATGAATTTTTCAACTTGCACACCAAGTGCTCATTTCCATCAACAAAACTTTTAAATTGTTGTATCTAGACTTCTTTATAAATATCTTCATTTAAAAAGGCCATTTTGACATCCATATGATAAAGCTCTAAATCATAATGAGCTTTTAGGCCCACAATGATCCTAAAGGAATCTTTTGAAAATATTAAGGAGAAAGTTCCATTAAAATCTATCCACTCTTCTTGTTGGATTTTTTCGCCACCAACCTAACCTTAAACCATTCTATATTATCTTTATAATCTCTTTTGATTTTGAACACCCATTTATAACTTATTAGTTTAAAAACATCTAAAAGCTCTACAAATTCCCATACACCATTGGAATACATAAATTGAATTTCCTTATCCATGACCTTTATTCATTTACTATATTATTTACAAGATATTGCATCACTATAACTTAGTGGATGAACAACTTGCTTAATATGATAATTTTTCTTACTTAGTATGTAATAAGTTCATTTGAAATTACAAGACGACTCACCTTATCAAAATGCCTAACAAGAATAGGAGTGGACTTAATAGACTCTATTGGTTTAGGTACACAATTTGCAACATTCTTATGATATTACATATCTAGCACTCTATCAATAGGTTAATACATTACTTTCTCACGTGCAGCATGAATAGGGAAAATGCTAGGTGTCTATTCCAAAACAATTATACTATAATGTTACCCATCATAATCATAGACATCATCTTCAAGGAATGTCACTGTCAATGCCTTGACAATCTTAATGTTTATGGAAAACATGTTTAAAAGGTTGTTTATTATGTCATTAAAGTAGATTTAAAGGGTTTAGTTTTAAATTATATGTTATATATTTATAATTATAACACAAATTAAATACTTGTTTTTTAAGAACTCAAACGCTAACATGAACACAGACCCTTAAAGCTTTAACACAAAACCAATCAACACCCACTATTTTACAACTAATGATCACACAAAATCTAACTCTTTTAAGACCAAAACCAAAGAAAATTATACAAATTGTAGCTTAAGAAGTAGAGAACTACCACCATTAACATAAAATCACTTGTTGCCCTCATGTCTTCTTAATCAAAATCAATTTCAAAAAGTCATAAAATAAAGATAAACAAATTGAAAAATTGAGTTCTATAAAGACAACACAATAACAAGATAAGGCTCTTCAACTAAGATTGAATTTTTTTTTTTTTAAAAAATCTAGCTTATTATGTAACACGACAACTACAACTGCGAGGTTAAGACACAAATCTTCATATCCAAGGTCAAAAGTCTCAAAATCATAAATGTTAAGCCCAACAAATTGGAATCTCATTTAGAAATCTAGCATCAAGAATAAAACTTTCAAGATTTGGGTCATTAAACCCCAAAAGATCTAAAAAGAAACTCAAATCAAGCTTTTCAAACCAGTTTTTGAAAAAAAAAAAGAAAAGAAAAACCTTGCAAATAATTTATAGCTTTCTAGAAAACAAAACTATAACAAGAGAAAACATCATTAGAAGTTAAAGTCACCCCTTTAAGTTACCTTTAAAATTCAAAATTTTCATGTTAGGGTATACAAAATGATGGCTAGAAATATAAAATTAGGGAATCACTCAAACAAACAAAAAGGTTAAAAAAATCATAAAGAAAATGAATAAATATAAAACACTAAAACCTATATATAATCCCAATTTGCCTCAGTTTTAGTTTTGTTCCCAAACTTACAATTTTGTTTGCAAGGTTTAGAGGGACTAGAACAAAACCATAGGGAGGTTGTTCTAGTTTAATTTAGTTTAAATTAGAGATTTCAATTCAAGTTTTCAGTTTGGTAAAGGTTTATGTTTTGATCTTGGTTTGGTCCAATTGAGAACCTTTTGTTCTATTTAGTTTGGTTTAGTTCATATTTTTAAAACAAAAATCAAATAATTTAAATTTTTAAACTCTTATCTATGAGAAGAAAAATTGAAAAATAATAAAAAGTGTGAAATTAATTAAATTTTTATTAAACTACTTATGGATCTTGTTAGGGTTTAAGAGAATAAAAGTCTATGTAATTTTCTTATCTTATTTGATGAACCTTTATACTTACCTTTAAAATGCATACTCAATCACTCCCAGTCTCACTCCCTCAACCACTCATAACAATTCAAACAATATTTTAAGTGGTAAAGTCATAATAATCATCTTCCTTATACTATTCACAAATTGGCTCTTATTCTTACTTTTCCACTTTCTCCCAATCTTTGAAGCATACTTATACCTTAATCAAATTAGTGGACAGATTGGAACAATTACCATTAAGGATGTTACCTTCCATACTAAAAGTTTTCTTAACAACAATAGTTAAAATTAAAGCTATTAAGACATGTTTAATGATGAGAGTAAAGATACGAAACCAATTTTGATGTTGTATCCACCACTTGAGAATATCAAAATCTTCCTTATCTTTTTCATCATAACTAAAAGAAAGTACTAAATCATTATTTAGCTCTTCATTTGAACTTAATGTCCTTAAATGCTTTTGAATTTAAATATGAATCAAAACTTTTTTAGATTTAGTTAGCTTGCCTTCAGATAACCTAACTTTACTACTTAAATCACTTTCTTTCTTTCTTTTTTTTTTTTTTATAAAGGTAACACATGAAGATGTAAAGTAGAAAACTCATCATATGACTCAAAAATACATTTCCCAATAGAATCAATTATTTTATCTACATTGAGTTTTTCTTTCAAATTTAAAAGACCATAATAAATAGTTAAATAACTCTATAAACCATACAATTTAATGCATGGATAAAAAAATATTAGCCATGAAAGCAATAATATGAATACTCTTAAAATAAACTAACCATTTTTCTTTCATTTCCACTATTAGAGCAATTAATACTTTATCATTTTGATTTTTTTTTGCATCACAATTGCAATCTTAATGCATGCTATAACAATTAAATGGATAATACATGCTTGATAAATTGTATGTTGCAACATTAAAAATTTTCAAATCTCATACATTTTTTGACAATAAACAAAACTCACTTCCTATAAAGAAAGTACTTTACCTTAATGTTAATAAAAGAACACAATAACTCCCTAGTATTCAACACTTTATATGTTAGTTTTTTGGGATGTTTACCATGTTGTCTATGACATGCACCTTATGCCCTCATCACTTGGTTTTGGGCTTGCAAAAAATAAAGCACCATACTAATTGGCATTAATTTTTTATAGAGGGCTTTTAATGCATAATACATACACAAATTCAAAGTATGGCATATGCATCTAACATAGTAAAACTAACTACTAATAAATGATCAATAACCTTTTGTAATTCATTGAGACTTTTAGTATTGGTTGAAGCATTATTAATTCTAATTGGAAAATATTTTTAATAAATGATATTATTCCAAATTATGTAATTCAGGAGATGAAAATTAACAATTAGTATAACATTTATCAAATACTCAAAATGCAATGTTTTTAAATATGTTATTCATCATGAATTCAATGGTAAGTCAAATCCATGCATGTGTCATAGGGTCATTACTCTCTCCCTAAAAGGCAGCTTATTAAGGTATGAAGTGTTCACGTTTATATGATTCAAAATCTCCCTCTTCCTATCTGATGTGAGAGTCAGATTGTACCTAAGAACCCGTTACATTCTCCTTCACTGAATCTATTAACACCCTTGTTGAGAATTGGGGCTTCCCCTTACCTACTTCTTCCACATAGAGTGCTTGGTAGGAGACATTGAAGTCGGGGTCGAGGTTAGGGTCGACTTTGATACCACTTATCATAAGGTCATTACTCTTTTTATAAAAAGCAGCCTATTAAGGTGTGTAGTGCCCACATTTATATGACCTAAGATCCCCTCTTCCTATCTGATGTAGAGTCGAGTCATACCTAAAGACCAACCCATTGTACTGATACACCCATCACATTCTCTCCCATTGAATCCATCGACGTCCTTATCGAGAATCAGGGCCTCCCACTACTTATTCTTTCCACATGGAGTGCTTGGTGGGAGACACTAGAATCGGGGTCAAGTTAGCTCTGATACCACTTGTCACAGGGTCATTACTCTCTCCTTAAAAGGAAGCCTATTAGAGTGTGCAACGTCCATATTTATATGGCCTAAGATCCCTCTCTTCCTATCCAATGTAGGAGTTAGGTTATATCTAAGGACCTGTTACATTTTGCCTCCCCTGAATCTATCAATGCCCTCGTTGAGAATTGAGGCCTCCCCCTACCTACTCCTTCCATATAGAGTGCTTAGTAGAAGACATAGGAGTAGAGGTCGAGGTCAGCTCTGATACCATATGTCACGAGACCATTACTCTTTCTCTAAAAGGCAGCCTGTTAGGGTGTGCAACACCTATATTTATATGGCCGAAGGTCCCCCTTTTCTTATCAAATGTGGGAGTGGAATTGTACCTAAGGACCAACCCATTGCACTAATACACCTGTCACATTCTACCTCACTGAATCCATCAACATGCTTATCAAGAATCGGGGCCTCCCCCTACTTACTCCTTCCACATGGAGCGCTTGGCGGGAGACACTAGAATCGGGGTTAAGTCAACTCTAATACCACTTCTCATAGGGCTATTACTCTCTCATTAAAAGGAAGCCTATTAGGGTGTGCAACACCTATGTTTAAGAGTTAGGTCGTACCTAAAGACCCATTACATTCTCCCCTACCAAATATATCAACGCCCTTGTCGAGAATCGAGTCCTCCCCCTACTTACTCCTTCCATATGAAGTGCCTGGCAGGAGACAATAGAGTCGGGGTTAGGGTCGGCTCTGATACCATTTGTCATGGGGCCATTACTCTCTCCTTAAAAGGCAACCTATTAGGGTGTGTAGTGCCCACGTTTATATGACCTAAAATCCCCTTCGTCCTATTCGATGTGGGAGTTGAGTTGTACCTAAAGACTTATTACACATGCTTGTTGCCTTGAATATATTGTGTAATATAGACACAAAAGTTGATTTTGAGATCTTTAGAGAATTAGACCATTTAATACTTGTAAGAAAAATTAATCATGATCAAAGACTCCTCTGTAACATGAAATTCAAGAGATTCAGAGTGTCAAAGCTCTAATTACGTCCTTATTGGATTAAATATAACATGTTGTTTACTCATAAAAGTTATTTTCCATATCATTTTATGTGAATTAGTCCTTGCAACAAATGTAGAACCCTTTTTCCTAGGAAATAAAAAGATAGTGACATTAATTAGAAATTGAGCCCCTTAATACTTGTAAAAGAAGCTAATTAAGATCAGTAAAGCCTTTGTCTGATAAAATTCAACAGATTTAGCAAGGCAAAGAAGTATAAACATGCTTATTGCCTTGAAAATAATGTGTATTATAGACATAAAAGTTGATTTTGAGATCATTTGATAATTAAACCATTCAATACTTGTAAGAAAAACTAATCATGGTCAAAGTCTCTTTTGCCTTATGAAATTCAATAGATTCAAAGTGCCAAAGCTCTAAGGATGTCTTTGTTGCATTTAATTCATGTTTCTTTCCCACAAAAGTTAATTTCATATCATTTTGTGTGAATAAGTCCTTGCAACATATATAGGCGTACCAAAGGCGTAAATACATGTTTGTTCAAATCTATGTAATTTGTTTTCTTGACATAAAACTTAATTTGAGTATCATTCTATGTGAATAAGTCCTTACAACAAATGTAGGACCCCTTTTTGTGGGAAATAAAGAGATAGTCGCATTAATCATAAATTGAGCCCCTTAATACTTGTAAAAGAAGCTAATCAAGATCGTTAACCACTTTGTCTGATAAAATTCAATGGATTCAGCATGAGAAATAAGTATAGACATGTTCGTTGCCTTGAATATATTGTATAGTATAGACATAAAAGTTGATTTCGAGATCTTTGGAGAATTAAACCATTCAATACTTGTAAGAAAAACTAATCATGGTCAAAGTCTCCTTTGCATCATGAAATTCAACATATTCAAAGTTCAAAAGCTCTAAGGACGTTCTTATTGGAATATAACATGTTGTTTACCCATAAAAGTTAATTTTCGCATCATTTTGTGTGAATTAGTCCTTGCAACGTATGCAGGAGTACCAAAGGTGTACATACAAGGTTGTTTAGATGAATATAAATTGTTTTGTTGACATAAAACTTAATTTGAGTATCATTCTATTTGAATAAGTCCTTGCAACAAATGTAAGACCCTTTTTCCTAGGAAATAAAGGGATTGTCACATTAATCACAAATTGAGCCCCTAAATGCTTGTAAAAGAAGCTAATCAAGATCAACAACCCCTTTGTCTGATAAAACTCAATGGATTTATCATTGTAAAGAGGTATATACATGCTTGTTGCCTTGAATGTAATGTTTAGTATAGACACAATAGTTGATTTCGAGATCTTTGGAGAATTAAACCATTTAATTCTTATAAGAAAAACTAATCATGGTCAAAGTCTCTTTTGCACCATGAAATTCAATAGATTCAGAGTTCTAAAGCTCTAAGGTCGTCTTTGTTACATTGAATATAACATGTTGTTTACCCGTAAAAGTTAATTTCCAAATCATTTTGTGTGATTGAGTCCTTGCAACATGTGCAGGAGTACCAAAGGTGTACATACATCTTTGTTTAAATGAATGTAAATTGTTTTGTTGACATAAAACTTAATTTTTGAGTATCAGTCTATCTGAATAAGTCCTAACAACAAATGTAAGACCCTTTTTCCTTGGAAACAAAAAGATGCTTACATTAATTAGAAATTAAGCCCCTTAATACTTGTAAAAGAAGCTAATCAAGATTAGTAACCCTTTTGCTGGATAAAAATCAACGGATTCAGCAAGGCAAAGAGGTATAAACATGCTTGTTGCCTTGAAAATAATGTGTAGTACAAACACAAAAGTTCATTTTAAGGTTTTTGGAGAATTGAATCATTTAATACTTCTAATAAAAACTAATCATGGTCAAAGTCTTCTTTGCACCATGAAATTCAATAGATTCAGAGTTCCAAAGTTTTAAGGACATCCTTATTGCATTGAATATAACATGTTTACCCACAGAAGTTAATTTCCTTATCTTTTTGTGTGAATTAGTCCTTACAACATATGTAGGAGTACTGAAAGTGTACATACAAGGTTATTCAAATGAATATAAATTGTTTTGTTGACATAAAACCTAATTTGATTTTCATTCTATTTGAATAAGCCTTTACAACAAATGTAGGACCCTTTTTCCTAGGAAATAAAGAGATTGCCACTTTAATTAGAAATTAAGCCCTTAAATTCTTGTAAAAGAATCTAATCAAGATCATTAACTCCTTTGTCCAATAAAACTCAAATGATTCAGCATTGCAAAGAGGTATAGACATGCTTGTTGCCTTGAATATAATGTTTAGTATCAACACAAAAGTTGATTTTATGATCTTTAGAGAATTAAACCATTCAACACTTATAAGCAAAACAAATCATGGTGAAAGTTAATTTCCACATCATTTTGTTTGAATAAGTCCTTGCAACATATGTAGGAGTACCAAAGGTGTATATACATGTTTGTTTAGATAAATGTAAATTGTTTTGTTGACATAAAACTTAATTTGAGTATCATTCTATCTGAAAAAGTCCTTGCAACAAAAGTAGGACCTTTTTTTGTAGGAAATAAAGAGATTGTCACATTAATGAGAACTTAAGTCCCTAAATACTTGTAAAAAAAGCTAATCAAGATCAATAACCCCTTCGTCTGATAAAACTCAATGGATTCAAAATTGCAAAGAGGTATAGACATGTTTGTTGCCTTGAATATAATGATTAGTATAGACACAAAAGTTGATTTCGAGATCATTCACTAATTAAACCATTTAATTCGTGTTAGAATAACTAATCATGGTCAAAGTCTTGTTTGCACCATGAAATTTAATAGATTTAAAGTGCTAAAGTTCTAAGGACGTCCTTAATGCACTAGATATAACTTGTTGTTTTCCCATAAAAGTTAATTTTCACATCATTTTGTGTGAATGAGTCCTTACAACATATGCAGGAGTACTAAAGATGTACATACAAGGTTGTTTAGGTGAATATAAATTGTTTTGTTGATATAAAACTTAATTTGAGTATCATTTTATGTGAATAAGTCCTTGCAACAAATGTAGGACCCTTTTTATTAGGAAATAAAGAGATAATCACATTAATAAGAAATTAAGCTCCTCAATACTTATAAAAGAAGCTAATCAAGATTAGTAACCCCTTTGTTTGATAAAATTCAATGGATTTAGCATGGCAAAGAGGTATAAAGATGCTTGTTGCCTTAAATATAATGTTTAGTATAGACACAAAAGTTAATTTTGAGATCGTTAGATAATTAAACCATTCAATATTTGTAGGAAAAACTAATCATGATCAAAGGCTCTTTTGCTCCATGAATTTCAATAGATTTAATATGCCATAGCTCCAATTAACATGTTGCTTACCTACAAAGGTTAATTTCCACATCATTTTGTATGAATTCGTCTTTGCAACATATGCAGGAGTACTAAAGGTGTACATACATGTTTGTTCAAATGAATATAAATAGTTTTATTTGAATAAGTCCTTGTAACAAATATAGGTCCCTTTTTCATAGGAAGTAAAAAGATATTCACATTAATTAGAAATTGAGTTGCTTAATACTTGTAAAAGAAACTAATCAAGATCATCAACCCCTTTTTTTGATAAAATTCAATGGTGAGCATGACAAAGAGTTATATATATGCTTGTTGCCTTGGATATAATGTTTAGTATAGACACAAAAGTTGATTTTGAGATCTTTGGAGAATTAAACCATTCAACACTTGTAAGAAGAAGTAATCATGGTCTCTCCTTTACACCACAAAATTCAATAGGTTCAAAATGCCAAAGAATTAAGGACGTCCTTTTTGCATGATGAGAACCCTAAAGATGATTGGTGGAAGGCCTCAAGGGATGCAAGAGGTCCATTGCATATTCCAAAGGGCCCAATTAGGGGTTGATTGAGGACATTTAAGCCAACCAAGTTTCAAATGGTGCAAATTTTGGCTTAAATAAGTGGCTAGACCTTATTCATATGATAACATTTACTCCTAATTAGTAGTTTATTGACTGTGTAAGAATTTGACCCTTGATAGGAATTCATCTTAAATAAGGATTTTTCCTAAATAAGAGTTTATGCCTTTTTAGGATTGGTATCTTAACCTATAAATAGACACCCCTTATAAGCTCTGGAAACATTAGACAATTTATCTGACAATTTTGAGTGAAATAGAAAACAAGAATTTTTCTCCCTCAGCTCTTTTGAGAACTAAAAAACTTATCAAAGGGTACTTCTTGTTGTGGTGTTCAACTCGACTTATAACTCTTAATTCCTTTCTTTTTTTGAGTGGGGCATCCATATTCTTCTGTAATATCCTATGTTCATGTTCCTTTAGATGTTGGGTTTAAGGTTTGTATTCTTATAGTCTAATTTAGCTTTCTTGAATATTCTTGATTCTTTGTGTGCGTTAGGTCCCTAAGTCACATCTTTTGGGGTTTTCCACATCAGTTGGTATCAGAACCCGACTTTAAATCAGGTTATATCGATTAATTTTTTAATTTGCTACCTTGTGATTTTTCTTATTACCATTCAAATGTGCTAATCTGTCTTTTTGCAACCCTTCTTACTTTACTCATTTATTTGATATCATAACTATAAAAAATGTGCAAATTTCAATACCAATTACTGTCTCCAAGTATTATACTATTATTTTGTGTTGAAAAAAAAAACAAAAAAAGGGAACAAAAAGAAAAAAGAAAACAAAAAAAGAGGAACAAAAACAAGAAGGCATCAAATTCAAGTTATTGATAAAAGTTAACAGTTTGGTCATATTGGCCATAATAATAATATTGTTTTCTTGCTTAATTTCAATTATGCTATCTATTTTCTTATTTTGTTAATCAAGTTTGTCCTCTAAGTTTAACCCCCTATTTTGATTTTTATGAGTTTAGTTCACTAATTTGTTTTCCTCAATATCCTTTTTTTTTTTTTTTTTAATTCTTTGTTCTCCAATTTGTTCAATTTTATGTCATTTATCTTATTCTATTCAAAATCAATCCTCTTGATTTACTTTGTTTAGTTCATTAAAGAGCTGAAAGGGGAAATTTGAGTGGTAAAAGGTAAGAATGCAAGTTCATATTAAGAAAAGTCATAAAGAGTGTAAACATGAGGGAGTGGGACACCCCCTTTTTTTTAGTGAAACATGTGAAGGAGTGTTCTATGAGGTATCCTAATTATTTTGTGCAAAAGTAATATTATGACTTCCAAAGACCAAGGTGCAATGTAAAAGGGATCTAGTGATGTGTCCTTCATGATCAAAGTTATGCAACAACAATTTGAGCTCATGAATACTAGATTTGATGATATGAGGGAAAGGATGGATAAGCAAGCTAATACAATAGCAGAGTTGCAAAAGAGGCATGAAGAATATGAGGCCCTTAAAGCAAAGAAGGCAATTGGGACATACCTATAACCATGAAGATGATGATTTTATGCCATTATTAGAGGGTGGAAGTGATTGAGAGGAGTATCTAGTTAATGGAGTAGCTCTTATCATAAGGCAAGCATTAAATGTGCAAGTGAAGGAAGAAAATGAGGTGCAATGAGATAACATCTTTTAGACGAGGTGTCTCATCAAAGATAAGGTATATAGTATGATTATTGATAGTGGGAGTTACACTAATGCTGCTAACATAACTATGGTTGAGAAGCTAAATTTACCTATTATGAAGTATCTTAGGCCATATAAACTTTAATGGTTAAATGAAAGCGGTGAAGTCAAGGTAAATAAGCAACTGCTCGCGTTATTTTCTATCGGAAGGTACCATGATGAAGTTATGTGATTTTATACCTATGCATACAGGTTATATTCTATTTGGAAGGCCATGGTAATTTGATAAGCAAGTTATGCATGATGGATTCAAGAATCGATATTCCTTTGTAATGAATGAAAAACCCGTCACACTTGTACCATTATCACCTCAACAAGCTTATGAGGATTGATTAAGGATTAAAAATGACAGTGAACAGAAAAGAGAGATTGAAAAAAGAGAGAAGAAAATATGAGAACACAAGAGAAAGAGAAGAAAACAGAAAATTTCTATGCAAAAGAAAATGATGTCAAAAGAGTAATTTTTGCTAAACAACCTATGATTATACTTTTGTACAAAGAGACTTATTTAAACACTAATAAGTTGGAGCCATCTTTGCCTAGTTTAAAGATGTATTCCCTGATGATGTCCTAAGTTGATTGCCATCTAAGAGAGGAATTGAGCATCAAATTGATTTCATCCGTAGTGCATCCATCCCAAACTAGCCAATATATAAGAGTAATCCTAAGGAGATAAAAGAGGTTCAAAGGCAAGTTGAGGAACTTATTTTGAAAGGATATATGAGTGAGAGCATGAGTTCTTGTGCAATTCCTATCCTACTTGTATAAGGAAAGTTGAACAAAAGACATGCCAAGTGGATCAAATTCATTCAAACTTTTCCCTACATCATCACGTATAAACAAGGTGATAATTCAAGGACATATCTTTTCAAGGAGAGGGAGAATGATGAGAACCCTAGAGATGATTGGTGGAAGGCTTCAAAGAATGCAAAAGGTCTATTGCACATTCTAGAAGGCCCAATAACATAGGCTAACATAGGCTAAAACCATGAAGATCAAAAAAGCACTAAATGGGCTAATTGAGGACATTCAGGCCAACCAAGTTTCAAATGGTGCGAATTATAGCTTGAAAGAGAGACTAGGCCTTATTAATATGATAACATTCACTCCTAATTAGTAGTTAATTAATTGTGTAAGAATTTGACCTTAGATAGGAATTCCTCCAAAATAAAGATTTTTCCTAAGTAGAAATTTATGCCTCTTTATGATTACTGTCTTAGCTTATAAATAGATACCTCTTATAAGCTCTAGAAATATTAGACAATTTATCAAACAAATTTGAGTGAAATAAAAAGCAAAGGTTTTCTCCTTTAGTTCTTTTGAGAACTAAAGAACTTATCAAAAGGTACATCTTTTTGTGGCGTTCAACTTAATTTGTCACTCCTAATTCCTTTCTTTTTTGGATTGTGTCATCAATATCCTTCTTTAATACCTTAGGTTCATGTTTCTTCAAATGTTGGGTCTAGGGTTTGTGTTCTTATAGTTTGATTTAGCTTTCATGGATATTCTTGATTCCTTGTGTGCATTGGGTTTATAAGCCATGTCTTTAGGGGTTTTTTGCATCATTTTGTTGAATATAACATGTTTTTTACCCATAAAAGTTAATTTCCACATCATTTTGTGTGAAATAGTCCTTACAACATATGCAAGAGTACAAAACGTGTGCATATATGTTTGTTCAGATGAATATAAATTGTTTTTGTTAACATAAAACTTAATTTGAGTATCATTTTATGTGAATAAGTCCTTACAATAAATGTAAGACCATTTTACGTAGGAAATAAAGAGATAGCCATATTAATCCGAAATTGGGCCCCTTAACACTTGTAAAAGAAGCTAATCAAGATCAATACCCCTTTTTCTGATAAAATTCAATGGATTCAGCTTTACGAAAAGCTATAGACATGCTTGTTTGCTTGAATATAATGTTTAGTATAAACACAAAAGTTAATTTTGGGATCATTTAATAATTAAACCACTCAATACTTGTAGGGAAAACTAATCATGGTTAAAGACTCCTTTTCTCCATAAAATTCAATAAATTCAAAGTGCCAATGTGTTAAAGACGTCCTTATTGCATTGAATATAACATGTTGAATACCCACAAAAATTAATTTCCACATCATTTTGAGCAAATAAGTCCATGTAACATATGCAGGAGTACCAAAGGTGTCCATACATATTTGTTCATATGAATGTAAATCGTTTTGTTAAGATAAAATTTAATTTGAGTATCAAGCTATGTGAATAAGTCCTTGCAATAATTGTAGGACACTTTTAGTGGAAATAAAGAGATAGACACATTAATTAGAAATTGAGCCCTTTAATACTTGTAAAATAAGCTAATCAAGATCAATAACCCCTTTGTATGATAAATTTGCATGGATTCAGTATTACAAAAAGGTATAGACATGCTTGTTGCCTTAAATGTAATGTTTAGTATAGACACAAAAGTTAAATTGCACATCATTCGATAATTAAGCCACTTAATCCTTGTAGGAAAAACTAATCATGGTCAAAGGCTCATTTGCTCCACGAAATTCAATAAATTCAAAGTGCCAAAGCTTTAAAGACGTCCTTGTTGCATTAAATATAACATGTTGCTTACCGATAAAGGTTAATTTCCACATCATTTTGCATGAATACCTCCTTCCAACATATGCAAGAGTACCAAAGGTGTACATACATGTTTGTTCAGATGAATATAAATTGTTTTGTTGACATAAGTCTTAATTTAAGTATCATTTTATATGAATAAGTCCTTGCAACAAATGTATGACCTTTTTTTATAAGAAATAAAGAAATAGTCACATTGATAAAAAAATTGAGCCATTTAATACTTGTAAAAGAAGCTAATCAAGATCAGTAACCCCTTTGTTTGATAAAATTTAATAGATTCAGCATGGCAAAGAGGTATAGACATGCTTGTTGCCTTGAATATATTGTTTAGTATAGACACAAAAGCTAATTTCGAGATCATTAGATAATTAAACCATTCAATACTTGCAAGAAAAACTAATCATGGTCAAAGACTCCTTTGCACCATGAATTTTAATAAATTCAATGTGCCACAACTTTAAAAACGTCTTTGTTACATTGAATATAAGATGTTGCTTACCTACAAAGGTTAATTTCCACATCATTCTGTGTGAATGCCTCCTTGCAACATATGCAGGAGTGCCAAAGGTGTACATACATGTTTGTTCATATAAATATAAATTGTTTTGATGACATAAGACTTAATTTGAGTATCATTTTATGTGAATAAGTCCTTGCAACCAATGTAGGACCCTTTTTCGTAAGAAATAAAGAGATAGTCACATTAATTAGAAATTGAGTCGTTTAATAATTGTAAAAAAAGCTAATAAAGATCAGTAACCCCATTGTTTGATAAAGTTCAATGGATTCAGTATGGCAAAGAGGTATAGACATGTTTGTTGCCTTGAATATAATGTTTAGTATAGACAAAAGCTAATTTCAAGATCGTTAGATAATTAAACCTTTCAATACTTGTAAGAAAAACTAATTATGGTCAAATACTCCTTTGTACCATGAATTTTAATAGAAACAATGTGCCACAACTCTAAAGACGTCCTTGTTCCATTGACTATAACATATTGCTTACCCATAAAGCTAAATTTCCACATTATTTTGTGTGAATGAGTCCTTGTAACATATATAGGAGTACCAAAGGTGTAAATATATGTTTGTTCAAATGAATATAAATTGTTTTGTTGACAAAAAACATAATTTAAGTATTATTCAATAAGAATAAGTCCTTACAACAAATGTAGGATACTTTATGGTAGGAAATAAAGAGATAGTCACCTTAATTAGAAATTTAGCCCTTTAATTCTTGTAAAAGAAGCTAATCAAGATTAGTAACCCCTTTGGTTGACAAAATTCAATGGATTCAGCATTGCAAAGAGTTATAGACATGGTTGTTACCTTGAAGATAATGTTTAGTGTAGAGATAAAAGTTAATTTCGATATCATGAGATAATTAATCCCTTCAATACTTGTACAAAAAACTAATCATGGTCAAAGTCTCCTTTGCACCACAAATTTCAATAGATTAAAAGTGCCAAAGCTCTAAGTATGTCCTTGTTGCATTGAATATAACATGTTGCTTACCCACAAAGGTTAATTTCCACATCATTTTGTGTGAATTCGTCCTTACAACAGATGCAAGAGTACCAAAGGTGTACATACATGTTTGTTCAGATGAATGTAAATCATTTTGTTGACATAAAATTTAATTTGAGTATCATTCTATGTGAATAAGTCCTTGCAACAAATATATGACCCTTTTTGGTGGGAAATAAAGAGATAGTCACATTAATCAGAAATTGAGCCCCTTAATACTTGTAAAAGAAGCTAATCAAGATCAGTAACCCCTTTATCTCTTATAATTTAATGGATTCAGCATTGCAAATAGGTATAGACATGCTTGTTGGCTTGAATATAATGTTTTGTACAAACATAAAAGTTAATTTCGGAATCATTCAATAATTAAACCAATAAATACTTGTAGGAAAAATTAATCATGGACAAAGACTCCTTTTCTCTAGGAATTTCAATAGATTCAAAGTGCCAAAGCTCTCAAGATGTCCTTGTTGCATTGAATATAACATGTCATTTACCCACAAAAGTTAATTTCCACATCATTTTGTATGAATGAGTCCTTACAACATATGTAGGAGTACCTAAAGTGTACATACATGTTTGGTCAGTTGAATATAAAAGGTTTTGTTGACATAAAACTTAATTTAAGTATCATTCTATGTGAATAAGTCCTTTAAACAAATGTAGTACCCTTTTTCTTAGGAATTAAAGAGATAGTCACATTAATCAGAAGTTAAGGCCTTTAATTCTTGTAAAATAAGCTAATCAAGATCAATAACCACTTTAGTTGACAAAATTAAATGGATTCAGCATTACAAAGAGTTATAGACATGGTTGTTGCCTTGAATATAATGTTTAGTGTAAAGACAAAGTTAATTTCAATATCATGAGATAATTAATCCCTTTAATACTTGTACGAAAAACTAATCATGGTCAAAGTCTCCTTTGCACCATGAATTTCAATAGGATGAAAGTGCCAAAGCTCTAAAGATGTCTTTATTGCATTGAACATAACATGTAGCTTACCCTCAAAGGTTAATTTCCATATTATTTTTTGTGAATATGTCCTTACAATATATGTAGGAGTACCAAAGGTCTACATAGATGTTTGTTTATATGAATATAAATTATTTTGTTGACATAAAACTTAATTTGAGTATCATTCTATGTGAATAAGTCCTTACAACAAGTGTAGTACCCTTTTTCTTAGGAATTAAAGAGATACTCACATTAATCAGAAATTGAGGCCCTTAATACTTGTAAAAGAAGCTAATCAAGATTAGTAACCACTTTGGTTGACAAAATTCAATGGATTCAGCATTGTAAATAGTTATAGACATGGTTATTGCCTTGAATATAATGTTTAGCGTAGAAACAAAAGTTAATTTCGATATCATACCTTATTGAGACTAAGGAGTGACATCAACTCATCATTGACTATGTATAACATGAAAGGCTTCCTGATGATCGCTATCATAAGATAAAAGGATGATGTTAAGTTTCTTGCTTTATATACTTCAAAAACAAATTGTTTCAAAGATCTTTTGATGGGGTCTGCCTTTGTCTAAGTAATGAGAATGTGAAATAAGTTCTTGAAGAATGAGGCCTTTGAAGCCTTGACTTAGTTAAGTCTTTACAAGAATATTCCTTGGCCATCTCCATATACTTTCACCTACAAATTACTTCTTAAAATGGGTTGAAGTAATTCCACTTAAAAAAGTAAAGAAAGGCAATGTCTTTCACTTCATCTAAACCCATTTAATGTATCATTATGGAATTTCTTAATTCATCATCACCAATAATGGGAAAAAATTTTATAATAGTTTAACGAATAAGATTTATGAAAAGTTTTATTTCAAATAATATAAGTGATCTATGTATAATGCAACTACTAATGATTTGACTGAGACATTTAACAATACCTTATATAATTTGCTTCAAAAGACGAGATCCAAAATAATAAAGGATTGACATGAAAGAATTCTTAAGCTGTTGTAGACATATCATATATCCTATAGTACTTTAACTCATGCAATGTCATATGTGCTCATCAATGATATTAAGGCAATAATACCATTAGAAAAGTAGATACCATCACTCCATATAGCTATTTAAGATGGCCTCATTCAAAAGGAAAATGCATGACAATGATGAGAAGAGTTAAAAGACTTAATTAGAAGAGGGCTCTAGGCATAACTCAAGTGATGCTAGACTTGAATCACCAATGCCTTGAACCATAAGGTCTACCACTTGATTATTCCAAGCAAAAAACTTGCTTCTCATAATATAATAGTTTATTAACTTTATGGTGACAAACACACTTTTAAATGAGATGGATCCTATTTTGTGTAAGAAGCCTACATAAGTAACATTTACATGCTACTTGACCAAGAAGACATTAAAACTGACCTCATCAACAACAAAAGCCTAAAGTGTTATTGTGTGTTGGCTTACAAAAGTATAAACTTTGAACGATCCTTAAAAAAAAAAAAAAA
>JAHOYR010000001.1:5961008-6018779 GCA_023213295.1 Bruguiera hainesii | reverse complement strand
ATGAAATTCAATGGGTTTGATGTTCCAAAGGAGTATAGATGTGCTTGGTTCCAAGAATATGGTGCATATTTTTGGTATAGAAGCGATTTTCAAGATCTATATGTGTGAATGTGTGATTACAACAAAAACTGGAGCCTTGAGAGAAGGAAATGAGGGGATGATCTCATTAGTCAGCAATTAAGAAGAGAATACTTGTAGGAAATGCTAGTGATCATCAAGGACACCTTGTTTAATGAAATTAAACGGGTTTGATTTTCCAAGGGAGTATAGATGTGCTTGTTTCCATGAATTTAGTGATTGTTTTTCATATAGAAACGATTTTCAAGATCCATAAGTGTGGATGTGTAATTACAATAAAAAATGGAGCCTTGAGGGGAGGAAATGAGGGGATCTCATTATTCAGCAATTAAGAAGAGAATACTTGTAAGAAATGCTAGTGATCATCAAGGACACCTTATTTAATGAAATTAAAGGAGTTTGAAGTTCCAAAGTAGTATAGATGTGCTTGTTTCCAAGAATATGTTGCATATTTTTTGGATAGAAGTGATTTTCAAGATATATAAGTGTGAATGTGTTATTACAACAAAAAATGGAGCCTTGAGAGAAGGAAATGAGGGGATGATCTCATTATTTAGTAATTAGGAAGAGAATACTTGTAAGAAATGCTAATTATCATTAAGGGCACCTTTTTTAATGAAATTAAATGGGTTTGATGTACCTAGATAGGAATTCCTCCTAAATAAGGAATTGTCCTAAGTAGGAATTTGTACCTCTTTAGGATTGTTATCTTAGCATATAAATAGGCACCCATTGTAAAAAAAAAGGATCAGACAACTTTGAGTGAAATAGAAAGTAAGAGTTTTTCTCCTTTAGTTCTTTTGAGAACTAAAGAACTTATGAAGAGGTTCTTCTTCTTGTGGCGTTCAAATTGACTTATCACTCCCAATTCCTTCCTTTTCTGGAGTGTGGCGTCTATATCCTTCTTGAATACCTTAGGTTCATGATCCTTCAAATATTAGGTCTAGGGTTTCTATTGTTAAACTTTGATTTAGCTTTCCTGGTCGTTCCTTGATCCCTTGTGTGCATTGGGTCCCTAAGCCATGTCTTTTTGGGTTTTTTGCACCAGGTTTGATGTTCCAAAGGAGTATAGATGTGTTTGTTTCCAAGAATATAGTGCATGTTTTTGGTATAGAAGTGATTTTCAAGATCCATAAGTGTGAATGTGTTATTACAACAAAAAATGGAGCCTTAAGAGGAGGAAATGAGGGGATGATCTCATTATTCACCAATTAAGAAAAGAATACTTGTAAGAAATGCTAGTTATCCTCAAAGACACCTTGTTTAATGAAATTCAAAGGGTTTGATGTTCCAAAGGAGTATAGATGACCTTCTTTCCATGAATATACTGCTTCTTTTTTTATAGAGGGGATTTTCAAGTTCCATAAGTTTGAATGTGTTATTACAACAAAAAATGAAGCCCGGTGTTGAGGAAATCAGGGGATGGTCTAATTATTCAGCAATTAAGAAGAAAATACTTGTAAGAAATGTTAGTGATCATCAAGGACACATTGTTTCATGAAATTCAATGGGTTTGATGTTCCAAAGGAGTATAGATGTGCTTGTTTCCAATAATATAGTGCATGTTTTTGGTATAGAAGCGATTTTCAAGATCCATATGTGTGAATGTGTTATTACAACAAGAAATGGAGCCTTGAGAGGTGCCTATGAAGGGATGGTCTCATTATTCAGCAATTAAGAAAAGAATACTTGTATGAAATGCTAGTTATCATCAAGGACACCTTGTTTAAAGAATCTAAACGGGTTTGATGTTCCAAAGGAGTATAGATGTGTTTATTTCCAAGAATATAGAGCATGTTTTTGGTAAACAAGCGATTTTCAAGATCCATAAGTGTGAATGTGTTATTACAACCAAAGATGGAGCCTTGAAGGAGGAAATGAGGGGATGATCTCATTATTCAGCAATTAAGAAGAGAATACTTGTAAGAAATGCTAGTTATGATCAAGGACACCTTGTTTAATGAAATTCAGTGGATTCGGTGTTCTAAAGGAGTATAGATGAGCTTGTTTCCATGTATATACTACCTCTTTTTGCTATAGAGGGGATTTTCAAGTTCCATAAGTGTGAATGTGTTATTACAGCAAAAAATGGAACCTTGAGAGGAGGAAATGAAGGGTTGATCTCATAATTCGACATTTAAGAAGAAAATACTTGTAAGAAATGCTAGTGATCATGAAGGACACCTTGTTTAATGAAATTGAATTAGTTTGTGGTTCCAAAGGAGTATAAATGTGCTTGTTTCCATGAATATAGTCGTTGTTTTGGGCATAGAAGTGATTTTCAAAATCCATATACGTGGATGTGTTCTTACAACAAAAAATGGAGACTTGAGATGAGGAAATCAAGGGATGGTCTCATTATTCAACAATGAAGAAAGGAATACTTGTAAGAAATGCTAGTTATCATCATGGACACCTTATTTACTGAACTAAAACTGGTTTGATGTTCTAAAGTAGTATAGATGTGCTCGTTTCCATGCATATGGTGCATGCTTTTGGTATAGAAGCAATTTTCAAGTTCCATAAGCGTCAATGGGTTATTACAGCAAAATATGGATCCTGAAGAGGAGGAAATGAAGGGATGGTCTCATTATACAGCAATTAGGAAGGGAATACTTGTAAGAAATGCTAGTTATCATCAAGGACACCTTGTTTAATGAAATTCAATGGATTTGATGTTCCAAAGGAGTATAGATGAGCTTTTTCCATGAATATACTGCTTCCTTTTGGTATAATAGCGATTTTCACATTCCATAAGTGTGAATGTGTAATACAACAAAATATGGAGCCTTGTAGGGAGCAAATGAAGGGATGGATTAATTATTCTGCAATTAAGAAGAAAATACTTGTATGAAATGCACAAAATATAGTGCTTGTTTTTGGCATAAAAGTGATTGTCAAGATCCATAAGAGTGAATGTGTTATTACAGGAAAATATGGAGCCTTAAGAGGTGTAAATGAAGGGATGGTCCAATTATTCAGCAATTTAGAAGAAAATACTCATAAGAAATGCTAGTGATCATTAAGGACTCCTTGCTTCAAGAAATTCAATGGGTTTGATGTTCCAAAGGAGTATAGATGTGCTTGTTTCCAAGGATATAGTGCATGTTTTTGGTATAGAAGCGATTTTGAAGATCCATACGTGTGAATGTGTTATTGCAACAAAAAATGGAGTCTTGAAGAAGGAAATAAGGGGATGATCTCATTTTTGAGTAATTAAGAAGAGAATACTTGTAAGAAATGCTAGTTATCATCAAGGACACCTTATTTAATGAAATTCAATAGGTTTGAAATTCCATACGAGTATAGATGTGCTTGTTTCCATAAATATAGTCCTTGTTTTTTGCATATAAGCAATTTTCAAGATCCATAATTATGAATGTGTTATTACGACAACAAATGGATTCTTGAGTGGAGGAAATGAAGGAATGGTCTCATTATTCAATAATGAAGAAGAGAATACTTGTAAGAGATGCTAGTCATCATCAAGGACACCTTGTTTAATGAAATTAAATGGGTTTGAAGTTCCAAAGGACTGTAGATGTGGTTGTTTCCATGAATATAGTGCATGTTTTTGGTACAGAAGCAATTTTCAAGTTCCATAAGTGTGAATGTGTTATAACAACAAAATATGGAGCCTTGAGAGGAGGAAATGAAGGGACAGTCTAATTATTCTGCAATTAAGAAGAAAATACTTGTAAGAAATGCTATCGATCATCAAGGACACCTTGTTTCATGAAATTCATTGGGTTTGATGTTCCAAACGAGCTTAGATGTGCTTGTTTCCAAAAATATAGTGTATGATTTTGGTATAGAAGCAATTTTCAAGATCCATAAGTGTGAATGTGTTATTGCAAGAAAAAATAGAGCCTTAAATGGAGGAAATGAAGGGATGGTCTCATTATTCAGAAATTAAGAAAAGAATACTTGTAAGAAATCCTAGTGATCATCATGGACACCTTGTTTAATGAAATTAAACGGCTTTGATTTTCCAAAGGACTATAGATGTGCTCGTTTCCATAAATATAGCACATGTTTTGGTATAGAAGCGATTTTCAAGTTCCATAAGTGTGGATGTGTTATTACAACAAAATATGGACCCTTGAGAGGAGGAAATGAAGGGGTTGTCTAATTATTCAGAAATTAAGAAGAAAATAATTGTAAGAAATGCTAGTGATCAGCAAGGAGACTTTGTTTGATGAAATTCAATGGGTTTGAAGTTCCAAAGGAGTATAGATGTTCTTGTTTCCATGAATATAGTGCTTGTTTTTGGTATAGAAGCAATTTTAAAGATCCATAAGCGTGAATGTGTTATTATAACAAAAAATGGAGCCTTGAGATGAGGAAATCAAGGAATGGTCTCATTATTCAGCTATTAAGAGGAGAATACTTGTAAGAAATGCTGGTGATCATCAAGGACACCTTCTTCAATGAAATTCAATGGGTTTGATGATCCAAAGGAGTATAAATGTGCTTCTTTCCAAGAATATAATGCATCTTTTTGGTATAGAAGCGATTTTTACGATCCATAAGTGTGAATGTGTTATTACAAAAAAAAAAATAGAGCCTTGAGAGGAGGAAATGAGGGGATGATCTCATTATTCAGCAATTAAGAAGAGAATACTTGTAAGAAGTGCTAGTTATCTTCAAGGACACCTTGTCTAATGAAATTCAATGGGTTCGGTGTTTAGAAGGAGTATAGATGAGCTTGTTTCCATGTATATACTGCCTCTTTTTGCTATAGAGGGGATTTTCAAGTTCCATAATTGTGAATTTGTTATTACAGCAAAAAATGGAGCCTTAAGAGGAGGAAATGATGGGCTGGTCTCATAATTCAGCAATTAAGAAGAAAATACTTGTAAGAAATGCTAGTGATCATCAAGGACACCTTGTTTAATGAAATTGAATGGGTTTGAAGTTCCAAAGGTGTATAGATGTGCTTGTTTCCTTAAATATAGTTGTTGTTTTGGGCATAGAAGCAATTTTCAAGATCCATATGCATGGATGTGTTCTTGTAACAAAAAATGGAGGCTTGTGATGAGGAAATCAGGGGATGGCCTCTTTATTCAGCAATGAAGAAGAGAATACTTGTAAGAAATGCTAGTTATCATCAAGGACACCTTGTTTAATGAAATTCAATGGGTTTGATGCTCCAAAGGAGTATAGATGAGCTTGTTTCCATGAATATACTACTTCTTTTTGGTATAAAAATGATTTTCAAGTTCCATAAGTGTGGATGTGTTATTACAGCAAAATATGGAGCCTTAAGAGAAGGAAATGAAAGGATGGTCTAATTATTCAGCAATTAAGAAGAAAATAATTGTAAGAAATGCTAGTGATCATCAAGGACAGCTTTTTTAATGAAATTTAATCGGTTTGAAGTTCCAAAGGAATATAGATGTGCTTGTTTCCATGAATATAGTCGTTGTTCTTGGCATAGAAGCAATTTTCAAGATCCATAAGTGTGGATGTGTTATTACAACAAAAAATGGAGACATGAGATGAGGAAATCAGGTGATGGTCTCATTGTTTAGCAATTAAGAAGAGAATACTTGAAAGAAATGATAGTTCTCATCAAACACACCTTATTTCATGAAATTCAATGGGTTTGAATTTCCAAAGGAGTATAGATGAACTTGTTTCCATGAATATACTGCTTCTTTTTCATATAGAGGGGATTTTCAATATCCATAAGTGTGAATGTGTTATTACAAGAAAAATTGGAGCCTTGAGATGAGGAAATCAGGGGATTGTCTCATTATTCAACAATTAAGAAGAGAATAATTGTAAGAAATGCTAGTTATCATCAACGACACCTTGTTTAATGAAATTCAAGGGGTTTGATGTTCCAAAGGAGTATAAATGAGATTGTTTCCATGAATATACTACTTCTTTTTGCTATAGAGGGGATTTTCAATTTCCACAATTGTGAATGAGTTATTACAACAAAAAATGGAGCCTAGAGAGGAGGAAATGAAATGATGGTCTTATAATTCAGCAATTAAGAAGAAAATACTTGTAGGAAATGCTAGTGATCATTAAGGACACCTTGTTTAACGAAATTCAATGGGTTTGAAGTTTCAAAGGTGTATAGATGTGCTTCTTTCCATGAATATAGTGCTTGTTTTTGGCATAGATGTGATTTTCAAGATCCATTGGTGTCAATGTGTTATTGCAAGAAAAAATGGAGCCTTGAGTGGAGGAAATAAAGGGATGGTCTCATTACTCAGCAATTAAGAAGGGAATACTTGTAAGAAATGCTTGTGATCATCAAGGACACCTTGTTTCATGAAATTCAATGAGTTTGATGTTCCAAAGGAGTATAGATGTGCTTGTTTCCAAGAATATAGTGCATGTTTTTGGTATAAAAGCGATTTTCAACATCCATAAGTGTGAATGTGTTATTACAACAAAAAGTGGATCCTTCAATGGAGGAAATGAAGGGATGGTCTCATTATTCAGCAATTAAGAAGAGAATATTTGTAAGAAATGCTAGTGATCATTAAGGACACCTTGTTAAATGAAATTAAATGGGTCTGATGTTCCAAAGGAGTATAGATATACTTGTTTCCATGAATATAGTGCATGTTTTCGGTGTAAAAGCGATTTTCAAGTGTGAATGTGTTATTATAACAAAAAATGGAGCATTAAGGGGAGGAAATGAAGGGATGGTCTAATTATTCAGAAATTAGGAAGAAAATGTTCATAAGAAATGCTAGTGATCGTCAAGGACACCTTGTTTCATAAAATTCAATGGGTTTGATGTTCCAACGGAGTATAGATGAGCTTGTTTGCATGAATATACGACTTGTTTTTGGTATACAAGTGATTTTCAAGTTCCATAAGTGTGGATGTGTTATTACAACAAAATATGGAGTCTTGAGAGAAGGAAATGAAGGGATGGTCTAATTATTCAGCAATTAAGAAGAAAATAATTGTAAGAAATGCTAGTGATCTTCAAGGACAGCTTTTTTAATGAAATTCAATGGGTTTGAAGTTCCAAAGGAATATAGATATGCTTGTTTCCGTGAATATAGTTGTTGTTTTTGGTATAGAAGCGATTTTCAAGATCCATAAGTGTGAATGTGTTATTACATCAAAAAATAGAGTCTTGAGTGGAGGAAATGAAGGGATGGTGTCATTATTCACCAATTAAGAAGAAAATACTTGTAAGAAATGCTAGTGATGGTCAAGGACAGCTTGTTTCGTGAAATTCAATGGGTTTGATGTTCCAAAGGAGTATAGATGAGCTTGTTTCCATGAATATACTGCTTCTTTTTTTTGTATAGAAGGGATTTTCAAGTTCTATAAATGTGAATGTCTTATTACAACAAAAAATGGGTCCTTGGGATAAGGAAATGAAGTGATGGTCCCATTACTCAGCAATTAAGATGAGAATACTTGTAAGAAATGCTAGTGATCATCAAGGTCACCTTGTTTAAAGTAATTAAATGAGTTTGATGTTCCAAAAGAGTATACATATGCTCGTTTAAATGAATATCGTGCATGTTTTTGGTATAGAAGTGATTTTAAAGATCCATAAGTGTGAATGTGTTATTACAACAAAAAATGGAGCCTTGAGAGGAGGAAATGAGGAGATTATCTCATTATTCAGCAAATTAAGAAGAGAATACTTGTAAGAAATTCTAGTTATCATCAAGGTCACCTTGTTTAATGAAATTCAATGGGTTTGATGTTTCAAAGGAGTATAGAAGAGCTTGTTTCCATGAATATACTGCTTCTTTTTCGTATTGAGGGGATTTTCAAGTTCCATAAGTGTGAATGTGTTTTTACAACAAAATATGGAGCCTTGAGTTGGGGAAATGAGGGGATGGTCTCATTATTCAGCAATTAAGAAGACAATTAAGAAGATAACACTTGTAAGATATGCGAGTGATCATCAAGGACACCTTGTTTCATAAAATTCAATGGGTTTGTTGTTCCAAAGCAGTATAGATGAGTTTGTTTCCATGAATATAGTGCTTGTTTTTGGCATAGAAGCACTTTTCAAGACCCATAAGTGTGAATGTGTTATTACAACAAAAAATGGAGCCTTGAGAGGAGGAAATGAGGGGATGATCTCATTATTCAGCATTTAAGAAGAAAATACTTGTAAGAAATGCTAGTGATAATCAAGGACACCTTGTTTAATGAAATTCAATGGGTTTAATGTTCCAAAGGAGTATAGATGTGCTGGTTTCCATAAATGGTCTTATTATTCAGCAATGAAGAAGAAAATACTTGTAGGAAAAGCTAGCGATCATCACAGACATCTTGTTTAATGAAATTCAATGGGTTTGATATTCCAAAGGAGTATAGATGTGCTTGTTTGCAAGAATATAGTGCATATTTTTGGTATAGAAGCGATTTTCAAGATCCATAAGTGTGAATGTGTTATTACAACAAAAAATGGAGCCTTGAGAGCTGGAAATGTGGGGATGATCTCATAATTTAGCAATTAAGAAGAAAATACTTATGAGAAATGCTAGTGATCATCAAGGACACCTTGTTTAATGAAATTAAATGAGTTTGATGTTCCAAAGGAGTATAAATGTGCTCATTTCCATGAATATAGTGCTGTTTTTGGTATAGAAGCGAATTTCAAGATCCATAAGTGTGAATGTGTTATTACAACAAAAATTTGAGCCTTGAGAGGAGGAAATGATGGGATGATCTCATTATTCAGCAATTAAGAAGAGAATACTTGTAAGAAATGCTAGTGATCATTTAGGACACCTTGTTTAACGAAATTAAATGGGTTTGATGTTCTAAAGGAGTATAGATATGCTTGTTTCCAAGAATATACCACTTCTTTTTGGTATAAAAGAGATTTTGAAGTTCCATAAGTGTGAATGTCTTATTACGACAAAAAATGGAGCCTTGAGAGGAGGAAATGAAGGGATGGTCTCATTATTCAGCAATTAAGAAGAAAATACTTGTAGAAATGCTATTGATCATCAAGGGCACCTTGTTTAATGAAATTCAATTGGTTTGAAGTTCCAAAGGAGTATTGAAGTGCTTGTTTTCAGTTTAGAAGCGATTTTCAAGATCCATAAGTGCGAATGTCTTATTACAACAAAAAAATGGAGCTTTCAACGGAAGAAATGAGGGAATGGTCGCATTATTCAGCGATTAAGATGAGAATACTTGTACGAAATGCTAGTGATCATCAACGACACCTTGTTTAATGAAATTCAATGGGTTTGATGTCCCAAAGGAGTATAGATGTGCTTGTTTCCATGAATATAGTGCTTTTTTTCGGTGTACAAGCGATTTTCAAGATCCATAAATGAAAATGTCTTATTACAACAAAAAATGGAGCCTTCAGCGAAGGAAATGAAGGGATGGACTCATTATTCTGCAATTAAGAAGGGAATACTTATAAGAAATGCTAGTGATCATCAACGACATCTTATTTAATGAAATTCAATTGGTTTGATGTCCTAAAGGAGTATAGATGTGCTTGTTTCCATGAATATAGTGTTTTCTTTCGGTATAGAAGCCATTTTCAAGATCCATAAGTGTGAATGTGTTACTACAACAAAAAATGGAGCCTTGAGAGGAGGAAATGAAGGGATGACCTCATTACTCAGCAATTAAGAAGAGAATACTTGTAAGAAATGCTAGTGATCATCAAACACACCTTGTTTAATGAAACTTAATGGGTTTGATGTTCCAAAGGAGTATAGATGTGCTTGTTTCCATGAATATAGTGCATGTTTTTGATATAGAAGCAATTTTGAAGTTCCATAAGTGTGAATGTGTTACTACAACAAAAAATGGAGCCTTAAGAGGAGGAATTGGAGGGATGATCTCATTACTTAGCAATTAAGAAGAGAATACTTGTAAGAAATGCTAGTGATCTTCAAAGACACCTTGTTTAATGAAACTCAATGGGTTTGTTGTTCCCAAGGATTATATATGTTCTTGTTTCCATGAATATAGTGCATGTTTTCGGTATAGAAGCAATTTTGAAGTTCCATAAGTGTGAATGTGTTTCTACAACAAAAAATGGAGCCTTGAGAGGAGGAAATGAATGGATGATCTCATTACTCAGCAATTAAGAAGAGAATACTTGTAGGAAATGCTAGTGATCATCAAAGACACCTTGTTTAATGAAACTCAATGGGTTTGATGTTCCAAAGGAGTATAGATGTACTTGTTTCCATGAATATATTGCATGTTTTTGGCATAGAAGCGATTTTGAAGTTCCATAAGTGTGAATGTGTTATTACTACAAAAAAATGGAGCCTTAAGAGGAGTAAATGAGGGGATGATCTCATTATTAAACAATTAAGAAGAGAATACTTGTAAGAAATGCTAGTGATCATCAAAGACACCTTGTTTGATGAAATTCAATGGGTTTGATGTTCCAAAGGAGTATAGATGTGCTTGGTTCCATGAATATAGTGCATGTTTTTGGTACAGAAGAGATTTTCAAGTTCCATAAATGTGAATGTGTTATTACAACTAAAAATAGAGCCTTAAGAGGAGGAAATGATGGCATGATCTCATTATTCAGCAATTAAGAAGAAAATACTTGTAAGAAATACTAGTGATCATCAAGGACACCTTGTTTAATGAAATTCAATGGGTTTGATGTTCTACAGGAGTATAGATGTGCTTGTTTCCATAAGTATAGTGCTTGTTTTTGGTATAAAAGTGATTTTCAAGATCCATAAGTGTGATTGTGTTATTACAACAAAAAATGGAGCCTTGAGAGGAGGAAATGATGGGATGGTCTCATTATTTAGCAGTTAAGAAGAAAATACTTGTAAGAAATGCTAGTTATCATCAATGACTCCTTGTTTAATGAGATTCAAAGGGTTGCAAGTTCCAAAGGAGTATAGATGTTCTTGTTTCCATGAATATAGTGCATGTTTTTGGTATAGAAGAGATTTTCAAGATCCATAAATGTGAATGTATTATTACAACAAAAAGTGGACCATTAAAAGGATGAAATGAAGGGATGGTCTCATTATTCTGCAATTAAGAAGAAAATACTTGTAAGCAATGCTAGTCATCATTAATGACTCCTTGTTTAGTGACATTCAAAAGGTTGCAGTTCCAAAGGAGTATATATGTGCTTGTTGCCATGAATATTGTGTATGTTGTTGGTATAGAAGCTATTTTCAAGATGCTTAAGTGTGAATGAGTTATTACAACAAAAAATGGAGCCTTGAGTGGTGGAAATGAAGGGATGGTCTGATTATACAACAATTAAGAAGAAAATACTTGTAAGAAAGGCTAATGATCATCGAGGACACCTTGTTTAATGAAATTCAATGGGTTTGATGATCCAAAGGAGTATCAATGTGTTTGTTTCCATGAAAATAGTGCATGTTATTGGTATTGAAGCTATTTTCAAAATCCTTAAGTGTCAATGAATTATTACAACAAAAAATGGTGCCTTGAGTGTTGGAAATGAAGGGATGGTCTTGTTATTCCGCAATGAAGAAGAAAATATTTGTAAGAAAGGCTAGTGATCATCAATGACACCATATTTAATGAAATTCAATGGGGTTGTTTCCTTGAATATAGTGCATGTTTTTGGTATAGAAGTGATTTTGAAGATCCATACATGTGAATGTGTTATTACAACAAAAAATGGAGCCTTGAGTGGAGGAAATGAAGGGATTGTCTAATTATTTAGCAATTAAGAAGAAAATACTTGTAAGAAATACTAGTCATCATGAAGGACACCTTGTTTAATGAAATTCAATGGGTTTGATGTTCCAAAGGAGTATAGATGTGCTTATGTCCTTAAATATAGTGCGTGTTTTTGGTGTATAGGCAATTTTCAAGATCCATAAGTGTGAATATGTTATTACAACAAAAAATGGGGCCTTGAGAGGAGGAAATGAAGGGATGGTCTCATTATTCAGCAACTAAGAAGAAAATACTTGTAAGAAATGCTAGTTATCATTAAAGACTTATTGTTTAATGAAATTCAAAGTGTTGCAATTTCTGGAGGAGTGTCAATGTGCTTGTTGGCAAGAATATAGTGCACGTTGTTGGTATATAAGCTATTTTTAAGATACTTAAGTGTGAATGAGTTATTGCAACAATAAATGGAGCCTTTAGAGGAGGAAATGAAGGGATGGTGTCATTATTCAGCAATTAAGAAGAAAATACTTGTAAGAAAAGCTAGTGATCATCAAGGACACCTTGTTTAATGAAATTCAATGGATTTAATGTTCCAAAGAAGTATAGATGTGCTTGTTTCCATTAATATAGTGCATGTTGTTGGTATAGAGGCTATTTTCAAGATCCTTAAGTGTGAATGTCATGCAGAAAATCCCAAAAAAACATGGTTTAGGGACTCAATGCGCATAAGGAATCAAATAACAACTAAGAGTGCCAAATCAGTGTTTAATAACACAAACCTTAGCCCCAATATTTGAAGGAACATGAACCTAAGGTATTCAAGAAGGATATGGACGCCATACTCCAAAAAAGAAAGGAATTGAGAGTGATAAATCAATTTGAACGCCATAAGAAGAAGAACCTCTTGATAAGTATTTTAGTTCTCAAAAGAACCGAGGGAGAAAAACCCTTAATTTCTTTTTCACTCAAAGTTGTATGATTTTATTGTCTGATGTTACAAGGGGTGCCTATTTATAGGCTAAGATGGCAATCCTAAAGAGGTACAACTAATGTGGAAAACCCCAAAAAGACGTGGCTTAAGGATCCAACGCACATAAGGAATTAAAGAATAATCAAGAAAGCCAAATCAGAGTTTAATAACACAAACTCTAGACCTAATATTCAAAGGAACACGAACCTAGGGTATTCAAAAAGGATACGGATGCCACACTCCAAAAAAGAAATGAATTAGGAGTGATAAGTTGATTTGAATGCCACAAGAAGAAGAACCTCTTGATAAGTTCTTTAGTTCTCAAAAGAATCGATGGAGAAAAACCCTTACTTTCTATTTCACTCAAAGTTATCTAATTTTATTGTCTGATGTTACGAGGGGTGCCTATTTATAGGCTAAGATGACAATCCTAAAGAGGTACAAATTCCTACTTAGGACAATTCCTTATTTAGGAGGAATTCCTATCTAGGTACAAATTCTTACACAAAATATAAACTCTTAATTTGGAGTGACTATTATTACTTAGTCCTAACACTTTAAGTACTTCAATGATATTAATAAGGCTTGAACTCTCTTTCAAGCTTGAATTCGCACCATTTGAAGCTTGGTTGGCCTGAACATCCTTGATCAACCCATTTAGTGCTTCTTTCATCTTTCTAGCTCCTGCTCATGTTATTGGACCTTCTAGAATATACAATGGACCTCTTGCATCGATTAAAGCTCTAACTCATGTTATTAGGCCTTCTGGAATGTGTAATGGACCTCCTACATCCATTGAAACCTTCCACCCATCATCTCTACAGTTCTCATCATTCCCCCTTTCCACAGAAGGATTCATCCTCGAATCATCACCTTTTTTATACTTGATGATGGAGGGAAAGGTTTGAATGAATTTGATCCACTTGGCATGTCTTTTGTTCAACTTTCCTTGTATAAGTAGGATAGGAACCTCATAATGACTCATGCTTTCCCTTATATATCGTTTCAAAATAAGTTCTTCAACCTGCCTTTTAAGCTCTTTTATCTCCTTAAGATTACTCTTATATGTTGGGTGGTTTGGGATGGATGCACCAGGGATGAAATCAATTTGATGCTCAATTCCTCTCTTGGGTGGTAATCCACTTGGGCCATTGTTGAGTTTAGTTCATTAAATTTGTTTGTGTTGATATCCTTTGTCAACTCTTTGCTCTCCAATTTGTTTAATCCTACGCCATTTATCTTATTCTGTTCAAAATCAATTCTATTGATTTAGTTTGCTTAGTTCTTTATAGAGCTGAAAAGGAAAATCTGAGTGGTAAAAGGCAAGAGTGAAAGTTCATATAAAGAAAAAGCCATAAAGAGTGTAAACATGAGAGAGTGTGACACCTTCTTTTAAGTGAAACACGTGAGGGAGTGCTCTATGAAGTATCTTATTATTTTTGTGTAGAAGTAATACTATGACATCCAAAGACAAAGGTGCAGCTTAGGAGGGAACTAGTGATGTGTCCTTCATGATCAAAGATATGCAACAACAATTTAAGCATATAAATACTAGATTTGATGATATTAGGGTAAGGATGAAGGAGCAATCTAATACTATAATAGAGTTGCAAAGGAGTCATGGGGAATATAAGACTCCTAAAGCAAGAAGGTAGTTGAGATGTGCCTGTGACCATGAAGATGATATAGAAGATGATGAATTTGATGATCAAACTATTGTGGTCAAAATTGCTAACAATAGAAGGGATCAAAGAGAATTTAGGAGGCAAGGCACCTATGACCATAATTTGGGCAATATTAAAATGATAATTCCTCCATTCCAAGGAAAGAATGATCTTGATGCATACTTAGAATGGGGGGAAGAAGGTTAAATTGGTTTTTGACTACCACAACTATTTTGAGGAGAAAATGGTAAAGCTTGCTATAGTTGAATTTATTGATTATGCTATTATTTGGCGGGATCAACTTGTTTTGACTAGGAGAAGGAATCGTGAGCGACCTATTGATACATGGGAGGAGATGAAGGCTATCATAAGGAGGAGGTTTGTCCCTAATCACTATTACAGGGAGCTATACCAAAGGCTTTAAGGGCTCACTCAGGGCACCAAAAATGTGCAGGACTACCATAAGGAGATAAAGATTACCGTGATTAGGGCGAATGTAAAAGAAGATAGAGAAGCAAGCATGACTTAATTTCTGCAAGGGCGAAATAGGGACATAGCAAACGTGATTGAATTGCAACACTATGTGGAATTAAAAGACATGGTGCACATGGCCATGAAAGTTGAAAGGCAACTCAAACCAAAGGGTTCCACATGTTTTGGGCAGAACTCAGCATTTACCTCATATTGGAAGCCAAATTGGAGTAAAAGGGATGAGATGGCCAATTACAAGTCCAAAGCCGAGCTATCCAAGTACAAGAATATGGGTTCTACCAAGGAGACAGGTAATTCTAACCCACAACTAAGTAGAAATAGAGATGTTAAATGTTTTAAGTGTTTGGATAGGGGCACACAGCATCTCAATGTCCAAATAAGCGTGCAATGATCTTGAGAAGTAATGGTCATGTTGAAACTGAAAGTGAATCAGATGATGAATCTATGCCACCATCAGGGGGTGAAAGTGACATGTGGAGCCTTGTTTGGAGGAAATGAAAAGACAAACTCATTTTTGAGTAATTAAGCATCAAATACTTGTGAGAAATGCTAGAAATCATCAAAGACACTTTGTTTAATGCAATTCAACAGATTCCAAGTCGCAAGGGTATATAGATGTGGTTGTTGCAATGAATAGAGTGAGTGATGTGGTCATATAAGCTATTTTCAAGATCATTCAGTGTAAATGAGTCATTACAACGAAATATGGAGCCTTGTTAGGAAAAGATGAAGAGACGGTCAAATTTTTGAGTAATTAAGCATCAAGTACTTGTGAGAAATACTAGAAATCATCAAAGACTCTTTGTTTAATGCAATTCAACAGATTCCTAGTCGCAAGGGTGTATAAATGTGGTTGTTGCAATGAATAAAGTGAGTGATGTGGACATACAAGCTATTTTCAATATCTTTAAGTGCGAATGAGTCATTACAAAGAAATCTGGAGCTGTGTTAGGAAGAACTGAAGAGACAGTCAAATTTTAGAGTAATTAAGCATCAACTACTTGTGAGAAATGCTAGAAATCATCAAAGACTTGTTATTTAATGTAATTCAATAGATTCATAGTCGCAAGGGTGTATAGATGTTGTTGCACTGAATAGAGTGAGAGATGTGGTCATGCAAGCTATTTTCAAGATCTTTAAGTGTGAATGAGTTACTACAATGAAATGTGGTGCCTTGTTAGGAGGAAATGAACTGACGATCAAATTTTAGAGTAATTAAGCATCAAATACTTGTGAGAAATGCTAGAAATCATCAAAGACTATTTGTTTAATGCAATTCAACAGATTCCTAGTTGGAAGGGTGCATGGATGTGGTTGCTGCATTGAATAGAGTGAGGGATGTGGTCATACAAGCTATTTTCAGGATCTTTAAGTGTGAATGAGTCATTACAACGAAAATGGAGCCTTGTTAGGAAGAAATGAAGAGACGGTCAAATTTTTGAGTAATTAAGCATCAAATACTTGTGAGAAATGCCAGAAATCATCAAAGACACTTTGTTTAATGCAATTCAATAGATTGCTAGTTGGAAGAGTGTATAGATGTGGTTGTTGGAATGAAGACAGCGAGTGATGTGGTCATAGAAGCTATTTTCAAGATCTTTAAGTGTGAATGAGTCGTTACAACAAAATTTGGAGCCTTGTTAGCAAGAAATGAAGACAAGGACTCATTTTTGAGTACTTAAGCATCAAATACTTGTGAGAAATGCCAGAAGTCTTCAAAGACTCTTTGTTTAATGCAATTCAACAGATTCCTAGTCCCAAGGGTGCATGGATGTGGTTGTTGCATTGAATAGAGTGAGTGATGTGGTCATACAAGCTATTTTCAAGATCTTTAAGTGTGAATGAGTCACGACAATGAAATGTGGAGCCTTGCTAGGAAGAAATGAAGAGACGGTCAGTTTTTTTGAGTAATTAAATATCAAATACTTGTGAGAAATGCTAGAAATCATCAAAGAAACTTTGGTCAATGCAATTCAACAGATTCCTAGTCACAAGGGTGCATGGATACAAGCTATTTTCAAGATCTTTAAGTGTGAATGAGTTATTACAACGAAATGTGGAGCCTTGTTAGGAAGAAGTGAAGACACGGTCAAATTTTAGAGTAATTAAGAATCAAATACTTATGAGAAATGCTAGAAATCATCAAAGACACGTTATTTAATGCAATTCAACAGATTCCTAGTTGCAAGGGTGTATAGATGTTGGTGCACTGAATAAAGTGAATGATGTGGTCATACAAGCTATTTTCAAGATCTTTAAGTGTGAATGAGTCACTACAACGAAATGTGGAGTCTTGTTAGGAAGAAATCAAGAGACGGTCAAATTTTTGAGTAATTAAGCATCAAATACTTGTGAGAAATGCTAGAAATCCTCAAAGACTCTTCGTTTCATGCAATTCAACAGATTCCTAGTTGTAAGGGTGTATAGATGTGGTTGTTGCACATAATAGAGTGAATGATGTGGTCATACAAGCTATTTTCAAGATCTTTAAGTGTGAATGAGTCATGACAATGAAATGTGGAGCCTTGCTAGGAAGAAATGAAGAGACGGTCAGTTTTTTGAGTAATTAAGCATCAAATACTTGTGAGAAATGCTAGAAATCATCAAAGACACTTTGGTCAATGCAATTCAACAGATTCCTAGTAGTCAAGGGTGCATGGATACAACGAATGGTGGAACATTGTTTGGAAGAAATGAAGAGACGTTCTCATTTTTTAAAAATTAAGCATCAAATGCTTGTGAGAAATGCTAGCAATCATCAAATACTCTTTCTTTATTGTAATTCTACATATTCCTAGTCCTAAGAGAGTATAAATGAGGTTATTGCAATGAATTTTGTGAATGATGGGGTCATACAAGCTGTTTTCAAGGTCTTTAAGTGTGAATGAGTCATTACAATGAAATGTGGAGCCTTGTTAGGATAAAATGAAGACGAGGACTCATTTTTAAGTAATTCAGCATCAAATACTTGTGAGAAATGCTAAAAATCTTCAAAGACACTTTATTTAATGCAATTCAACAGATTCCTAGTCACAAGGGTGTATAGATGTGGTTGTTGCATTGAATAGAGTGAGTGATGTAGTCATACAAGTTATTTTCAAGATCTTTAAGTGTGAATGAGTCATTACAACAAAATGTGGAGCCTTGTTAGGAAGAAATGAAGAGACGAACAAATTTTTGAGTAATTAAGTATCAAATACATGTGAGAAATGCAAGAAATCATCAAAGACTCTTTGTTTAATGCAATTCAACAGATTCCTAGTTGCAAGGGTGTATAGATGTGGTTGTTGCTCTAAATAGAGTGAGTGATGTGGTCATACAAGTTATTTCTAAGATCTTTAAGTGTGAATGAGTTAGTACTACGAAATGTGGAGTCTTGTTAGGAAGAAATGAAGACAAGGACTCATTTTTGACGAATTTAGCATCACATACTTGTGAGAAAAGGTAGAAATTGTCAAACACTCTTTGTTTAATGCAAGTCAACAGATTCCAAGTCGCAAGGGTATATAGATGTGGTTGTTGCAATGAATACAGTAAGTGATGTGGTCATACAAGCTATTTTCAATATCTTTAAATGTGAATGAGTCATTACAATGAATGGTGGAACATTGTTTGGAAGAAATGAAGAGTCGTTCTCGGTTTTGAAAAATTAAGCATCAAATGTTTGTGAGAAATACTAGAAATCATCAAAGACTCTTTGTTTATTGCAATTCTACATATTCCTAGTCCCAAGATAGTATAAGTGAGGTTATTGCAATGAATTTTGTCAATGATACCGTCATACAAGCTGTTTTCAAGATCTTTAAGTGTGAATGAGTCATTACAATGAAATGTGGAGCCTTGTTAGGATGAAATGAAGACGAGGACTCATTTTTGAGTAATTAAGCATCAAATACTTGTGAGAAATGCTAAAAATCTTCAAAGACACTTTATTTAATGCAATTCAACAGATTCCTAGTCGCAAGGGTGTATAGATGTGGTTGTTGCAATGAATACAGTGAGTGATGTGGTGATACAAGCTATTTTCAAGATCTTTAAGTGTGAATGAGTCACTACAATGAAATGTGGAGCCTTGTTAGGAAGAAATGAAGCAACGGTCAAATAATTGGATAATTAAGCATCAAATACGTGTGAGAAATGCTAAAAAACATCAAAGACACTTTATTTAATGCAATCTAATAGATTCCTAGTCGCAAGGGTGTATAGATGTCATTGTTGCACTGAATAGAGTGAGTGATGTGGTCATACAAGCTATTTTCAAGATCTTTAAGTGTGAATGAGTCATTACAACAAAATGTGGAGCCTTGTTAAGAATAAATGAAGACAAGGACTCATTGTTGATTATTTATGCATTGTATACCTATGAGAAATGCTAAAAATCATGAAAGACTCTTTGTTTAATGCAATTCAACAGATTCTTAGTCGCAAGGGTGTTTAGATGTGGTTGTTGCAATGAATACAGTGAGTGATGTGGTGATACAAGCTATTTTCAAGATCTTTAAGTGTAAACGAGTCACTACAACGAAATGTAATGCCTTGTTAGGAAGAAATGAAGAGACGGTGAAATTTTTGAGTAATTAAGCATCAAATACATGGGAGAAATGTTAAAAATCTTCAAAGACTCTTTTTTCAATGCAATTCAACAGATTCCTAGTCGCAAGGGTGTATAGATGTGGTTGTTGCAATGAATAGAGTGAGTGATGTGGTCATACAAGCTATTTTCAAGATCTTTAAGTGTGAATGATTCGTTACAATGAAATGTGGAGCCTTGCTTGGAAGAAATGAAGACTAGGACTCATTTTTGAGTAATTAAGCATCAAATAATTTTGAGAAATGCTAGAAATCATCAAAGACTTTTGTTTAACGCAATTCAACAGATTCCTAGTCGGAAGGGTGTATAGATGAGGTTGTTGCACTGAATAAAGTGAGTGATGTGGTCATACAAGCTATTTTCAAGATCTTTATGTGTGAATGAGTCTATACAATGAAATATGGAGCCTTGTTAGGTAGAAATGAAGACAAGGACAAATTTTTGAGTAATTAAGTATCAAATACTTGTGAGAAATTCTATAAATCGTCAAAGACTCTTTGTTTAATGCAATTCAATAGATTCCTGTCGCAAGGGTGTATAAATGTGTTTGTTGCAATGAATACAGGGAGTGATGTTGTAATGAATACAGTGAGTGATGTGGTGATACAAACTATTTTCAAGATCTTTAAGTGTGAACGAGTCACTACAACGAAATGTAACACCTTGTTAGGAAGAAATGAAGAGACGGTCAAATGTTTGAGTAATTAAGCATCAAATACTTGTGAGAAATGCTAAAAATATTCAAATACTCTTTTTTTAATGCAATTCAACAGATTCCTAGTCGCAAGAGTGTATAAATGTGGTTGTTGCAATGAATAGAGTGAGTGATGTGGTGATACAAGCTATTTTCAAGATCTTTAACTGTGAATGATTCGTTACAACGAAATGTGGAGCCTTGCTTGGAAGAAAGGAAGACTAGGACTCATTTTTGAGTAATTAAGGATCAAATACTTTTGAGAAATGCTAGAAATCATCAAAGACTTTTGTTTAATGCAATTCAACAGATTCCTAGTCGAAAGGGTGTATAGATGAGGTTGTTGCACTGAATAGAGTGAGTGATGTGGTCATACAAGCTATTTTCAAGATCTTTAAGTGTGAATGATTCGTTACAAAGAAATGTGGAGCCTTGCTTGGAAGAAAGGAAGACTAGGACTCATTTTTAAGTAATTACGCATCAAATACTTTTGAGAAATGCTAGAAATCATCAAAAACTTTTGTTTCATGCAATTCAACAGATTCCTAGTCTGAAAGGTGTATAGATGAGGTTGTGGCACTGAATAGAGTGAGTGATGTGGTCATACAAGCTATTTTCAAGATCTTTATGTCCAAATGTGTCAATACAACGAAATATGGAGCCTTGTTAGGTAGAAATGAAGACAAGGACACATTTTTGAGTAATTAAGCATCAAATACTTGTGAGAAATTCTATAAAATCGTCAAAGACTATTTGTTTAATGCAATATAATTGATTCCTAGTCGCAAGGGTGTATAAATGTGCTTGTTGCAATGAATACAGTGAGTGATGTGGTAATACAAGCTATTTTCAAGATCTTTATGTGTGAATGAGTCACTACAACGAAGTGTGGAGCCTTGTTAGCAAGAAATGAAGAGACGGTCAAATTTTTGAGTAATTAAGCATCAAATACTTGCGAGAAATGCTAAAAATCTTCAAAGACTCTTTTTTCAATGCAATTCAACGGATTCCTAGTCACAAGGGTGTATAGATGTGGTTGTTGCAATGAATAGAGTGAGTGATGTGGTCATACAAGCTATTTTCAAGATCTTTAAGTGTGAATGATTCGTTACAACGAAATATGGAGCCTTGCTTGGAGGAAATGAAGACTAGGACTCATTTTTGAGTAATTCAGCATCAAATAATTTTGAGAAATGCTAGAAATCATCAAAGACTTTTGTTTAACGCAATTCAACAGATTCCTAGTCGGAAGGGTGTATAGATGAGGTTGTTGCACTGAATAAAGTGAGTGATGTGGTCATACAAGCTATTTTCAAGATTTTTATGCGCGAATGAGTCAATACAATGAAATATGGAGCCTTGTTAGGTAGAAATGAAGACAAGGACACATTTTTGAGTAATCAAGTATCAAATACTTGTGAGAAATTCTATAAATCGTCAATGACTCTTTGTTTAATGCAATTCAATAGATTCCTTGTCGCAAGGGTGTATACATGTGGTTGTTGCAATGAATATAGTGAGTGATGTTGTAATGAATACAGTGAGTGATGTGGTGATACAAACTATTTTCAAGATCTTTAAGTGTGAACGAGTCACTACAACGAAATGTAACGCCTTGTTAGCAAGAAATGAAGAGACGGTCAAATGTTTGAGTAATTAAGCATCAAATACTTGTGAGAAATGCTAAAAATATTCAAAGACTCTTTTTTTAATGCAATTCAACAGATTCCTAGTCGCAAGAGTGTATAAATGTGGTTATTGCAATGAATAGAGTGAGTGATGTGGTCATACAAGCTATTTTCAAGATCTTTAACTGTGAATGATTCGTTACAACGAAATGTGGAGCCTTGCTTGGAAGAAAGGAAGACTAGGACTCATTTTTGAGTAATTAAGCATCAAATACTTTTAAGAAATGCTAGAAATCATCAAAGACTTTTGTTTCATGCAATTCAACAGATTCCTAGTCAGAAGGGTGTATAGATGAGGTTGTTGCACTGAATAGAGTGAGTGATGTGGTCATACAAGCTATTTTCAAGATCTTTATGTCCGAATGAGTCAATACAACGAAATATGGAGCCTTGTTAGGTAGAAATGAAGACAAGGACACATTTTCGAGTAATTAAGCATCAAATACTTGCGAGAAATTCTATAAAATTGTCAAAGACTGTTTGTTTAATGCAATTTAATTGATTCCTAGTCGCAAGGGTGTATAAATGTGCTTGTTACAATGAATACAGTGAGTGATGTGGTAATACAAGCTATTTTCAAGATCTTTATGTGTGAATGAGTCACTACAACGAAGTGTGGAGCCTTGTTAGCAAGAAATGAAGAGACGGTCAAATTTTTGAGTAATTAAGCATCAAATACTTGCGAGAAATGCTAAAAATCATCAAAGACTCTTTTTTTAAGGCAATTCAATAAATTCCTAGTCGCAAGGGTGTATATAGGTCGTTCTTGCACTGAATAGAGTGAGTGATGTGGTCATACAAGCTATTTTCAAGATCTTTAAGTGTGAATGAGTCATTACAACGAAATGTGGAGCCTTGTTAAGAAGAAATGAAGCCAAGGACTCATTGTTGATTAATTATGCATTGCATACTTATGAGAAATGATAGAAATCATGACAGCCTCTTTGTTTAATGCAATTCAACAGATTCTTAGTCGCATGGGTGTATAGATGTGGATGTTGCAATGAATACAGTGAGTGATGTGGTGATACAAGCTATTTTCAAGATCTTTAAGTGCAAATGAGTCACCACGACGAAATGTAAAGCCTTGTTAGGAAGAAATGAAGAAAGAGTCAAATGTTTGAGTAATTAAGCATCAAATACTTGTGAGAAATGCTAAAAATCATCAAAGACTCTTGTTGAATGCAATTCAACAGATTCCTAGTCGGAAGGGTGTATAGATGAGGTTGTTGCACTGAATAGAGTGAGTGATGTGGTCATAAAAGCTATTTTCAAGATCCTTATGTGCGAAAGAGTCAATATAATGAAATGTGGATCCTTGTTAGGTAGAAATGAAGACAAGCACACATTTTTGAGTAATTAAGCATCAAATAATTGTGAGAAATTCTACAAATCGTCAAAGACTCTTTGTTTCATGCAATTTAATAGATTCCTAGTCGCAAGGGTGTATAAATGTGCTTGTTGCAATGAATACAGCGAGTGATGTGGTAATACAAGCTATTTTCAAGATCTTTAAGTGTGAATGAGTCACTACAACGAAGTGCGGAGCCTTGTTAGTAAGAAATGAAGAGACAGTCAAATTTTTGAGTAATTAAGCATCAAATAATTGCGAGAAATGCTAAAAATCATCAAAGACTCTTTATTTAATGCAATTCAATAAATTCCAAGTCACAAGGGTGTGTAGATGTCGTTGTTGCACTGAATTGGGTGAGTGATGTGGTCATACAGGCTATTTTCAAGATCTTTAAGTGTGAATGAGTCATTACAACGAAATGTGGAGCCTTGTTAAGAACAAATGAAGACAAGGACTCATTGTTGATTAATTATGCATTGCATACCTATGAGAAATGCTAAAAATCATGAAAGACTCTTTGTTTAATGCAATTCAACAGATTCTTAGGCTCAAGGGTGTTTAGATGTGGTTGTTGCAATGAATACAGTGAGTGATGTGGTGATACAAGCTATTTTCAAGATCTTTAAGTGCGAATGAGTAACTACAGCAAAATGTAATGCCTTGTTAGGAAGAAATGAAGAGACGGTCAAATTTTTGAGTAATTAAGCATCAAATACTTGTGAGAAATGCGAAAAATATTCAAAGACTCTTTTTTTAATGCAATTCAACAGATTCCTAGTCGTAAGGGTGTATAGATGTGGTTGTTGCAATGGATAGAGTGAGTGATCTGGTCCTACAAGCTATTTTCAAGATCTTTATGTGTGAATGAGTCACTACATTAAAGTGCGGACCCTTGCTAGCAAGAAATGAAGAGACGGTCAAATTTTTGAGTAATTAAGCATCGAATACCTGCGAGAAATGGTACAAATCATCAAAGACTTTTTCTTTAAGGCAATTCAATAAGTTCCTAGTCGCGAGGGAGTATATATGTCGTTGTTGCACTAAATAGAGTGAGTGATGTGGTCATACAAGCTATTTTCAAGATCTTTAAGTGTGAATGAGTCATTACAACAAAATGTGGAGCCTTGTTAAGAAGAGATGAAGACAAGGACTCATTGTTGATTAATTATGTATTGCATACTTATGAGAAATGCTAAAAATCATGAAAGACTCTTCGTTTAATGCAATTCGACAGATTCTTAGTCTCAAGGGCGTTTAGATGTGGTTGTTGCAATGAATACAGTGAGTGATGTGGTGATACAAGCTATTTTCAAGATCTTTAAGTGTGAACAAGTAACTACAGCGAAATGTAATGCCTTGTTAGGAAGAAATGAAGAGACGGTCAAATTTTTGAGTAATTAATCATCAAATACTTGTGAGAAATGCTAAAAATATTCAAAGACTCTTTTTTTAATGCAATTCAACAGATTCCTAGTCACAAGGGTGTATAGATGTGGTTGTTGCAATGGATAGAGTGAGTTATGTTGTCATAGAAGCTATTTTCAAGATCTTTATGTGTGAATGAGTCACTACATTGAATTGCGGAGCCTTGTTAGCAAGAAATGAAGAGACGGTCAAAGTTTTGAGTAATTAAACATCGAATACCTGCGAGAAATTCTAAAAATCATCAAAGACTCTTTCTTTAAGGCAATTCAATAAATTCCTAGTCGCAAGGGTGTATATATGTCGTTGTTGCACTGAATAGAGTGAGTGATGTGGTCATACAAGCTATTTTCAAGATCTTTAAGTGTGAATGAGTCACTACAACGAAATGTGGAGCCTTGTTAGGTAGAAATGAAGACAAGGACACATTTTTGAGTAATTAAGCATCAAATACTTGTGAGAAATTCTACAAATTGTCAAAGACTCTTTGTTTAATGCAATTCAATAGATTCCTAGTTGCAAGGGTGCATAAATGTGCTTATTGCAATGAATACAGTGAGTGATGTGGTAATATAAGCTATTTTCAAGATCTTTATGTGTGAATGAGTCACTACAACGAAGTGCGGAGCCTTGTTAGCAAGAAATGAAGAGACGGTTAAATTTTTGAGTAATTAAGCATCAAATATCTGCGAGAAATGCTAAAAATCATCAAAGACTCTTTATTTAAGGCAATTCAATAAATTCCTAGTCGCAAGGGTGTATATATGTCGTTCTTGCACTGAATAGAGTGAGTGATGTGGTCATACAAGCTATTTTCAAGATCTTTAAGTGTCAATGAGTCATTATAACGAAATGTGGAGCCTTGTTAAGAAAAAATGAAGACAAGGACTCATTGTTGATTAATTATGCATTGCATACTTATGAGAAATGCTAGAAATCATGAAAGCCTCTTTGTTTAATGCAATTCAACAGATTCTTAGTCGTAAGGGTGTATAGATGTGGATGTTGCAATGAATACTGTGAGTGATGTGGTGATACAAGCTATTTTCAAGATCATTAAGTGTGAATGAGTCACTACAACGAAATGCAAGCCTTGTTCGGAAGAAATGAAGACACAGTCAAATTTTTGAGTAATTAAGCATCAAATACTTGCGAGAAATGCTAAAAAACATCAAAGACTCTTTATTTAAAGCAATTCAATAAATTCCTAGTCGTAAGGGTGTGTAGATGTGATTGTTGCACTGAATAGAGTGAGTGATGTGGTCATACAAGCTATTTTCAAGATCTTTAAGTGTGAATGAGTCATTACAAGGAAATGTGGAGCCTTGTTAAGAAGAAATGAAGATAAGGACTCATTGTTGATTAATTATGCATTGCATACCTATGAGAAATGCTAAAAATCATGAAAGACTCTTTGTTTAATGCAATTCAACAAATTCTTAGTCGCAAGGGTGTTTAGATGTGGTTATTGAAATGAATACTGTGAGTGATGTCGTGATACCAGCTATTTTCAAGATCTTTAAGTCTGAACGAGTGACTATAGCGAAATGTAAAGCCTTGTTAGGAAGAAATGAAGAGACGGTCAAATTTTTGAGTAATTAAGCATCAAATACTTGTGAGAAATGCTAAAAATATCCAAAGACTCTTTTTTTAATGCAATTCAACAGGTTCCTAGTCATAAGGGTGTATAGATGTGGTTGTTGCAATGAATAAAGTGAGTGATGTGGTCATACAAGCTATTTTCAAGATCTTTATGTGTGAATGATTCGTTACAACGAAATGTGGAGCCTTGCTTGGAAGAAATGAAGACTAGGACTCATTTTTGAGTAATTAAGTATCAAATACTTTTGAGAAATGCTAGAAATCATCAAAGACTTTTGTTTAATGCAATTCAACAGATTCCTAGTCGGAAGGGTGTATAGATGAGGTTGTTGCACTGAATAGAGTGAGTGATGTGGTCATACAAGCTATTTTGAAGATCTTTATGTGTGAATGAGTCAATACAACGAAATATGCAGCCTTGTTAGGTAGAAATGAAGACAAGGACACATTTTTGTGTAATTAAGCATCAAATACTTGTGAGAAATTCTACAAATCGTCAAAGACTCTTTGTTTAATGCAATTCAATAGATTCCTAGTCATAAGGGTGTATAAATGTGCTTGATGCAATGAATACAGTGAGTGATGTGGTAATACAAGCTATTTTCAAGATCTTTATGTGTGAATGAGTCACTACAACGAAATGTGGAGCCTTGTTAAGAAGAAATGAAGAGACAGTCAAATTTTTGAGTAATTAAACATCAAATACTTGCAAGAAATGCTAAAAATCATCAAAGACTCTTTATTTAAGGCAATTCAATAAATTCCTAGTCACAAGGGTGTATATATGTGGTGGTGGCACTAAATAGAGTGAGTGATGTGGTCATACAAGCTATTTTCAAGATCTCTAAGTGTGAATGAGTCATTACAACGAAATGTGGAGCCTTGTTAAGAAGAAATGAAGACAAGGACTCATTGTTGATTAATTATGCATTGCATACTTATGAGAAATGCTAGAAATCATGAAGGACTCTTTGTTTAATGCAATTCAACAGATTCTTAGTCGCATGGGTGTATAGATGTGGATGTTGCAATGGATACAGAGAGTGATGTGGTGATACAAGCTATTTTCAAGATCTTTAAGTGTGAATGAGTCATTATAATGAAATATAAAGCCATGTTAGGAAGAAATGAAGAGACGGACAAATTTTTGAGTAATTAAGCAACAAATACTTTCGAAAAATGCTAAAAATCGTCAAAGACTCTTTATTTAATACAATTCAATAGATTCCTAGTCCCAAGGGTGTATAGATGTCTTTGTTGCATTGAATAGAGTGAGTGATGTGGTCATACAAGCTATTTTCAAGATCTTTAACTGTGAATGAGTCATTACAATGAAATGTGGAGCCCTGTTAAGAAGAAATGAAAACAAGGACTCATTGTTGATTAATTATGCATTGCATACTTGTGAGAAATGCTAGAAATCATGAAAGACTCTTTCTTTAATGCAATTCAATAGGCTTTTAGTCGCAAGGGTGTATAGATGTGGTTGTTGCAATGAATACAGTGAGTGATGTGGTGATACAAGCTATTTTCAAGATGTTGAGGTGTGAATGAGTCACTACAACAAAATGTAAAGCCTTGTTAGGAAGAAATGAAGAGAAGGTCAAATTTTTGAGTAATTAAGCATCAAATACTTGTGAGAAATGCTAAAAATATACAAAGACTCTTTTTTTAATGCAATTCAACAGATTCCTAGCCGCAAGGGTATATAGATGTGGTTGTTGCAATGAATAGAGTGAGTGATGTGGTGATACAAGTTATTTTTAAGATTTTTATGTGTGAATGATTCGTTAGAATGAAATGTGGAGCCTTGCTTGGAAGAAATGAAGACCAGGACTCATTTTTGAGTAATTAAGCATCAAATATTTTTGAGAAATGCTAGAAATCATCAAAGACTTTTGTTTAAAGCAATTCAACAGATTCCTAGTCGGAAGGGTGTATAGATGTGGTTGTTGCCCTGAATAGAGTGTGTGATGTGGTCATACAAGCTATTTTCAAGCTCTTTATGTGCAAATGAGTCAATACAATGAAATATGGAGCCTTGTTTGGTAGAAATGAAGACAAGGACACATTTTTGAGTAATTAAGTATCAAATACTTATGAGAAATTCTACAAATCGTGAAAGACTCTTTGTTTAATGCAATTCAATAGATTCCTAGTCGCAAGGGTGTATAAATGTGCTTGTTGCAGTGAATATAGTGAGTGATCTGGTAATACAAGCTATTTTCAAGATCTTTATGTGTGAATGAGTCACTACAACGAAATGCGAAGCCTTGTTAGGAAGAAATGAAGAGACGGTCAAATTTTTGAGTAATTAAGCATCAAATACTTGCGAGAAATGCTAAAAATCATCAAAGACTCTTTATTTAACGCAATTCAATAAATTCCTAGTCGCAAGGTTGTATAGATGTCGTTGTTGCACTGAATAGAGTGAGTGATGTGGTCATACAAGCTATTTTCAAGATCTTTAGGTGTGAATGAGTCATTACAACAAAATGTGGAGCCTTCTTAAGAAGAAATGAAGACAAGGACTCATTGTTGATTAATTATGCATTGCATACTTATGAGAAATGCTAGAAATCATGAAAGACTCTTTGTTTAATGCAATTCAATAGATTCTTAGTCACAAGGGTGTATAGATGTCGTTGTTGCAATGAATATAGTGAGTGATGTGGTGATACGAGCTATTTTCAAGATCTTTAAGTGTGAATGAGTCACTACAACGAAATGTAAAGCCTTGTTAGGAAGAAATGAAGAGACGGTCAAATTTTTTAGGAATTAAGCATCAAATACTTGTGAGAAATGCTAAAAATCTTCAAAGAATCTTTGTGTAATGCAATTCAACAGATTCCTAGTCGTAAGGGTGTATAGATGTGGTTGTTACACTGAATAGAGTGAGTGATGTAGTCATACAAGCTATTTTCAAGATCTTCAGGTGTGAATGAGTCATTACAACAAAATGTGGAGCCTTGTTAGGAAGAAACGAAGAGACGAACTAGTTTTTGAGTTATTAAGTGTCAAATACTTTTGATAAATGCTAGAAATCATCAAAGACTCTTTGTTTAATGCAATTCAACAAATTCCTAGTCGCAAGGGTGTATAGATGTGGTTGTTGCTCTGAATAGAGTGAGTGATGTGGTCATACAAGCTATTTTCAAGATCTTTATGTGTGAATGAGTCAATACAACGAAATATGGAGCCTTGTTAGGTAGAAATGAAGACAAGGACACATTTTTGAGTTATTGAGCATCAAATACTTATGAGAAATTCTTCAAATCGTCAAAGACTCTTTGTTTAATGCAATTCAACCGATTCCTAGTCACAAGGGTGTATAAATGTGGTTGTTGCAATGAATACAGTGAGTGATGTGGTGATACAAGCTATTTTCAAAATCTTTAAGTGTGAATGAGTCACTACAACGAAATGTAAAGTCTTGTTAGGAAGAAATGAAGAGACGGTCAAATAGTTGAGTAATTAAGCATCAAATACTTGTGAGAAATGCTAAAAATCTTCGAAGAATCTTTGTTTAATGCAATTCAACAGATTCCTAGTTGTAAGGGTGTATATATGTGGTTGTTGCCCTTAATAGAGTGAGTGATGTAGTCATACAATCTATTTTGAAGATCTTCATGTGTGAATGAGTCATTACAATGAAATGTGGAGCCTTGTTGCTAAGAAACGAAGAGACGAACAAATTTTTGTGTAATAAAGTATCAAATACTTGTGAGAAATGCTAAAAATCATTAAAGACTCTTCGTTTAATGCAATTCAACAGATTCGTAGTCGCAAGGGTGTATAGATGTGGTTGTTGCTCTGAATAGAGTGAGTGATGTGGTCATACAGGCTATTTCTAAGATCTTTAAGTGTGAATAAGTCATTACTACGAAATGTGGAAGCATCAAATACTTGTGAGAAATGGTAGAAATCATGAAAGACTCTTTGTGTAATGCAAGTCAACAGATTCCTAGTCGCAAGGGTGCATAGATGTGGTTGTTGCAATGAATAGAGTGAGTGATGTGGTCATACATGCTATTTTCAAGATCTTTAAGTGTGAATGAGTGATTACAATGAATGGTGGAACATTGTTTGGAAGAAATGAAGAGTCATTCTCATTTTTGAAAAATTAAGCATCAAATGCTTGTGAGAAATGTTAGAAATCATCAAAGACTCTTTGTTTATTGCAATTATACATATTCCTAGTCCCAAGAGAGTATAAATGAGGTTATTGCAATGAATTTTGTGAATGATGCGGTCATACAAGCTGTTTTCAAGATCTTTAAGTGTAAATGAGTAATTACAACGAAATGTGGAGCCTTGTTAGGATGAAATGAAGACGAGGACTCATTTTTGAGTAATTAAGCATCAAATACTTGTGAGAAATGCTAGAAATCTTCAAAGACTTTTGTTTAATGCAATTCAACAGATTCCTAGTCACAAGGGTGTATAGATGTGGTTGTTGCTCTGAATAGAGTGAGTGATGCGGTCATACAAGCTATTTCTATGATCTTTAAGTGTGAATAAGTCATTACTATGAAATGTGGAGTCTTGTTAGGAAGAAATGAAGACAAGGACTCATTTTTGACTAATTAAGCATCAAATACTTGTGAGAAATGGTAGAAATCATCAAAGACTCTTTGATTAATGCAAGTTAACAAATTCCTAGTCGCAAGGGTGTATAGATGTGGTTATTGCATTGAATAGAGTGAGTGATGTGGTCATACAAGCTATTTTCAAGATCTTTAAGTGTGAATGAGTCATTACAAGGAAATGTGGTGCCTTGTTTGGAAGAAATGAAGAGATGGTCCAATTTTTGATTAATTAAGCATCAAATATGTGTGATAAATGGTAGAAATCATCAAAGACTCTTTGTTTAATGCAATTCAACAGATTCCTAGTCACAAGGGTGTGTAGATGTGGTTGTTGCAATGAATACAATGAGTGATGTGGTCATACAAGCTATTTTCAATATCTTTATATGTGAATGAGTCATTACAATGAATGAGTCATACATGCTATGCAAAAGAGAGTGATGTCATAAGAGCATTCTATGCCAAACAACCTATGATTGTACTTTTGTACAGGGAGGCTTGTTTTGACACTGACAAGTTTGACCCATCTTTGCTTAGTGTTGTTGTTACTCTATCGCAGGAATTTGAAGATGTATTCCCTGACAATGTTCCAAGTGGAATACCACCTAATAGAGGAATTGAGCATCAAATTGATTTCATCCTAAGTGCATCCATCCCTAACTGGCAAGCATATAAGAGTAATCTTGAGGAGACAAAGGAGCTTCAAAGGCAGGTTTAGGAGCTTATTTCTGAAGGATATATGAGGGAAAGCATGAGTCCATGTGTTGTTCTTGTCCTACTTGTACCCAAGAAAGATGGGACTTGGAGGATATGTGTTGATTGTTGCACAATCAACAAAATCACTATCAAGTATCATCACCCCATACCTAAATTAGATGACATGTTGGATGGATTGCATGGTTCATGTGTCTTTTCTAAGATTGATTTGAAAAATGGATATCATCATATTAGGATGAGAGAGGGAGATAAGTGGAAAATACCTTTCAAAACTAAGTATGGTTTGTATGAATTGTTTGTTATGCCATTTGGTCTCACTAATGCACCAAGCACTTTTATGCGACTAATGAATCATGTTTTGTATCCATTCATTGGTAAATTTGTGGATGTGTATTTTGATGATATTTTGGTCTATAGTAAAACCCTAAGATAGCATCTTGATCATTTAAGTTCTATTATAAGTGTTTTACGTTTTAAGAAATTGTATTCTAACTTAAAGAAATGTTCCTTTTGTACTAATCAGATCACATTTCTTAGCTATGTTGTGGGTTCTAAAAGTGTTAAGGTTGATGAGGAAAAAGTTAAGGCAATTCGTGATTGGCCTACACCTAAGTTAATTTGTGATGTGCGTAGTTTTCATGGTCTAGCTAGTTTCTATAGACGCTTTGCTAGGGACTTTAGCACCATTGCTGCACCACTCACTGAGCTTATCAAAAACAACACGAGTTTTAGGTGGGGTAGTGACCAAGACAAGGCTTTTGATTGCATCAAGGAAAAATTAAGTTTTGCACCCCTACTTGCTTTACCTAACTTTGCAAAAGCTTTCAAGATTAAGTGTGATGCTTTAGGTATTGGCATTGGAGCTATTTTGATGTAGGAAAGGCGCCCAATTGCTTACTTTAATGAAAAGCTAAGTGGAGCAAGCCTCAATTATCCTACTTATGATAAAGAGATGTATGCATTTGTACAGGCTTTAGAGACATGGCAACATTACCTTTGGCCTAATGAGTTTGTCATCTATACTGACCATGAATTGTTGAAGCACTTGAAGGGACAAGAAAAGTTGAACAAAAGACATGCCAAGTGGATTGAATTCATTGAGACCTTTCCCTACATCATCAAATATAAACAAGGTAAGGAAAATGTGGTAGCTGATGCATTATCTCGCAGGTATGCCCTTATCTTTACACTTACTGCAAACTTATTAGGATTTGAACATATTAAAAATTTATATGTGAATGATCCGGACTTTGCTAATGTGTATGGAGCATGTGAGAAGTCAGCCTTTAAGAACTTTTATAGGTATAAGGGTTTCTTATTTAGGGAAAATCATTTATGCATGCCTATAAGTTCTTTAAGGGAGTTGGTTGTAAGAAAAGCTTATGAGGGTGGTCTAATAGATCATTTTGGAGTTAGGAAAACCCTAGATGTCCTAAATGAACATTTCTTTTGGCCACGCATGAAATGAGATGTTGAGAGGATATATAAGAAATGCATAATATGCAAACAAGCTAAATCTAGAGTTTTACCCCATGGCTTGTATACCCCTTTACCCATACCTAGCCATTCTTGGGTTGATTTATCCATGGATTTTGTACTAGGATTGCCATGAACAAAAAGGGGTATGGATTTTGTATTTGTTGTTGTTGATAGATTTTCAAAGATGACACATTTCATCCCATGCCATAAAACTGATGATGCAAATAATATGGCTGACTTATTCTTTAGAGAAGTAGTACGTTTGTATGGCATGCCACGGAGCATTGTTTTAGACCAGGATACAAAGTTCTTAAGCTACTTCTGGAAGACTTTGTGGGGTAAGTTAGGTACTAAGCTATTTTTTTCAACTACTTGTCATCCACAAACTGATGGGCAGACTGAGGTGGTTAATTGAACTCTTTCTACTCTTTTGCATGCTATTATTCGAACAAATTTGAAAACATGGGAAGATTGTCTACCACATGTCGAGTTTACATATAATAGGAGTGTTCATTCTACTATTAGCTACTCTTTATTTGAAATTGTATAAGGTTTTAATCCATTGACTCCTTTGGATTTGGTACCTATACCTATCAATGAGTATGCTAGCATCGATGGTGAATGCAAAACTGACATGATAAAAAAATTGCATGAGAAGGTACGGCAACATATTGAAAAACGAACTAAGCAATACGTATCTCATGTCAACAAGGGATGAAAGAAGGTGGTGTTTGAACCTAATGATTGGGTTTGGGTTCATATGCACAAGGAACAATTCTTAGCTCAGAGGTATTCAAAGCTATAACCTATAGGAGATGGTCCCTTCCAAGTTATAGTACAAATTAATGACAATGCTTATAAGTTGGACCTTCTTGGTGAGTATAATGTAAGTGCAACATTTAATGTTTATGACCTTTCCCCTTTTGATGTAGGTGATGATTCCAGGGCGAATCCTTTTGAGGAGGGGGGAATGATGAGAACTATGGAGATGATGGGTGGAAAGCTTCAATAGAAGCAAAAGGTCCATTACACATTCCAGAAAGCCCAATAACACGAACTAGAGCTTCAATGGATGCAAGAGGTCCATTGCACATTCCAAAAGGCCCAATAACACAAGCTAGAGCTTCAATGGATGCAAGAGGTTCAATGTACATTCCAAAAGGCCCAATAACACAAGCTAGATCTTCAATGGATGCAAGAGGTCTATTGTACATTCTAGAAGGCCCAATAACACAAGGTAGAGCCAAAAAGATTAAAGAAGTACTAAATGGGTTAATTAAGGACATTCAAGCCAACCAAACTTTAAATAGTGCGAATTCAAGTTTTGAAGAGAGTCCAGGCCTAATTAATATAATTGAAATACTTAATAGGTCAGACTAAGTAATAGCATTCACTCCTAAATAAGAGTTTATTGTATGTGCTAGAATTTGTCTGAAATTCCTCCAAAATTAGGATTTCTCCTAAGTAGGAATTTGTACCTCTTTAAGATTGCTATCTTAGCCTATAAATAGGCATCCCTTGTAAGTTCTAAAAATTAGACAACTTTGAGTGAAATAAAAAGTAAGGGTTTTCTCCCTCAGTTATTTTGAGAACTAAAGAACTTATCAAGATGTTCTTCTTTTTATGGCATTCAAATTGATTTATCACTCTCAATTCCTTTCTTTTCTATGGTGTAGTGTCCATATCCTTCTTGAATACCCTAGGTTCATGTTCTTTCAAATATTGGGTCTAGGGTTTGTGTTATTAAACTCTAATTTGGCTTTCCTGGTTGTTCTTTGATTCCCTATATGCATTGGGTCCCTAAGCCACTTCTTTTTTGGGGTTTTCCGCATCAATAGGTTGTTTGGCAAAAATTGCTCTTTTCACATCACTTTCTTTTGCATAGAAACTTTTTGTTTTCTTCTCTTTCTCTTGTGTTGTCACATTTTCTCCTCTCTTTTCTCTTTTTTCAATCTCTATTTTTTGTTCACTCTCATTTTTAATTCTTAATTGATCCTCATAAGCTTGTTGAGGTGATAATGGTACAAGAGTCATGGGTTTTTCATTTATTACAAAGAAATATCGATTCTTGAATCCATCATGCATAACTTGCTTGTCAAACTGTCATGACCTTCCTAATAGAATATGACCCACTTGCATAGGTACAACATCACATAAAACTTCATCACGGTACCTTCCGATAGAAAATGACACGAGTACTTGCTTATTTACCTTGACTTCACCACTCTTATTCAACCATTAAAGCTTATATGGCCTAGGATGCTTCATAGTAGGTAAGTTCAGCTTCTCAACCATAGTTGTGCTAGCAACATTAGTGCAACTCCCACCATCAATAATCATACTACATACCTTATTTTTGATAAGACACCTTGTCTGAAAGATGTTATCTCGTTGCACCTTATTTTCTTCCTTCACTTATACATTCAATGCTCGCCTTGTGATGAGAGCTACTCCATTAACTAGATACTCCTCTCCATCACTTTCACCCTCTAATGATGGCACAGACTTGTCATCTTCATGGTCATAGGCGCATCTCAATTGCCTTCTTGTGTTAGGAGCCTTATATTTTTCATGCCTCTTCTGCAACTCTTCTATTGTATTAGCTTGCTCATCCATCCTCTCTCTCATATCATCAAACTTGGTATTCATGCGCTCAAATTGTTGTTGCATAGCTTTAATCATGAAGGGCATATCACTAGCTCCCTCCTGAGCTACACCTTTAGAAGTCATAGTATTACTTTTGATTTACAACCAGGCTCTAATACCAACTAATTGGGAAAACCCCAAAATGACATGACTTAGGAACCCAACGCACACAAGGAATCAAATAACAACTAAGAAAGCTAAATCAGAGTTTAATAACACAAACCTTAGACCCAATATTCAAAGGAACACAAACCTAGGGTATTTAAGAAGGATATGGATGCCACACTTTAGAAAAGAAAGAAATTATGAGTGATAAGTCAATTTGAACGCCACAAGAAGAAATACCTCTTGATAAGTTCTTTAGTTCTCAAAATAACCGAGGGACAAAAACCCTTACTTTCTATTTCACTCAAAGTTGTTTGATTTATTGTCTGATGTTACAAGGGGTGCCTATTTATAGGCTAAGATTAAAATCCTAAAGAGGTACAAATTCCTACTTAGGATAACTCCTTATTTAGGAGGAATTCTTATCTAGATACAAATTCTTATACAGAAAATAAACTCTTAATTTGGAGTGACTGCTATTACTTAGTCCTAATACTTTAAGTACTCCAATGATATTAATAGAGCCTGGACTCTTTTTCAAGCTTGAATTCGCACCATTTGAAGTTTGGTTGGCCTGAACATCCTTAATTAGCCCATTTAGTGCTTCTTTCATCTTTCTGGCTTCAGCTCGTGTTATTGGGCCTTCTGGAATGTGCAATGAACCTCTTGCATCGATTAAAACTCTAGCTCATGTTATTGGGACTTCTAGAATATGCAATGGACTTATTGCATCCATATGATTATGAAAGACAAAGGTACTCCTCAGGAGGAAGTTGTTGACATGTCCTTTGTGATCAAAGCTATGCTACAACAATTTGAGCACACGAATACTAGATTTGATGATATGAGAGAGAGGATGGAGGAGCAAGCTAATACAGTAGCAGAGTTGCAAAGGAGGTACAAAGAATATGAGGCTCCTAAAGTAAGAAGGCAATTGAAACGTGTCTATGAACATAAAGATGATGATTCTGTGTGATCTTCAAAGGGTGAAAGTGATGGAGAGAAGTATCCAGCTAATAGAGTAGCTCTCCTCATAAGGCAAGTATTGAATGTGCAAATGAAGGAAGAAAAAGAGGTGCAACGAGATTACATCTTTTAGACGAGGTGTCTCATCAAAAATAACGTATATAATATGATTATTGATAGTGGGAGTTGCACTAATGTTGCTAGCATAACTTTGGTTGAGAAGCTGGATTTACCTACTATGAAGCATCCTAGGCCATATGTTGTTCCCATAGCCTTGTATGGGTTCTAATTGTTGTCAACTAGGGTTAAGTGTACAAGAAAGTAAAGCCACATGGAAGGGCAAGAAAGTAAATCCGCCGCATAAGGGCAAGAACGTAAATTTGCCACGTAAACCCTATTAGGGTTTCATGGAAGAAAGTATATAAAGGCCTTGGAAGATAAAACAAAAAGGAGGGCCAACAAATTTGAATAAATGGCAACCCTACAACAACCAGCCAAAAAAAAAAAGAGAAAATAATATACCAAAAGGGAATCCCACCATCAGCCAAAAAAAAGGAGAAAAAGAGGAGACGGCCAAAGGGGGGCTGAACGAAGAACAGAGGTCGAGAGGAGACGGCCGAAAAGAGAGCAGAACACCAAGAGATCAGAAACGACACCACCATGAGAGCAAACCAGAAATGTCACCACCAGGAGAGCAAACCAAAACATGCAACCTCCTGCAAGGAAACCAGAAACACGTCCTGCAAGCAAACCAGAAACGCACAACCAGCAAGAGGAGAAATAAGAAATAGACCACCTAGAAGAGAAGACAGCAGACCTGGTATCTGTGAGACCACCCGGAAGAGAAGACAGCAAACCTAGTATCCGTGAGATCACCCAGAAGAGAAGAAAGCAGACCTGGTATCCGTGAGACCACCTGGAAGAGAAGACAGCAAACCAGAAGCGTGAGGTGGGCTGAAAGACGTGAACCAGAAAAACCTGTAGCGTGAGGCAGGCCAAGAGACATGAAACGGCAGACCAGAAGTGTGGGTGTATGTCAGGAGACAGCATGAGACCAAAATGTGCAACAGCATGACAGACCAGAAGTGTGAGGACAGGCCGTGAAACAGTAAGACCATGAAATAGGAGATGGGTGAGACCGTGAGACAGTGAAAGTAGGAGCTGTGTGAGACAACCTAGAGAAGGAATTCGGCGAAGTATCAGAAAGAACTCAACGTATTTCTAGATTTCTTCAAGAGAGGTTAGAGAGCGTTGCGGTGAACTTCTAAGCAGCAATGGAGCATCCTTTTAATTCAACAGAGGCAAGACAACCTAGAAAAAGGGTAGACACAGTAAGTGACACTCTTTATATTGTACTTGCTTAGTAATTGCAATAATGAAATGAGCAAAAGATTAAGACATCCATTGTAACTGAAATTCTCAAGTATAGTGGATAGTCTTAGTAAGGGAGAGTCCCTACCACCATTGATGTACGTCACGTTGACGGAACTATGTAAATCTCGTGTGTCCTTAATTTTCTTTACGTTTTGTGTTTTGAATTGAGTTGTGAATGCAGCTAAAGTATCAGCCAACCCATAACCTAACGAAGACCTAAACAAGAACATCCGAATTGTCTATTAGGCAAGGTGTCTGAAAGGTGACTTTAGGGACTATTGTGATTAGTAGGTAGCAATAGATCTACCTTAGTTGAATCTGAGAAAGAGTTTGCTTTTAAGAAGAGATTGAAGTTGTTCACTTACCTGTGAATTGCAAATTGTGATGATACTAATTCATCCCCCTCTCAGTATCACAAACTAGTAGATCCTAAGGTGAAGTTGGGAACTTCACCATATAAGCTCTAATGGTTGAATAAGAGTGGCGAAGTCAAGGTAAATAAGCAGGTGCTCATGTCATTTTCTATCCGAAGGTACCATGATGAAGTTTTATGTGATGTTGTACCTATGCAAGCGGGCGATATTCTATTAGGAAGGCTATGGCAGCTTGACAGGTGAGTTATGCATGATGGATTCAAGAATCAATAGTCCTTTGTAATGAATGAAAAACCCTTCACTCTTGTACCATTATCACCTCAACAAGCATGTGAGGATCAATTAAGGATTAAAAATGAGAGTGAACAGAAAAGTGAGATTGAAAAGAGAGAAAAGAGAGGAGAAACTGTGAGAACACAAGAGAAAGAGAAGAAAACAGAAAGTTTCTATGCAAAAGAAAATGATGTCAAAAGAGCAATTTTTGCCAAACAACCTATGATCATATTTTTGTATAGAGAGACTTATTTTAACACCAACAAGTTTGACTTGTCATTGCCTAGTGTTGTTGTTGTTCTATTGCAGGAATTTGAAGATGTATTCCCTAACGACATCCCAAGTGGATTGCCACCTAAGAGAAAAATTGAGCCTCAAATTGATTTTATCACTGGTGCATCCATTCCAAACCGGCCAGCATATAGGAGCAATCCCAAGGAGACAAAGGAGTGTCAAAGGTAGGTTAAGGAACTTATTTCAGAAGGCTGTGTAAGGGAAAGCATGAGTCCTTATGCAGTTCTTGTTCTACTTGTACAAGGAAAGTTCAACAAAAGACATGCCAAGTGGATCAAATTCATTCAGACCTTTCCCTACATCATCAAGTACAAACAAGGTGATGATTTAAGGATGAATCTTTTCGAGGAAAGGGGGAATGATGAGAACCGTAGAGATGATGGGCAGAAGGCTTCAGTGAATGCAAGAGGTCCATTGCACATTTTAGAAGGCCAAATAACATGAGCTAGAGCTTCAATGGATGCAAGAGGTCCACTACACATTCCAGAAGGCCCAATAGCACAAGCTAGAGCTTCAATCGATGCAAAAGGTCCATTGCACATTCTAGAAGGCCCAATAACACAAGTTAGAGCCAGAAAGATGAAAGAAACACTAAATGAGCTGATTAAGGACATTCAAGCCAACCAAGCTTCAAATGGTGTGAATTAAAACTTGAAAGAAAGTCCAGGCCCTATTAATATCATTAGAGTACTTAAAGTGTTAGGTCTAAGTAATAGTAGTCATTCCAAATTGGGAGTTTATTTTCTGTGTAAGAATTTGTACCTAGATAGGAATTCCAAATTCCTCCTAAATAAGGAATCCTCCTAAGTAGGAATTTGTACTTTTTTAAGATTGTTATCTTAGCCTATAAATAGGCACCCCTTGTAACATTAGAAATCATATTGGACAACTTTGAGTGAAATAGAAAGCAAGGGTCTTTTCCTTCAATTCTTTTGTGAACTAAAGAACTTATCAAGAGGTACTTCTTCTTAAGGTTCTTAAGGCATTCAAATCAACTCATAACTCCAAATTCCTTTCTTTTCTAAAGTGTAGCTTCCATATCCTCTTAAATAACCTAGGTTCGTGTTCCTTTGAATGTTGGGTATAGGGTTTGTGTTATTAAACTCTAATTTAGCTTTCTTGGTTGTTCTTTGATTCCTTGTGTGCATTGGGTCCCTAAGCCATGTCTTTTTGGGGTTTTCTACATCAACAACAGGCAATATATTCATGGCTACAACCACATCTACTTCTACTCTTTCCTGGGACTAGCAATCCATTGAATTTCATTAAATAAGAACTCTTTGATGATGACTAGAATTTCCTATGATTATTTGCAAATTTATTACTGAATAATGAGGCTGCCCCATCATTTCTTCCAAACAAGGCCTCACTTTTCGCTGTAATAACTCATTCACAAGTAAAGATCTTAAAAATAGCTTTTATGACCACATCATGCACTATATTCATTGCTATAACCATATCTATACTCTTTTGGGACTAGGAATCTGTTGAATTGCATTAAACAAAGGGTCTCTGATGATTTCTAGCATTTCTCAAAAGTATTTGATACTTAATTGCTGAAGAATGAGACCATCTCTTCATTTCCTCCAAACAAGGCTCCACTTTTCATTGTAATAACTCATTCACACTTGAAAATAGCTTTTATGACCACAATAGACACTATATTCATGACAACAACCACATCTACACTATGTTAGGATTGGCAATCCTTTGAATTTCATTAATCAAGAACTCTTTGATGATGACTAGCATTTCCAACAAATATTTGCTACCTTATTACTAAATAATGAGGCCGTCTCTTCATTTCTTCCAAACAAGGCTCCACTTTTCGTCGTAATAACTCATTCACACTTAATGGTTTTTAAATTAGCTTGTATGATATTCATGGCAACAACCACATATACACTCTATTGGGACTTATAATCTATTGAATTTCATTAATTAAGAACTCTTTGATGATGACTAGCATTTCCTACAAGTATTTGCTACTTTATTAAGGAATAATGAGGTTGACTCTTCATTTCCTCCAAACAAGGCTCCACCTTTCGTTGTAATAACTCATTCACACTTAAAGATCTTGAAATAGTTTGTATGACCACTATAGGCACTATATTCATGGCAATGACCACATCTACACTCTATTGAGACTAGCAATCCATTTAATTTCATTAATCAAGAACTCTTTGATGATGACTAGCATTTCCGACAAATATTTGCTACCTTATTACTGAATAATGAGGTCATCTCTTCATTTCTTCCAACAAAGGCTCCATTTTTCGTTGTAATAACTCATTCACACTTAATGATTTTGAAATTAGTTTGTATGACCATAACAGGCACTATATTCTTGGCAACAACCACATATACACTCTATTGGGACTTATAATCCATGGAATTTCATTAATTAAGAAGTCTTTGATGATGACCAGCATTTCCTACAAGTATTTGCTGCTTTATTAAGGAATAATGAGGTCGACTCTTCATTTCCTCCAAACAAGACTCCACCTTTCGTTGTAATAACTCATTCACACTTAAAGATCTTGAAATAGTTTGTATGACCACTACAGGCACTATATTCATGGCAACGATCACATCTACACTTGATGGAGACTAGCAATCCGTTGAATTTCATTAATCAAAAACTTTTTGATGATGACTAGCATTTCCTACAACTATTTGCTACTTTTAGTGAATAATGAGGCTGTCTTTTCATTTCTTCCAAATGAGGCTCTACTTTTCGTTGTAATAACTCATTCACACTTAAAGATCTTGAAAGTAGTTGGTATGACCACAACAAGCACTATATTCATTGCAACAACCACATATACTCTCTCTTGGGACTAGCAATCCAAGAATTCTTTGATAATGACTAGAATTTCCTACAATTATTTGCAAATTATTACTAAATAATGAGGTCGTCCCATCATTTCTTCCAAACAAGGCCCCATTTTCGTTGTAATAACTCATTCATAATTAAAGATCTTAAAAATAGCTTGTATGACCGCATCATGCACTATATTCATTGCAACAACCACATCTATTATCACTTAGGACTAGGAATCTGTTGAATTGCATTAAACAAAGAGTCTTTGATGAGTTCTATCATTTCTCACAAGTATTTGATACTTAATTGCTGAAAAATAAGACTGTCTCTTCACTTCCTCTAAACAAGGCTCCACTTTTCGTTGTAATAACTCATTCACACTTAAGGATCCTGAAAATAGCTTGTATGACCACAACAGGCACTATATTCATGTAAACAACCACATCTACACTCTTTTGGGACTAGCAATCCATTGAATTTCATTAATCAAGAACTCTTTGATGATGATTAGCATTTCCTACAAGTATTTTCCAATTTATTACTGAATAATGAGACCATCTCTTCATTTCTTCCTAACAATGCTTCAATTTTCATTGTAATAACTCATTCACAATTAAAAATCCTAAGTTTGTATGACCACATCATGCACTATATTCATTGCAACAACCTCATTTATACTCTCTTGGGACTAGGAATCTCTTGAATTGCTTTAAACAAAGAGTTTTTGACGATTTCTGGCATTTCTCACAAGCATTTGCTACTTTATTACTAAATAATAAGACCCTTTTTTTAGTTCTTCATAACAATGCTCCACTTTTCGTTGTAATAACTCATTCACAATTAAAAATCTTGAAAATAGCTTGTATGATCTCATTAAGAACTATATTCATTCCAACAACCACATATATTCTCTCTTGGGACTTGAAATCTATTGAATTGCTTTAAACAAAGACTCTTTGATGATTTCTAGCATTTCTTATAAGTATTTGATACATAATTACTGAAAAATAAGACCGTCTCTTCATTCACACTTAAATATCTTGAAAATAGCTTGTATGATAACAACAAGCACTATATTCAAGGCAACAACCACATCTACACTCTATTCACACTAGCAATCCATTGAATTTTGTTAAACAGGAACTCTTTGACGATGTCTCACATTTCCTATAAGTATTTGCTACTTTTTTACTGAATAATGAGGCTGTCTCTTCATTTTTTCCAAACAAGGCTCCAGTTTTCATTGTAATAACTCAATCACACTTAAAGATCTTCAAAATAGTCTGTATGACCACAATAGGCCCTATATTCATGGCAACAATCCTTTGAATTTCATTAAACAAGAACTCTTTGATGATGACTAGCATTTTCAATAAGTATTTGCTACCTTATTACTCAATAATGAGACCATCTCTTTATTTCTCCTTACTAAGGCTCCAATTTTCATTGAAATAACCCATTTACACTTAAAGATCTTGAAAATAGCTTGTATGACCACATCATGCACTACATTCATTGCAACAACTACATCTATACTTTCTTGGGACTATGAATTTGTTGAATTGCTTTAAACAAATAGTTTTTGATGATTTCAGACATTTCTCATAAGTATTTGATACTTTATTACTGAAAAATGAGACCGTCTCTTCATTTCCTCCAAACAAGGCTCCACTTTTCATTGTAATAACTCATTCACATTTAAAGATCTTGAAAATAACTTGTATGGCCACAACAAGCACTATATTCATGGCAACAACCACATCTACACTCTATTAGGACTAGCAATCCGTTGAATTTCATTAATCAAGAACTCTTTGATGATGAGTACCATTTTCGGCAAGTATTTGCTACCATATTACTGAATAATGTGGTCATCTCTTCATTTCTTCCTAACAAGGCTCCAATTTTCATTGTAATAACTCATTCAGTATTAAAGATCTTGAAAATCGCTTGTATGACCACATCATGCACTATATTCATTGCAACAACCATATCTATACTCCCTTTGGAACTATGAATCTATTGAATTGCTATAAACAAAGAGTCTTTCAAGATTTCTATCTTTTTTCACAAGTATTCACTACTTTATTACTGAATAATGAGTCTGTCTCTTCATTTCTTCTAAACAATGCTCCACTTTTGTTATAATAACTCCTTCACAATTAGAGATCTTGAAAATAGCTTGTATGACCACATCATTCACTATATTCATTGCAACAAACACATCTACACTTTATTAGGATTAGCAATCCTTTGAGTTTCATTAAACAAGAAGTCTTTGATGATGACTAGCATTTCTAAAAAGTATTTGTTACCTTATTACTAAATAATGAGGTCGTCTCTTCATTTCTTCCTAACAAGGCTCCAATTTTCGTTATAATAACTCATTCACTCTTAAAGATCTTGAAAATCACTCTATGACCACATCATGCACTATATTCATTGCAACAAACACATCTACACTCTGTTAGGATTAGCAATCCTTTGAGTTTCATTAAACAAGAAGTCTTTGATGATGACTAGCATTTTTGAAAAGTATTTGCTATCTTATTACTAAATAATAAGGCCGTCTCTTCATTTCTTCCTAACAAGGCTCCAAGTTTCATTGTAACAACTCATTCACTCTTAAAGATCTTGAAAATCACTCGTATGACCACATCATGCACTATATTCATTGCAAAAACCACATCTATACTCTCTTGGGACTATGAATTTATTGAATTACTTTAAACAAAGAGTCTTTGATGATTTCTAGCATTTCTCACAAGTATTTACAACTTTATTACTGAATAATGAGGTCATCTCTTTATTTTTTCCTAACAATACTCCACTTTTCGTTGTAATAACTCATTCACATATATCTTGAAAATAGCTTGTTTGACCACATTATGCATTATATTCATTGCAACAACCACATTTATATTCTCTTGGGACTAGGAATCTGTTGAATCGCATTAAACAAAGAGTCTTTGACGATTTCTAGCATTTCTGACAACTATTTGCTACTTTATTACTGAATAATGAGGCCGTCTCTTTATTTCTTCCTAACAATGCTCCACTTTTCATTTTAATAACTCAGTTATAACTAAAGATCTTGAAAATAGCTTGTACGACCACAACAGGCACTATATTCATGGCAATAACCACATCTAGACTCTATTGGGACTAGTGATTCGTTGAATTTCTTTAATCAAGAACTCTTTGATGATGACTAGCATTTCCTACAAGTATTTGCTACTTTATTACTGTATAATGAGACTGTCTCTTCATTTCCTCCTAACAAGGCTCCAACTTTTGTTGTAATAACTCAGCCACATTTAAAGATCTTGAAAATAGCTTATATGACCACAACGGGCACTATATTCATGGCAACAACTACATCTATACTCTTTTGGGACTAGGAATCTGTTGAATTTCATTAATCAATAACTCTTTGATGATGACTAGCATTTCCTACAAGTATTTGTTACTTTATTACTGAATAATAAAGGCGTCTCTTCATTTTTTCTTAACAATGCTCCACTTTTCGTTCTAATAACTCATTCACAATTAAAGAACTTGAAAATAGATTTTATAAGCACATCATCCACTATATTCATTGCAACAACCACATCTATGCTCTCTTGGGACTAGGAATCTATTGAATTGCAGTAAACCAAGAGTCTTTGATGATTTGTAGCATTTCTCACAAGTGCTCGCTACGTTATTACCGAGAAAAAAGGTCATCTCTTCATTTCCTCTAAACAAGACTCCACTTTTCGTTGTGATAACTCATTCACATTTAAAGATCTTGAAAATAGCTTGTATGACCACAATAGGTACTATATTCATGACAACAACGACATCTACACTCTATTGGGACTAGGAATCCATTGAATTTCATTAATCAAGAACTCTTTGATGATGACTAGCATTTCTTACAAGTATTTGCTACTTTTTTTCTTAATAATGAGGTCATCTCTTCATTTCCTCCTAACAAGGTTGCACTTCTCGTTGTAATAACTCATTTACAATAAAAGATCTTAAAAAGAGCTTGTATTACCGCATCATGCAACATATTTATTGCAACAACTACATCTATACTCTCTAAGGAACTAGGAATCTGTTGAATTCCATTAAACAAAGTGTCTTTGATAATTTTTAGAATTTCTCACAAGTATTTGATACTTAATTACTAAAAAATGAGACCGTCTCTTCATTTCCTCCAAACAAGGCTCCACTTTTTGTTGTGATAACTCATTCACATTTAAAGATCTTGAAAGTAGCTTGTATGATGACAATAGGCACTATATTCCTGGCAATAACCACATCTATAATCTATTAGGACTAGGAATTTGTTGAATTTCATTAATCAATAACTCTTTGATGATGACTAGCATTTCCTACAAGTATTTGTTACTTTATTACTGAATAATAAGGGCGTCTCTTCATTTTTTCTTAACAATGCTCCACTTTTTGTTCTAATAACTCATTCACAATTAAAGAACTTGAAAATAGCTTGTATGAGCACATCATCCACTATATTCATTGCAACAACCACATCTATTCTCTCTTAGGACCAGGAATCTTTTTAATTGCATTAAACCAAGAGTTTTTGATGATTTCTAGCATTTCTCACAAGTGTTTGCTATGTTATTATTGAATAATAAGTGTTGTTCCCACAGTCTTGTATGGGTTGTAATTGTTGTCAACTAGGGTTAAGTGTGCAAGAGAGTAAAGTCACATGGAAGGGTAGTAAAGTCACATGGAAGGGCAAGAAAGTAAATCCGCCGCGTAAGGGCAAGAACGTAAATTCGCTATGTAAGCCCTATTAGGGTTTCATGGAAGAGAGTATATAAAGGCCTTGGAAGACAAAACTAGGGTAGAGGGCCAACACAATTAAATAAACAGCAACCTTACAACAACCGGCCAAAAGGAAGAGAGAGCAGAATTGCAAGAGATAAAAAATGCCTCCTGCAAGCAAACCAGAAACACATACTGTAAGTAAACTAGAAACGCACAACCAGCAAGAGGAGAAATAAGAAACAGACCACCCGGAAGAGAAGACAGCAGACCTATATCCGTGAGACCACCCGGAAGAGAAGACAGTAGACTAGAAGTGTGAGGCAGGCCAAGAGATGTGAACCAGAAAAACAGTAGTGTGAGGCAGGCCAAGAGACATGAAACAGTAGACCAGAAGCGTGAGACCAGAACGTGCAACGGTGTGACTGATCAGAAGCGTGGGGCAGGCCGTGAGATGTGAAATGGCAGACCAGAAGCTTGGGTGCAAGCTGTGAAACCGTGAGACGGTGAAAGCAGGAGTTGTGTGAAACAACCTAGGGAAGGAATTCGGCGAAGCATTGGAAAGAACTCAACGTATTTCCAAATTTCTTCAAGAGAGGTTAGAGAGCGTTGCGGTGAACTTCTAAGCGGCAGTGGAACAGCCTTTTAATTCAACAGAGGCAAGACAAGCTAGAAGAAAGGTACACACAGTAAGTGACACTCTTTGTATTGTATTTGCTTAGTAATTGCAATAGTGAAAGGAGCAGAAGATTAGGACATCCATTGTAACTACAATTCTCAAGTATAGTGGATAGTCTCGGTAAGAGAGAGTCCCTACCACCATGTGTCCTTAATTTTCTTTACGTTCTGTGTTTTGAATTGAGTTGTGAACGTAGCTAAAGTATCAACCAACCCATAACCTAACGAAGACCTAAACAAGAACATCTGAATTGTCTATTAGGCAAGGTGTCTGAAAGGTGACTTTGGGGACTATTGTGATTAGTAGGTAGCAATAGATCTACCTTAGTCGAATATGAGAAAGAGTTCACTTTTAAGAAGAGATTGAAGTTGTTCACTTTCCTACGAATTGCGAATTGTGGTGATACTAATTCATCCCCCCTCTCAGTATCACAAACTAGTAGATCCTAAGGTGAAGTTGGGAACTTCAATAAGGTTATCTCTTCATTTCCTCCAAACAAGGCTCCACTTTTCGTTGTAATAACTCATTCACAATTAAAGAACTTGAAAATAGATTGTATAAGCACATCATCCACTATATTCATTGCAACAACCACATTTATGCTTGCATTAAAGAAAGAGTCTTTGATGATTTGTAGCATTTCTCATAAGTGTTTGCTACGTTATTACTGAAAAATAAGGTTGTCTCTTCATTTCCTCCAAACAAGGTTCCACTTTTTGTTGTGATAACTCATTCACACTTAAAGATCTTGAAAATAGCTTGTATGACCACAATAGGCACTATATTCATGGCAACAACCACATTTACACTCTATTGGGACTAGGAATCTATTGAATTTCATTAATCAAGAAATCTTTGATGATGACTAGTATTTCATGCAAGTATTTGCTACTTTATTTCTGAATAATAAGGTCGTCTCTTCATTTCCTCCTAACAATGCTGCACTCTTCATTGTAATAACTCATTTACAATAAAAGATCTTAAAAAGAGCTCGTATTACTGCATCATGCAACATATTCATTGCAACAACCACATCCATACTCTCTAGGGACTAGGAATCTATTGAATTGCATTAAACAAAGATTCTTTGATGATTTATAGAATTTCTCACAAGTATTTGATACTTAATTGTTGAAAAATGAGACCACCTCTTCATTTCCACTAAACAAGGCTCCACGTTTTGTTGGGATAACTCATACACACTTAAAGATCTTGAAAATAACTTGTATGACCACAACAAGCACTATATTCATGGCAACAACCACATCTACACTCTATTGGGACTAGAATCTGTTGAATTTCATTAATTAAGAACTCTTTGATGATGACTATCATTTCTGAAAAGTTTTGGCTAACTTATTACTGAATAATGAGGCCATATCTTCATTTCTTCCTAACAAAACTCCAATTTTCGTTGTAATAGCCCATTCAAACTTAAAGATTTTGAAAATCCCTCATATGACCACATTATGCACTATATTCATTGCAACAACCACATATATACTGTCTTGGGACTAGGAATTTGTTGAATTACATTAAATAAAGAGTCTTTGTTGATTTCTAGCCTTTCTCATAAGTGTTTGCTATGTTATTACTAAATAATGAGGTCGTCTCTTCATTTCCTCTAAACAAGGCTCCACTTTTCACTATGATAACTCATTCACACTTAAAGATCTTGAAAATAGCTTGTATGACAACAAAAGGCACTATATTCATGGCAACAACCACATATACACTTTATTGGGACTAGGAATCTGTTGAATTTCATTAATCAGGAACTCTTTGATGATCACTAGCATTTCCTTCGATTATTTGCTACTTTATTTCTGAATAATGAGGTTGTCTCTTCATTTCCTCTTAACAATGCTCCACTCTTTATTGTAATAACTCATTTACAATAAAAGATCTTGAAAAGAGCTTGTGTTACCACATCATGCACCATATTCATTGCAGCAACCACATCCATACTCTGTAAGGATTAGGAATCTGTTGAATTACATTAAACAAAGAGTCTTTGATGATTTCTAGAATTTCTCACAAGTATTTGGTGCTTAATTACTGAAAAATAAGACCATCTCTTCATTTCCGCCAAACAAGGCCCCACTTTTCATTGTGATAACTCATTCACACTTAAAGATCTTGAAAATAGCTTGTATGTCCACAACACGCACTATATTCATGGCAACAACCACATCTACACTCTATTGGGACTAGGAATCTATTGAATTTCTTTAATCAAGAACTCTTTGATGATGACTAGCATTTGCTACAAATATTTGTTACTTTATTACTGAATAATGAGGCTGTCTCTTCATTTTTTCCTAACAATGCTCCACTTTTTGTTGTAATAACTCATTCACAATTAAAGAACATGAAAATGGCTTTTATGAGCACATCATCCACTATATTCATTGCAATAACCACATCTATGCACTTTTGGGAATAGGAATATGTTGAATTGCATTAAGCAAAGAGTGTTGGATGATTTCTAGCATTTCTCACAAGTGTTTGCTACATTATTATTGAATAATGAGGTCATCTCTTCATTTCCACCAAATAAGGCTCCACTTTTCATTGAGATAACTAATTCACATTTAAAGATCTTGAAAATAGCTTATATCACCATAACAGGCACTATATTCATGACAACAACCACACCTACACTCTCTTGGGACTAGGAATCCATTGAATTTCATTAATCAAGAACTCTTGGATGATGACTATCATTTTGCGACAAGTATTTGCTACCTTATTACTGAATAATGAGGCCATTTCTTCATTTCTACCTAACAAAACTCCAATTTTCGTTGTAATAACCCATTCAGACATCAAGATCTTGAAAGTCCCTAGTATGACCACATTATGCACTATATTCATTGCAACAACCACATCTATACCGTCTTGTGACTAGGAATTTGTTGAATTACATTAAATAAAAAGAGTCTTTCATGATTTCTAGCATTTCTCACATGTGTTTGCTACCTTATTACTAAATAATGAGGCCATCTCTTCATTTCCTCCAAACAAAACTCCACTTTTTGTTGTGATAACTCATTCACACTTAAAGATCTTGAAAATAGCTTATATGACCACAACAGGCATTATATTCATGGCAACAACCACATCTACACTTTGTTGGGACTAGGAATCCATTGAATTTCATTAATCAAGAACCCTTTGATGATGACTAGCATTTCCTACAAGTATTTGCTACTTTATTACTGAATAATGTGGCTGTCTCTTCATTTTTTCTTAACAATGCTCCACTTTTCATTATAATAACTCATTCACAATTAAAGAATTTGAAAATAGCATGTATGGGCACATCATCCATTATATTCATTGCAATAACCACATCTATGCTCTCTTGGGACTAAGAATCTATTGAATTGCATTAAACAAAGAGTCTTTCATGATTTCTAGAATTTCTCACGAGTATTTGATACTTAATTACTGAAAAATGAGAGCATCTATTCATCTCCTCTAAACAAGGCTCCACTTTTCGTTGTGATAACTCATTCACATTTAAAGATCTTCAAAATAACTTGTATGACCACAACAGGCACTATAGTCATGGCAATAACCACATCTATACTCTATTGGGACTAGGAATCTATTGAATTTCTTTAATCAAGAACTCTTTAATGATCACTAGCATTTCCTAACAAGTATTTGCTACTTTATTACTAAATAATGAGGTCGTCTCTTCATCTTTTTCCTAACATCGCTCCACTTTTCATTGTAGTAACTCATTCACAATTAAAGAACTTGAAAATAGCTTGCATGAGCACATCATCCACTATATTCATTCCAAAAACCACATTTATAGTCTCTTGGGACTAGGAATTTGTCAAATTACATTAAACAAAGAGTTTGATGATTTCTAGCATTTCTTAAAAGTGTTTGCTACATTATTACTGAATAATGAGGCTGTCACTTCATTTCTTCCTAACAATGCTCCAATTCTCGTTGTAATAACTCAATCACACTTAAAGATCTTCAAAATAACTTGTATGATCACAATAGGCATTATATTCATTGCAACAACCACATCTATTCTCTGTTAGGATTAGCAATCCTTTGAATTTCATTAAACAAGAACTCTTTGATGATGACTATCATTTCCGACAAGTACTTTTTACCTTGTTAATAAATAATGAGGCCATCTCTTCATTTTTTCCTAAGAAGGCTTCAATTTTCGTTGTAATAACCAATTCACACTTAAAGATCTTGAAACTTCCTTATAAGACCCCATCATGCACTATATTCAATGCAACAACCATATTTATACTCTCTTAGGACTATAAATCTATTGAATTGCATTAAACAAAGAGTCTTTGATGATTTATAGAATTTCTCACAAGTATTTGATACTTAATTACTGAAAAATGAGACATTCTCTTCATTTCCTCCAAACAATGCTCTACTTTTTGTTATGATAACTCATTCACACTTAAAGATCTTAAAAATAGCTTGTATGACCACAATAGACACTATATTGATGACAACAACCACATCTACACTTTATTGGGACTAGGAATCCTTTAAGGTTCATTAATCAAGAACTCTTTGATGATAACTGACATATCCTACAAGTACTCACTACTTTATTACTGAATAATGCAATCGTCTCTTCATTTTTTCCTAACAATGCTCCACTTTTTGTTGTAATAACTCATTCACAATTAAAGAACTTGAAAATAGCTTGTATGACCACATCATTCACTATATTGATTGCAACAACCACATTTATGCTCTCTTAGGACTAAGAATCTATTGAATTGCTTAAAACAAAGAGTGTTTGATAATTTCTAGCATTTCTCACAAGTGTTTGCCACGTTATTACTGAATAATGAGGCTATCTCTTCATTTTTTCCTAACAATGCTCCACTTTTCATTGTAATAATTTAGTCACACTTAACGATCTTAAAAATAGCATGTATAACCACAACAGACACTATATTCATGGCAACAACCACATCTACTCTCTATTAGGACTAGGAATCCCTTGATTTTCATTAATCAATAACTCTTTTGTCATGACTACCAATTCTTACATGTATTTTGTACTTTATTGCTAAATAATGAGTCCATCTCTTCATTTCCTCCTAACAATGCTCCACTTTTCATTGTAATAACTCATTTACATTAAAAGATCTTGAAAATAGCTTGTTTTATCACATCATGCATTGTATTCTTTGCAACAACCACATCCATACTCACTTGGGACTAGGAATCTATTGAATTGCATTAAACAAAGAGTCTTTGATGATTTCTAGAATTTCTCAAAAGTATTTGATACTTAAATATTGAAAAATGAGATCGTCTCTACATTTCCTCCAAACAATGCTCCACTTTTTGTTGTGATAACTCATTCACACTTAAAGATCTTAAAAATAGCTTGTATGACCATAACAGACACTATATTCATGACAACAACCACATCTACACTTTATTGAGACTAGGAATGTGTTGAATTTCTTTAATCAAGAACTCTTTGATGATGACTAGCATTTCCTACAAGTGTTTGCTACGTTATTACTAAATAATGAAGTTGTTTGTTCATTTCTTCCTAACAATACTCCACTTTTCGTTGTAATTTCTCAATCACACTTAATGATCTTGAAAATAGCTTGTATGACCACATCATGAACTATATTCATTGTAACAACCATATTCATACTCTCTTAGGGCTAGGAATCTATTGAATTGCATTAAACAAGTTCTTGGATGATTTCTAGCATTTCTCGTAAGTGTTCGCTACTTTAATACTAAATAATAAGGCCATCTCTTCATTTCTTCTTAACACTGCTCCACTTTTCGTTGTAATAACTCAGTCACACTTAAAGATCTTCAAAATAGCTTGTATGACCACAACAAGCCCTATATTCATGGCAACAACCACATCTACTCTCTATTAGGAGTAGCAATCCTTTGAATTTTATTAAACAAGAAGTCTTTAATGACAATTATCATTTCTGACAAGTATTTGCTACCTTGTATGACCACATCATGCACTATATTCATTGCAACAACCACATCCATACTCTCTTGGGACTAAGAATCTATTGAATTGCATTAAACAAAGTCTTTGATGATTTATAGCATATCTCACAAGTGTTTACTACTTTAATATTGAATAATGAGGCTGTCTCTTAATTTCTTCCTAACAATGCTCCACTTTTAGTTGTAATAACTCAATTACACTTAAAGATCTTCAAAATAGCTTGAATGACCATAACAGGCACTATATTCATGCCAACAACCACATCTACTCTCTATTAGGATTAGCAAACCTTTAAATTTCATTAATCAAGAACTTTTTGACGTTGACTAGCATTTTCGACAAGTATTTGCTACTTTATTACTGAATAATGAGGCCATCGCATCTTTTCTTCCAAACAATGCTCCACTTTTCGTTGTAATAACTCAGTCACACTTAAAGATCTTCAAAATAGCTTGTATGACCACAACAGGACTATATTCATGGCAACAACCACATCTACTCTCTGTTAGGATTAGCAATCCTTTGAATTTCATTAAACAAGAACTCTTTAACGATGACTATCATTTTCGACAAGTATTTGCTACCTTATTACTAAATAATGAGGCCATCTCTTCATTTTTTCCTAACAAGGCTTCAATTTTCGTTGTAATAACCCATTCACACTTAAAGATCTTGAAAATCCCTTATATGACCATATCATGCACTATATTCATTGCAACAACCACATATATACTCTCTTGGAACTAGGAATATGTTGAATTGCATTAAACAAAGAGTCTTTTATGATTTCTGGCATTTCTCACAAGTGTTTGCTACATTATTATTGAATAATGAGGTTGTCTCTTCTTTTCTTCCTAACAATACTCCACTTTTCGTTGTAATAACTCAGTCACGCTTAAAGATCTTCAAAATAGCTTGTATGACCACAATAGGCATAATATTCATGGCAACCACCACATCTACTCTGTGTTAGGATTAGCAAACCTTTTAATTTCAAGAATAATGAGTCTTTGATGATTTCAAGAATTTCTCACAAGTATTTGATACTTCATTACTAAAAAATGAGACCGTCTCTTCATTTCCTCCAAAAAAGGCTTCATTTTTCGTTGTGATAACTCATTCACAATTAAAGATCTTCAAAATAGCTTTTGATGACCAAAACAAGCACTATATTCATGGCAACAACCACATCTACACTCTATTAGAACTAGGAATCCATTGAATTTCATTAATGAAGAACCTTTTGATGATGGCTAGCATTTCTTACAAGTATTTGCTACTTTATTTCTAAATAATGAGGTCGTCTCTTCATTTCCTCCTAACAATGCTCCACTTTTCATTCTAATAAATCATTTACAATAAAAGATCTTGAAAATAGCTTGAATGACCATATCATGCACTATATTCATTACTACAACCACATCCATACTCTCTTGGGACTAGAAATCTATTGAATTGCATTAAACAAAGAGTCTTTGATGATTTCTAGAATTTCTCACAAGTATTTGATACTCAATTGTTAAAAAATGAGACCGTCTCTGCATTTCCTCCAAACAAGGCTTCACTTTTTGTTGTGATAACTTATTCACACTTAAAGATCTTAAAAATAGCCTGTATGACCACAACAGGCACAATATTCATAGCAATAACCACATCTACACTCTATTGGGACTAGGAATCCTTTGAATTTTATTTATCAAGAACTCTTTGATAATGACTAGCATTTCCTACAAGTATTTGCTACTTTATTATTGAATAACGAGGTTGTCTCTTCATTTTTTCCTAACAATGCTCCACTTTTCATTGTAATAACTCATTTATAATTAAAGAACTTGAAAACAGCTTGTATGATTACATCATCAACTATATTCATTGCAACAACCATATTTATGCTCTCTTGGGACTAGAAATCTATTGAATTGTATTAAACAAAGTGTGTTTAATGATTTCTAGCATTTCTCAGAGGTGTTTGCTACATTATTACTGAATAATGACACCATCTCTTCATTTCTTCCTAACAATTCTCCACTTTTTGTTGTAATAACTCATTTACAATAAAAGATCTTGAAAATAGTTTGAATGACCACATCATGCACTATATTCATTACAACAACCACATTTATACTCTCTTGAGACTAGGAATCTATTAAATTGCATTAAACAAAGTGTTTGATGATTTGTAGCACATCTCATAAGTGTCTGCTACTTTAATATTGAATAACGAGGTTGTCTCTTCATTTCCTCTTAACAATGCTCGACTTTTTGTTGTTATAACTCATTTATAATAAAAGATCTTGAAAATAGCTTGTACGACCACATCATGCACTATATTCATTGCAACAACCACATCCATACTCTCTTGGGACTAAGAATCTATTAAATTGCATTAAACAAAGTCTTTGATGATTTCTAGCATTTCTCACAAGTGTTTGCTAGTTTAATATTGAATAATAAGGTCGTCTCTTCATTTCCTCTTAATAATGCCTCACTTTTCATTATAATAACTCAGTCAAACTTAAAGATCTTCAAAATAACTTGTATGACCACAGCAGGCACTATATTCATCACAACAACCACATCTACTCTCTATTGAGATTAACAATCCTTTGAATTTCATTAATTAAGAACTTTTTTATGATGGCTAGCATTTCCTACAAGTATTTGCTACTTTATTACTGAATAATGAGGCCATCTCTTCATTTCTTCCTAACAAGGCTTCAATTTTCATTGTAATAACTCATTCACACTTAAAGATCTTGAAAATCCCTTATATGACCATATCATGCACTATATTCATAGCAACAATCACATCTATACTCTCTTGGGACAAGGAATCTATTGAATTGCATTAAACAAAGAGTCTTTGATGATTTCTAGGATTTCTCACCAGTATTTGCTATGTTATTACTGAATAATGAGGCTATCACTTCATTTCTTCCTAACAATGCTCCACTTTTCATTGTAAAAACTCAGTCACAATTAAAGATGTTCAAAATAGCTTATATGACCACAACAGGCACTATATTCGTGGCAACCACCATGTTTACACTCTATTGGGACTAGGAATCCAATGAATTTTATTAATCAAGAACTCTTTGATGATCACTAGCATTTCCTACAAGCATTTGCTACTTTATTACAGAATAATGAGGTCGTGTCTTCATTTCTTCCTAACAATGCTTCACTTTTCGTTGTAATGATTCATTTACAATAAAAGATCTTGAAAATAGCTTGTATGACCACATCATACACTATATTCATTGCAACAACCAGATCCATACCCTTTTGCAACTCAAAATATGTTGAATTGCATTAAATAAAGAGTCTTTGATGATTTCAAGAATTTCTTACAATTATTTGATACTTAATTACTAAAAAATGTGACCGTCTCTTCATTTCCTCCAAACAAGGCTTCACTTTTCATTGTGATAACTCATTCACAATTAAAGATCTTCAAAATAGCTTTTGATGACCATAACAGGCACTATATTCATGGCAACAACCACATCTACACTCTATTGGGACTAGGAATCCATTGAATTTCATTAATAAAGAACCTTTTGATGATGACTAGCATTTCTTACAAGTATTTACTACTTTATTTCTAAATAATGAGGCCATCTCTTCATTCCTCCTAACAATGCTCCACTTTTCATTGTACTAACTCATTTACAATAAAAGATCTTGAAAATAGCTTGTATGACCAAATCATGTACTATATTCATTGCAACAACTAGATTGATACTCTCTTATGACTAGAAATCTGTTGAATTGTAGTAAACAAAAAGTCTTTGATGATTTCTAGAATTTCTCACAAGTATTTGATACTTAATAACTAAAAAATCAGACCGTCTCTTCATTTCCTCCAAACAAGGCTCCACTTTTCGTTGTGATAACTCATTCACACTAAAAGATCTTGAAAATAGCTTATATGACCACAATAGGCACAATATTCATCGCAAAAACCACATCTACACTCTATTGGAACTAGGAATCCTTTGAATTTCATTTATCAAGAACTCTTTGATGATGACTAGCATTTCCTACAAGTATTTGCCACTTTATTATTGAATAATAAGGCCATCTCTTCATTTCTTCCTAACAAGGCTTCAATTTTCATTTTAATAACCCATTCATGCTTAAAGATCTTGAAAATCACTTATATGACCAGATTATGTACTATATTCATTGCAACAACCACCTCTATCCTCTCTTAGAACTATAAATTTATTGAATTGCATTGAACAAAGAGTCTTTGATGATTTCTAGCATTTCTCACAAGTGTTTGCTACATTATTATTGAATAATGAGGCTGTCACTTTATTTCTTCCTAACAATGCTCCACTTTTTGATGTAATAACTTAGTCACAATTAAAGATCTTGAAAGTAGCTTGTATGACCACATCATGCACTATATTCATTGCAATAACTAGATCCATACTCTCTTGCATTAAACAAAGAGTCTTTGATGATTTCTAGAATTTCTCACAAGTATTTGAT
>JAHOYR010000001.1:5761126-5960998 GCA_023213295.1 Bruguiera hainesii | reverse complement strand
TTCTAGAATTTCTCACAAGTATTTGATACTTAATTTCTGAAAAATGAGTTCATTTCTTCATTTCTTCCAAATAAGGCTCCACTTTTCATTGTAATAACTCATTCGCACTTAAAGATCTTAAAAATAGCTTTTATGACCACAACTGGCATTATATTTATGGCAACAACCACATCTACACTCTATTGGGACTAGGAATCCATTGAATTTCATTAATCAAGAACTTTTTGATGATAACTAACATTTCCTACAACTATTTGCAACTTTATTACTGAAAAATGAGGCCATCCATACATTTCTTCCTAGCAAGGCTTGAATTTTTGTTGTAATAATCCATTTACACCTAAAGATCTTGAAAATCACTTGTATGACCACATCATGCACTATATTCATTGTAACAACCACATCTATACTCTCTTGGGACTAGGAATCTATTGAATTGCATTAAACAAAGAGTCTTTAATGATTTCTAGAATTTCTCCCAACTATTTGATACTCAATTACTGAAAAATGAGACCGTCTCTTCATTTCCTTCAAACAAGGCTCCATTTTTCATTATAATAACTCATTCACACTTAAAGATCTTAAAAATAGCTTGTATGTCCACAATAGGTACTATATTCATGGCAACAACCACATCTACATTCTATTAAGACTAGGAATCCGTTGAATTTCTTTAATCAAGAACTCTTTGATAATGACTAGCATTTCCTACAAGTATTTTTTACTTTATTACTGAATAATGAGGCCGTCTCTTCATTTCTTCCTAACAAGGCTTGAATTTTCATTGTAATAACCCATTCACACCTAAAGATTTTGAAAATAGCTTGTATGACCACATCATGTATTATATTTATTGCAACAACCACATCCATACTCTCTTGGGACTAGGAATCTGTTAAATTGCATTAAACAAAGAGTCTTTGATGAAAGATGAGACCATCTCTTGATTTCCTCTAAACAAGGCTCCACTTTTCGTTATGATAATTCATTCACCCTTAAAGATCTTGAAAATAACTCATATGACCACAACAAGCACTATATTCATGGAAACAACCACATCTACACTCTATTGGGAGTAGGAATCCATTGAATTTAATCAAGAACTCTTTGATGATGACTAGCATTTCTTACAACTATTTGCTACTTTATTGCTGAATAATGAGACCGTCTCTTCATTTCTTCCTAATAATGCTCCACTTATTGTTGTAATAACTCATTTACAATAAAAGATCTTGAAAATAGCTTGTATGACCATGTCATGCACTACATTCATTGCAACAACCACATCCATACTCTCTTAGGACTAGGAATTTGTTGAATTGCATAAAGAAAGAGTTTTTGAGGATTTGTAGAATTTCTCACAAGTATTTGATACTTAATCACTAAAAAATGAGATCGTCTCTTCATTTCCTCCAAACAAGGCTCCACATTTCGTTGTGATAATTGATTCACACTTAAAGATCTTGAAAATAACTTGTATGACCACAACAAGCACTATATTAATGGCAACAACCACATCTACACTCTATTGGGACTAGGAATCCGTTGAATTTCCTTAATCAAGAACTCTTTAATGATGACTAGCATTTCTAACAAGTATTTGCAACTTTATAACTGAATAACGAGGCTATTTCTTCATTTTTTCTTAACAAGGCTTTAATTTTCGTTGCAATAACTCATTCACACTTAAAGATCTTGAAAATCCCTTATATGACCACATCATGCATTATATTCATTGCAATAACCTCATCTATACTCTCTTGGGTCTAGGAATCTCTTGAATTGCATTAAAGAAAGAGTCTTCGATGATTTCTAGAATTTCTAACAAGTATTTGATCTTTTATTATTGAATAATGTGTTCGTTCCATCATTTCTTCAAAATAAGGTTCCACTTTTCATTGTCATAACCCATTCACACTTAAAGATCTTGAAAATCACTTAAATGACCACAACAATATCTATCTACTCTTGGGGCTAGGAATCTGTTGAATTGCATTAAGCAAAGAGTCTTTGATGATTTTTAGAATTTCTCACAAGTATTTGATACTTAATTACAGAAAAATGATACCATCTCTTCATTTCTTCCAAACAAGGCTTCACTTTTTGTTTTAATAACTCATTCACACTTAAAAGATCTTGAAAATAGTGTGTATGACAACAATAGACACTATATTAATGGAAACAACCACATCTACACTATTAGAACTAGCAATTCGTTAAATTTCATTAATCAGGAACTCTTTGATGATGACTAACATTTTCTACAATATTTGCTACTTTGTTATTGAATAATGAGGTCATCCCATCATTTCTTCCAAACAAGGATCCACTTTTCATTGTAATAACCCATTCACACTTAAAGATCTTGAAAATCGCTTGAATGTCCACATCATGCACTATATTCCTTGCAACAACCACATCTATCCTATCTTGGGACTAGGAATCCATTGAATTGCATTAAGCAAAGAGTCTTTGATGATTTCTAGCATTTCTGATAAGTATTTGATACGTAATTATTGAAAAATGAGACCGTCTCTTCATTTCTTCCAAACAAGGCATCAGTTTTCATTGTAATAACTAATTCACAATTAAAGATCTTGAAAATAGCTTGTATGACCACAACAGACACTATATGCATGACAACAGCCACATCTACACTTTATTTCGACTAGGAATCCGTTGAATTTCATTAATTAAGAACTCTTTGATGATGATTAGCATTTTTTACAAGTATTTCCTACTTTATTACTTAATAATGTGGTCGTCCCATCATTTCTTCCAAATAAGACTCCACTTTTCGTTGTAATAACCCATCCACATCATGCATTAGATTCCTTGCAACAACATCTATCCCCTCTTAGGACTAGGAACTATTGAATTGCATTCAACAAAGAGTCTTTGATGATTTCTAGCATTTCTCACAAGTATTTGATACTTAATTACTGAAAAATGATATCGTCACCTCATTTCTTCCAAACACGGCTCCACTTTTCATTGTAATAACTCATTCACACTTAAAGATCTTCAAAATAGCGTGTATGACCACAATAGACATTATATTCATGGCAACAACCACATCTCACTCTATTGGGACTAGAAATCCTTTGAATTTCATTAATGAAGAAGTCTTTGATGATGACTAGCATTTTCTACAAGTATTTGCTACTTTGTTACTGAATAATAAGGTCATCCCATCATTTCTTCCAAACAAAGTTCCACTTTTCATTGTAATAACTTATTCACAATTAAAGAACATGAAAATAGCTTACATGACCACATCATGCACTATATTCATTGCAACACCATTATCTATACACTCTTGGGACTAGGAATCTATTCAATTGGATTAAACAAAGAGTCGTTGATGATTTCTAGCATTTCTCACAAGTATTTGACACTTAATTACTAAAAAATGAAATCGTCTCTTCATTTCTTCCAAACAAGGCTCCACATTTTGTTGTAATAACTCATTCATAATTAAAGATCTTGAAAATTGCTTGTATGACCACAACAGGCACTATATTCATGTCAACAACGACATCTACACTCTGTTGGGACTAGCAATTTGTTGAATTTCATTAATCAAGAACTCTTTGATGATGACTAGCATTTTCTACAAATATTTCCTACTTTATTACTGAATAATGTGGTTGTCCCATCATTTCTTCCTAACAAGGCTCCACTTTTCGTTGTAATAACCCATTCACACTTAATGATCTTGAAAATCGCTTGAATGTATTCATTGCAACAACCACATTTATCCTCTCTTGGGACTAGGAATTTGTTGAATTGCATTGAACAAAGAGTCTTTTATGACTTCTAGCATTTCTCACAAGTTTTTGATACTTAATTACTGAAAAATGTGATCGTTTCTTCATTTCTTCCAAACAGGGCTCCACTTTTCGTTGTAATAACTCATTCACACTTAAAAATCTTGAAAATAGCTTGTATGACCTCATCATGCTTTATATTGATTGCAACAAAAACATCTATGCTCTCTTGGGACTAGGAATCCATTGAATTGCATTAAAGAAAGATTCTTTGATGATTTCTAGCATTTCTCACAAGTATTTTATACTTAATTACTGAAAAATGAGATCGTCTCTTCATTTCTTCCAAACAAGACTCCACTTTTCATTGTAATAACTCATTCACAGTTATAGATCTTGAAAATAGCTTGTATGACCACAACAGGCACTATATTCATGGCAACAACCACATCTACCACTTTATTAGGATTGGCAATCCTTTGAATTGCATTAAACAAAGAGTCTTTGATGATTTCTAACATTTCTCACAAGTAATTGATACTTAATTACTGAAAAATGAGACCGTCTCTTCATTTCTTCCAAACAAGGCTCTACCTTTTGTTGTAATGACTCATTCACACTTAAAGATCTTGAAAACAGCTTGTATGACCACATCATTCACTATATTCACTACAACAACCATATCTATACACCCTTGCGAATAGGAATCTATTGAATTGCATTAAACAAAGAGTTTTTGATGATTTCTAGCATTTCTCACAAGAATTTGATGCTTAATTACTGAAAAATGAGATCATCTCCTCATTTTTTCCAAACACAGCTCCATTTTTCATTGTAATAACTCATACACAATTAAAGGTCTTGAAAATAGCATGTATGACCACAATAGGCACTATATTCATGGCAATAACCACATCTACCACTCTGTTAAGACTAGCAATCCTTTGAATTGCATTAGACAAAGAGTCTTTGATGATTTCTAGTATTTCTCACAAGTAATTGATACTTAATTTCTGAAAAATGAGACCGTCTCTTCATTTCTTCCAAACAAGGCTCCACTTTTCATTGTAATAACCCATTCACACTTAAAGATCTTGAAAATCGCTTAAATGACCACATCATGCACTATATTCCTTGCAACAACCATATCTATCCTCTCTTGGGACTAGGAATCCATTAAATTGCATTAAACAAAGAGTCTTTGATGATTTTTAGCATTTCTCACGAGTATTTGACACTTAATTATTGAAAAATGAGATGGTCTCTTCACTTCTTCCAAACAAGGCTTCACCTTTTGTTGTAATAACTCATTCACACTTAAAGATCTTCAAAATAGCCTGTATGATCACAATAGGCACTATTTCATGGAAACAACCACATCTACACACTATTGGGACTAGCAATCCGTTGAATTGCATTAGACAAAAAGTCTTTAATGATTTCTAGCATTTCTCACAAGTATTTGATACTTAATTACTAAAAAATGAGAGTATCTCTTCATTTCTTCCAAACAAGGCTTCAATTTTCATTGTAATAACTCATTCACACTTAAAAATCTTGAAAATAACTTATATGACCACAATAGGCACTATATTTATGGCAATAACCATAACTACACTCTTTTGGGACTACTAATCCATTGAATTTCATTAATCACAAACTCTTTGATGATGACTAGCATTTTCTACGAGTATTAGCTACATTATTGCTGAATAATGAGGTCGTTGCAACATTTCTTCCAAACAAGACTCCACTTTTCATTGTAATAACTCATTCACAATTAAAGAACTTCAAAATAGCTTGTATGACCACATCACGCACTATTCAATGCAACAAAAACATTTATACTCTCTTGGGACTAGGAATCCCTTGAATTGCATTAAACAAAAATTCCTTGATTATTTCTAGCATTTCTCACAAGTATTCAAGGCTTAATTACTGAAAAATGAGATCATCTCTTCATTTCTTCCAAACAAGGCTTCAGTTTTTGTTGTAATAACTCATTCACACTTAAAGATCTTGAAAATAACTTGTATGACCACATGACGTGCTATATTCATTTCAACAAAAACATCTATGCTCTCTTAGGATTAATAATCCGTTAAATTGCATTAGACAAAGAGTCTTTGATGATTTCTAGCATTTCTCACATGTATTTGATACTTAATTAGTGAAAAATGAGACCCTCTCTTCATTTCTTCCAAACAAGGCTCCTCTTTTCTTTGTAATAAGTCATTCACACTTAACAATCTTGAAAATAGCTTGTATGACCATAACAGGCACTATATTCATGGCAACAACTACATCTACACTTTGTTAGGATTAGCAATCCTTTGAATTTCATTAAACAATAACTCTTTGGTGATGACTGTCATTTTTGACATGTATTTGTGACCTTATTATTGAATATTGAGGCCATCTTTTCATTTTTTCCTAATAAGGTTTCAATTCTCATTGTAATAACCCATTCACACTTAAAGATCTTTAAAATTGTTTGTATGACCACATCATGCACTATATTCATTGTAACAACCACATCTATACTCTCTTAGGACTAGGAATCTGTTAAATTGCATTAAACAAAGAGTTTTTGATGATTTCTAACATTTCTCACAAGTATTTGATACTTAATTACTGCAAAATGGGACCATCTCTTCATTTCTTCCAAACAAGGCCCTACTTTTCATTGTAATAACTCATTCACACTTAAAGATCTTCAAAACAGCTTGTATGACAACAACAGGCACTATATTTATAGCAATAACCACCTCTTTGGGACTAGAAATCCGTCGAATTTGATGAATCAAAAACTCTTTGAGATGACTAGCATTTTCTACTAGTATTTGCTACTTTGTTACTAAATAATAAGGTCGTCCCATCACTTCCTCCAAACAAGGCTCCACTTTTTGTTGTAATAACTCATTCACAATTAAAGAACTTGAAAATAGCTTGTATGACCACACATGCACTATATTTATAGCAACATCAACATCTATACACTCTTAGGAGTAGGAATATATTCAATTGCATTAAACAAAGAGTTTTTGATGATTTCTAGCATTTCTCATAAGTATTTTATACTTAATTACAGAAAATGAGACCATCTCTTCATTTCTTCCAAACAAGGCACCACTTTTTGTTATAATAACTCATTCACATTTAAAGATCTTGAAAATAGCTTGTACGACCACAACAGGCACTATATTCATGGCAACAACCATATTTACACTCTGTTAGGATTAGCAATCCTTTGAATTTCATTAAACAAGAACTCTTTGATGATGCCTATCTTTTCCGATATGTATTTGATACCTTATTATTGAATAATGAGGCCATCTCTTCATTTCTTCCTAACAGGGCTTCAATTTTCATTTTAATAGCTCATTCATACTTAAAGATCTTGAAAATCGGTTGTATGACCACATCATGCACTATATTCATTGTAATAACGACATCTATACTCTCTTGGGACTAGGAATATGTTGAATTGCATTAAACAAAGAGTTTTTGATGATTTGTACCATTTCTCACAAGTATTAGGTACTTAATTACTGAATAATGTGACAGTCTCTTCATTTCTTCCAAACAAGGCTTCACTTTTTGTTGTAATAACTCATTCACACTTAAAGATCTTCAAAATAACCTATATGACCACAACAGGTAGTATATTCATGGCAACAACCACACCTACACTCTATTAGGACTAGCAATCCATTGAATTTCATTAATCAAGAACTCTTTGATGATGACTAACATTTTCTACAAGTATTTGCTACTTTGTTATTGAATAATGAGGTCGTCCCATCATTTTTTCCAAACAAGGGTCCACTTTTTGTGGTAATAACTCATTCACTATTAAAGAACTTGAAAATAGCTTGTATGACCACATCATACACTATATTCATTGTAACACCAACATCTATACACTCTTGGGAGTAGGAATCTATTTAATTACATTAAACAAAGAATCTTTAATGATTTTTAGCATTTCTCACAAGTATTTGATGCTTAATTATGAAAAATGAGACCACCTCTTCATTTCTTCCAAACAAGGCTTCAGTTTTCGCTGTAATAACTCATTAACACTTAAAGATCTTGAAAATAGCTTGTATGACCACAACAAGCACTATATTCATGGCAACAATCACATTGACACTCTATTGGGACTGACAATTCATTGAATTTCATTAATCAAGAACTCTTTGATGATGACTAGCATTTTCTATAGGTATTTGCTACATTGTAACTAAATAATGAGGTTGTCCCATCATTTCCTCCAAACAAGGCTCCACTTTCCGTAGTAATAACTTTTTCATAATTAAAGAACTTGAAAATAGCTTGTATGACCACATCATGCACAATATTCATTGCAACACCAACATCTATACACTCTTGGGAGTAGGAATCTATTTAATTACATTAAACAAAGAATCTTTAATGATTTTTAGCATTTCTCACAAGTATTTGATGCTTAATTATGAAAAATGAGACCACCTCTTCATTTCTTCCAAACAAGGCTTCAGTTTTTGCTGTAATAACTCATTCACACTTAAAGATCTTGAAAATAGCTTGTATGACCACAACAGGCACTATATTCATGGCAACAATCACATTGACACTCTATTGGGACTGACAATTCATTGAATTTCATTAATCAAGAACTCTTTGATGATGACTAGCATTTTCTATAGGTATTTGCTACATTGTTACTAAATAATGAGGTTGTCCCATCATTTCCTCCAAACAAGGCTCCACTTTCCGTGGTAATAACTCATTCATAATTAAAGAACTTGAAAATAGCTTGTATGACCACATCATGCACAATATTCATTGCAACACCAACATCTATACACTCTTGGGAGTAGGAATCTATTCAATTGCATTAAACAAAGACTCTTTGATGATTTCTAGCTTATCTCACAAGTATTTGATACTCAATTACTGAAAAATGAGACCGTCTCTTCATTTCTTCCAAACAAGGCTTCAGTTTTTGCTATAATAACTCATCCGTAGTTAAAGATCTTGAAAATAGTTTGTATGACCACAATAGGCACTATATTCATGGCAACAATTGCATTAACACTCTATTAGGACTGGCAATTCATTGAATTTCATTAATCAAGAACTCTTTGATGATGACTAGCATTTTCTATAAGTATTTGCTACTTTGTTACTAAAAAATGAGGTTGTCCCATTATTTCCTCCAAACAAGGCTCCACTTTTCATTGTAATAACTCATTCATAATTAAAGAACTTGAAAATAGCTTGTATGACCACATCATGCACTATATTCATTGCAACACCAACATTTATAAACTCTTGGGAGTAAGAATCTATCCAATTGCATTAAACAAAGAGTCTTTGATGATTTCTAGCTTATCTCACAAGTATTTGATACTTAATTACTGGAAAATGAGACTGTCTCTTCATTTCTTCCAAACAAGGCTTCAGTTTTCGCTATAATAACTCATTTGCAGTTAAAGATCTTGAAAATAGCTTGTATGACCATGACAGTTACTATATTCATGGCAATAAGCACATCGACACTCTATTGGACCAGCAATTTGTTGAATTTCATTAATTAAGAACTCTTTGATGATAACTAGCATTTTCTATAAGTATTTGCTACTTTGTAACTGAATAATGAGGTCGTCCCATCATTTCCTCCAAACAAGGCCCCACTTTTAGTTATAATAACTCATTCACAATTAAAGAACTTGAAAATAGCTTATATGACCACATCATGCACTATATTTATTGCAACACCAACATCTATAGACTCTTAGGTGTAAGAATCTATTCAATTGCATTAAACAAAGAGTCCTTGATGATTTCTAGCATTTCTCACAAGTATTTGATACTTAATTACTAAAAAATGAGACTGTCTCTTCATTTCTTCCAAAAAAGGCTTCAGTTTTCGCTATAATAACTCATTTACAGTTAAAGATCTTGAAAATAGCTTGTATGACCGTAACAGGCACTATATTCATGGAAACAACCACATTTACACTCTTTTGGGACTAGCAATCCGTTGACTTTCATTAATCAAAAACTGTTTGATGATGACTAGCATTTTATACATGTATTTGCTACTTTATTACTGAATAATGAGGTCGTCTCTTCATTTCTTCCTACCAATACTCCACTTTTCGTTGTAATAACTCATTCACAATTAAAGATCTTGAAAATAGCTTGTATCACCATAGCATGCAATATATCCATTGCAACAAAAACATTTATGCTTTCTTAGGACTAGGAATTTGTTGAATTGCATTAAATAAAGAGTCTTTAATGATTTCTAGTATTTCTCACTAGTATTTGTTCCTTAATTACTGAACAATGAGACTGTGTCTTTATTTCTTGCAAACAAGGCTTCACTTTTTGTTGTAATAACTCATTCATACTTAATGATCTTGAAAAAAGCTTATATGACCACAACAGGCACTATATTCATGGCAACAACCACATTTACACTTTATTGGGACAAGCAATCTATTGAATTTCATTAATCAAGAACTCTTTGATGATGACTAGCATTTTCTACAAGTATTTGCTACTTTGTTATTGAATAATGAGGTCGTCCCATCATTTCTTCCAAACAAGGGTCCACTTTTTGTTGTAATAACTCATTCACAATTAAAGAACTTGAAAATAGCTTGTATGACCACCTTACGCCCTATATTCATTACAATAAAAACATCTATGCTCTCTTGGGACAAAGAATCCGTTGAATTGCATTAAATGAAGAGTCTTTGATACTTAATTGCTGAAAAATGAGACTGTCTTTTCATTTCTTCCAAACAAACTCTACTTTTCATTGTAATAACTCCTTCACATTTAAAGATCTTAAAAATAGCTTGTATGACCACAACAAGCACTATATTCATGGCAACAACCACATCTATGCTCTATTAGGATTAGTAATCCTTTGAATTTCATTAAACAAGAACTCTTTGGTAATGACTATAATTTTCGACAAGTATTTGCTACTTTATTACTAAATAATAAGGTTATCTCTTCATTTCTTTGTAACAAGGCTTCAATTTTTGTTATAATAACCCATTCACTCTTAAAGATGTTGAAAATCGCTTGTATGACCACATCATGCACTATATTCATTGCAACAGTCACATTTATCCTCTCTTGGGACTAGGAATCTATTGAATTGCATTAAACAAAGATTTTAGATGATTTCTAGCATTTCTCACAAGTATTTGTTACTTAATTACTGAAAAATGAGACCGTCTCTTTATTTCTTCCAAACACAGCTCCACTTTTCGTTGTAATAACTCATTCGCACTTAAAGATTTTGAAAATAGCTTGTATGACCGCAACAGGCACTATATTCATGGCAACAACCATATCTAGACTCTTTTAGGACTAGCAATCCATTAACTTTCATTAATCAAGAACTTTTTTATGGTGACTAGCATTTTCTACATGTATTTGCTACTTTATTATTGAATAATGAGGTCGTCCCATCATTTCTTCCAAACAAGACTCCATTTTTCGTTGTAATAAATCATTCATAATTAAAGAACTGGAAACTAGGTTGTATCACCACATCATGCATTATATCCATTGCAAGAAAAACATTTATGCTCTCTTAAGACTAAGAATTCGTTGAATTGCATGAAACAAAGAGTCTTTGATGATTTCTAGCATTTCTCACAAGTATTTGTTACTTAATTATTGAAAAATGAGACTGTCTCTTCATTTCTTACAAACAAGACTTCACTTTTCGTTATAATAACTCATTCACACTTAATGATCTTGAAAAAAGCTTGTATGACAATAACAAGCACTATATTCTTGGCAACAACCACATTTACACTCTATTGGCACTTACAAACTGTTGAATTTCATTAATCAATAACTCTTTGATGATGACTAGCATTTTCTACAGGTATTTGCTACTTTACTACTAAATGATTTTGTTGTCCTATCATTTTATCCAAACATGGCTCCATTTTTCGTTATAATATCTCATTCATAATGAAAGAACTTGAAAATAGCTTGTATGGCCCATCACACACTATATTCATTGCAATAAAAACATTTATGCTCTCTTAGGAATAAGAATATGTTGAATTGCATTAAACAAAGAGTCTTTGATACTTAATTGCTAAAAAATGAGGTCGTCTCTTCATTTCTTCCAAACAAGGCTTTACTTTTCGTTGTAATAACTCCTTCACACTTAAAGATCTTGAAAATAGCATGTATGACCACAACAGGCACTATACTCATGGCAATAACCACATCTACACTCGGATTAGTAATCCTTTGAATTTCATTAAATAAAAACTCTTTGATGATGACAATAATTTCCGATAAGTATTTGCTACCTTATTACTAAATAATGAGGCCATCTCTTCATTTCTTTGTAACAAGACTTCAATTTTTGTTATAATAACCCATTCACACCTAAGGATCTTGAAAATTGCTTTTATAACCAAATCATGCACTATATTCATTGCAACAACCACATCTATACTCTCTTTTCGTTGTAATAACTCATTCATATGTAAAGATCTTGAAAATAGCTTATATCACAACAACAGGCATTATATTCATAGCAACAACCACATCTACACTCTATTGGAACCAGCAATGCATTGAATTCCATTAATCAAGAACACTTTGATGATGGCTAGCATTTCCTACAAATATTTGCTACTTAATTGCTGAAAAATGCTCATTTCTTCCAAATAAGGCTCCACTTTTTGTTGTAATAACTCATTCACACTTACAGATCTTGAAACTAGCTTGTATGACGACAACAAGCGCAATATTCATAGCAACAACAACATCTAGACTTTATTCAGACAAGCAATCCGTTGAATTTCATTAATCAAGAACTCTTTGATGATGACTAGCATTTCCTATAAGTATTTTCAATGTCATTACTAAATAAAAAGGACGTCTCTTCTTTTCCTCCAAACAAGGCTCCACTTTTTGTTGCAATAACTCAGTCACACATAAAGATCTTCAAAATAGCTTGTAAGACCACAACAGGCATTATATTCATGCCAACAACCACATCTACCCCCTGTTAGGATTAGTAATCCTTTGAATTTCATTAAACAAAAACTCTTTGATGATGACTATCATTTTCGACAAGTATTTGTGAAGTTCCCAACTTCACCCTAGGATCTACTAGTTTGTGATACTGAGAGGGGGGGTGAATCAGTATCACCACAATTCGCAATTCACAGGAAAGTGAACAACTTCAATCTCTTCTTAAAGGCAAACTCTTTCTCAGATTCGACTAAGGTAGATCTATTGCTACCTACTAATCACAATAGTCCCCAAAGTCACCTTTCAGACACCTTGCCTAATAGACAATTCGGATGTTCTTGTTTAGGTCTTCGTTAGGTTATGGGTTGGCTGATACTTTAGCTGCGTTCACAACTCAATTCAAAACATAGAACGTAAAGCAAATTAAGGACACATGAGATTTACGTGGTTCCATCAATGTGACGTACATCCACGGTGGTAGGGACTCTCCCTTACCGAGACTATCCACTATACTTGAGAATTCTAGTTACAATGGATGTCTTAATTTTCTGCTCCTTTCACTATTGCAATTACTAAGCAAGTACAATACAAAGAGTGTCACTTATTGTGTCTACCCTTTGTCTAGCTTGTCTTGCCTCTGTTGAATTGAAAGGCTGCTCCACTGCCGCTTAGAAGTTCACCGCAACACTCTCTAACCTCTCTTGAAGAAATCTGAAAATACGTTGAGTTCCTTCCGATGCTTCTTTGAATCCTTTCTCTAGGTTGTCTCACACAGCTCCTGCTTTCACCGTCTCACGGTTTCACAGCTTGCACTCAAGCTTCTGGTCTGCAGTTTCACGTCTCACGGCCTGCCCCACGCTTCTGATCAATCACGCCATTGCACGTTCTGGTCTCACGCTCCTGGTCTGCTGTTTCACGTCTCTTGGCCTGCCTCACACTACTGGTTTTTCTGGTTCACGTCTCTCGGCCTGCCTCACGCTTCTGGTCTGCTGTCTTCTCTTCCGGGTGGTCTCACGGATACCAGGTCTGCTGTCTTCTCTTCCGGGTGGTCTGTTTCTTATTTCTCCTCTTGCTGGTTGTGCGTTTCTGGTTTGGTTACACGATGTGTTTCTGGTTTGCTTGCAGGAGGCGTTTCTGGTTTGCTTGCAGGAGGCATTTCTGATTTGCCTGCAGGATGTGTTTCTGGTTTGCTTGCAGGAGGCGTTTCTGGTTTGCTTGCAGGATGTGTTTCTGGTTTGCTTGCAGGACGTGTTTCTGGTTTGCTTGCAGGAGGCGTTTCTGGTTTGCTTACAGGAGGTTGCACGTTCTGGTTTGCTCTCCCGGTGGTGACGTTTCTGGTTTGCTCTCCTGGTGGTGTTGTTTCTGATCTCTTGCCGTTCTGCTCTCTCTTCCTTTTGGCCGGTTGCTGTAGGGTTGCTGTTTATTCAATTGTGTTGGCCCCCTCCCTCTGTTTTGTCTTCCAAGGCCTTTATATACTTTCTTCCATGAAACCCTAATAGGGCTTACATGGCAGATTTACGTTCTTACCCTTACACAGCAGATTTACTTTCTTGCCCTTTAATGTGGCTTTACTTTCTTGCCCTTCCATATGGCTTTACTTTCTTGCCCTTCAATGTGGCTTTACTTTCTTGCACACTTAACCCTAGTTGACAACAATTACAACCCATACAAGGCTGTGGGAACAACAATTTGCTACCTTATTACTGAATAATGAGACCATCTCTTCATTTCTTTGCAAGAAGGCTTCAATTTTCATTGTAATAACCCATTCACCCTTAAAGAACTTGAAAATCACTTGTATGACCACATCATGCACTATATTCATTGCAACAACCACATCTATACTCTCTTGGGACTATGAATCTGCTGAATTGAATCAAACAAAGAGTTTTTGATGATTTCTAGCATTTCATACAAGTATTTGATACTTAATTACTGAAAAATGAGGTTTTCTTTTCATTTCTTCCAAACAAGACTCCACTTTTCATTTGTAATAACTCATTTACACTTAAAGATCTTGAAAATAGCTTGTATGACCACAACAGGCACTATATTCATAGCAACAATTACATCTACACTCTATTGGAACTAGAAATCCATCCAATTTCATTAATCAAGAATGCTTTGATGATGACTAGTATTTCTTACAAGTATTTGCTACTTGATTACTGAATAACAAGGTCGTCTCTTTATTTCTTCCAAACAAGGGTCCACTTTTTGTTGTAATAACTCATTCACACTCGAAGATCTTGAAAATAGCTTATATGACCACAACAGGCACTATATTCGTGGCAACAACCACATCTACAGTCTATTAGGACTAGCAATCCATTGAATTTCATTAATCAAGAACACTTAGATGATGACTAGCATTTCCTACAAGTATTTGCTACTTTATTACTGAATAATGAGACTGTCACTTCATTTCGTCCTAACAATGCTCCACTTTTCGTTGTAATAATGCATTCACACTTAAAGATCTTCAAAATAGCTTGTATGACTACAACAAACACTATATTCATGGCAACAACCACATCTACAATGTATTGGGACTAGCAATCCGTCGAATTTCGTTAATCAAGAACAATTCGATGATGATTAGTATTTCCTTCAAGTATTTGCTACTTTATTCTGAATAATGAGGCCGTCTCTTCATTTTTTCCCAACAATGCTCCACTCTTCATTGTAATAACTCACTCACTATTAAAGATCTTGAAAATAGCTTATATGACCACATCATGCACTATATTCATTGCAACAACCACATCTATACTCTCTTAGGACTTATAATTTGTTGAATGGCATTAATCAAGAATGCTTTGATGATGACTAGCATTTCTTACAAGTATTTGCTACTTGATTACTAAATAAATAGGTTGTCTCCTCATTTCTTCCTATCAAGGCTCCATTTTTTGTTATAATAACTCAGTCACACTTAAAGATCTTCAAAATAGCTTGTATGACCGCAATAGGCACTATATTCTTGGCAACAACCACATCTAAACTCTATTCGAACTAGCAATCCATTGAATTTCATTAAACAAGAACTCTTTGATGATTACTATTATTTCCGACAAGTATTTGCTACCTTATTACTGAATAATGAGGTCATCTCTTCATTTCTTCCTAACAAGGTTTCAATTTTCATTATAATAACTCATTCACACTTAAAGATGACGAAAATATCTTCTATGACCACATCATGCACTATATTCATTATAACAACCACATCTATACTCTTTTGGGACTAGGAATCTGTTGAATTGCATTAAATAAAGAGTCTTTGATGATTTCTAACATTTCTTACAAGTATTTGATACTTAATTACTAAAAAATGAGACCATCTCTTCCTTTCTTCGAAACAAGGCTCCACTTTTCGTTGTAATAACTTATTCACACTTAAAGATATTGAAAATAGCTTGTATGATCACAACAAGCACTATATTCATGGCAACAACCACATCTACACACTATTAGGACTAGCAATCCGTCGAATTTCATTAATCAAGAACGCTTTGATGATGACTGGCATTTCTTACAAGTTTTTGCTATTTAATTACTGAAGAATGAGGTCGTCTCTTCATTTTTTCCAAACAAGTCTCCATATTTGTTGTAATAACTCATTCATACTTAAAGATCTTGAAAATAGCTTGTATGACCACAACAAGCACTATATGTGTGGCAAGAACCACATATACACTCTATTGGGTGAGTTATTAATCAAGAACACTTTTCGTTATAATAACTCATTCACACTTAAAGATCTTGAAAATAGCTTGTATGACCAAAATAGGTACTATATTCATGGCAACAATTACATCTACACTTTATTAGAACTAGAAATCCGTCCAATTCCATTAATCAAGAATGCTTTGATGATGACTAGCATTTCCTACAAGTATTTGCTACTTGATTATTGAATAACGAGGTCGTCTCTTTATTTCTTCCAAACAAGGCTCCACTTTTCATTGTAATAACTCATTCACACTTGAAGATCTTGAAAATAGCTTGTATGACCACAATAGGCACTATATTCGTGGTAACAACCACATCTACAGTCTATTGGGACTAGCAATCCATCGAATTTCATTAATCAAGAATGCTTTGACGATAACTAGCATTTCCTACAATTATTTGCTACTTTATTACTGAATAATGAGACTGTCTCTTCATTTCGTCCTAACAATTCTCCACTTTTCATTGTAATAACACATTCACACTTAAAGATCTTCAAAATAGCTTGAATGACTGCAATAGTCACTATATTCATGGCAACAACCACATCTACACTTTATTGAGACTAGCAATCCGTTGAATTTCATTAATTAGGAACTCTTTGATGATGACTAGCATTACCCACAAGTATTTGCTAGTTGATTACTGAATAATAAGGTCATCTCTTCATTTCTTCCTAACAAGGCTCCACTTTTTGTTGTAATAACTCAGTCACACATAAAGATCTTCAAAATAGCTTGTAAGACCACAACAAGCACTATATTCATGGGAACAAAACAACCACATCTACACTTTATTGGGACTAGCAATTCGTTGAATTTCATTAATCAAGAATACATTGATAATGACTAGCACTTTCTACAAGTATCTGCTACTTTATTACTAAACAATGAGGTCGTCTCTTCATTTCTTCCTAATAGGGCTCCACTTTTTGTTGTAATACCTTAGTCACACTTAAAGATCTTCAAAATAGCTTGTATGACCACAACAGGCACTATATTCATGACAATAACCACATCTACACTTTGTTAGGATTAGCAATCCTTTGAAATTCATTAAACAAGAACTCTTTGATGATGGCTATCATTTCCGACAAGTATTTGCTACCTTATTACTAAATAATGAGGCCATCTCTTTATTTCTTCTTAACAAGGGTTCAATTTTTGTTGTAATAACCCATTCACACTTAAAGATCTTGAAAATCACTTGTATGACCATAACAGGCACTATATTCATGGCAACAACCACATCTACACTTTATTAGGACTACCAATTCATTAAATTTCATTAGTCTGGAACTCTTTCATGATGACTAGCATTTTCTACAAATATTTGCTACTTTATTACTGGATAATGAGGTCGTCCCATCATTTCCTACAAACAAGGCTCCACTTTTCATTGTAACAACTCATTCACAATTAAAGAACTTGAAAATAGCTTGTATGACCACATCATGCACTATATTCATTGCAACAACCACATCTATCCTCTCTTGGGACTAGGAATCTTTTGAATTGCATTAAACAAAGAGGCTTTGGTGATTTATAGCATTTCTCACAAGTATTTGATACTTAATTACTGAAAAATGAGACCATCTCTTCATTTCTTCCAAACAAGGCTTCACTTTTCATTGTAATAACTCATTCACACTTAAAGATCTTGAAAATTGCTTGTATGACCACAAGAGGCACTATATTCACAGCAACCACATCAACACCCTATTGGGTCTAACAATCCATTGAATTTCATGAATCAAGAACTCTATAATGATGACTAGCATTTTGTACAAATATTTTCTACTTTATTATTGAATAATGAGGTCGTCCCATCATTTCTTCCAAATAGGGCTCTATTTTTTGTTGTAATAAATCATTCACAATTAAAGATCTTGAAAATAGCTGGTATGACCACATCATACACTATATTCATTGCAACAAAAACATCTATACTATCTTGGGACTAGGAATCCGTTGAATTGCATTAAACAAAAAGTCTTGGATGATTTCTAGCATTTCTCATGAGTATTTGATACATAATTAGTGAAAAATTCACTAACAAGGCTCCACCATTCATACTTAAAGTTCTTTAAAATGGCTTGTATGACCACAAAAGGCACTATATTCATGACAACAGCCCTATCTAGACTTTATTGGGACTATCAATCCATTGAATTTCATTAATTAAGAACTCTTTGATGATGACGAGCATTTTCCACAAGTATTTGCTACTTTATTACTGAATAATGAGGTTGTCCCATCATTTCTTCTAAACAAAGCTCCACTTTTCTTTGTAATAACACATTCACCATTAAAGATCTTGAAAATAGCTTATATGACCACAACTAATACTATATTTATGGAAACGACCTAATCGACACTCTATTAGGACTAGCAATTTATTGAATTACATTAATCAAGAACTTTTTCATGATGACTAGCATTTTCCATAAGTATTTTCTACTTTATTACTGAATAATGAGGCCGTCCCATCTTTTCTTGCAAACAAGGCTCCACTTTTCGTTGTAATAACTCATTCACAATTAAAGAACATGAAAATAGCTTGTATGACCACATCATGCACTATATTCATTGCAACAACCACATCTATACTCTCTTAGGACTAGGAATCAATTAATTTCCATTAAACAAAGAGTCTTTGATGATTTCTAGCATTTCTTACAAGTATTTCGTACTTAATTATTGAAAAATGAGACTGTCTCTTCATTTCTTCCAAACAAGCCTCCACTTTTCGTTGTAATAACCCATTTACACTTAAAGATCCTGAAAATTGCTTGTATGACCACATCATCTGCTATATTCATTGCAACAACCACATCTATACTCTCTTTGGACTATAAATCTATTGAATTGCTCTAAACAAAGAGTTTTTGATGATTCCTAGCATTTCCCACAAGTATTTGCTACTTTATTACTGAATAATGAGGTTGTCTCTTCATTTCTTCCTAAGAAGGCTCCACCTTTTGATATAATAACTCAGTCACTCTTAAAGATCTTCAAAATAGCTTGTATGACCATGAAGGGCACTATATTCATGGCAATAACCACATCTACAATCTATTGGGACTAGGAATCTATTGAATTTCATTAATGAAGAACTCATTGATGATGACTAGCATGTCCTACAAGTATTTGCTCCTTTATTACTGAATAATATGGTCGTCTCTTCATTTTTTCCTAACAAGACTCCACTTTTTGTTGTAATAACTCAGCCATACTTAAAGATCTTCAAAATAGCTTCTATGACCACAACAAGCATTATATTCATGGCAACAACCACATCTACACTTTGTTTTGAATTTCATTAAACAAGAACTCTTTGATGATGACTATCATTTTTGACAAGTATTTGCTACATTTTTATTGAATAATGAGGTTGCCTCTTCATTTCTTCCCAATAAGGCTACAATTTTCGTTGTAATAACCAATTCACCCTTAAAGATCTTGAAAATCACTTGTATGACCACATCATCCACTATATTCATTGCAAGAATCACATTTATACTCTCTTGGGACTATGAATCTGTTGAATTGCTTTAAACAAAGAGTTTTCGATGATTTCTAGCATTTCTTACAAGTATTTGCTACTTTATTACTGAATAATTAGGGCATCTTTTCATTTATTCCTAACAATACTCCAATTTTCGTTGTAATAACTCATCCACAATTAAAGATCTTGAAAATAGCTTGTATAACCATATCATAAACTATATTCATTGCAACAACCACATTTACTCTATGTTAGGATTAACAATCCTTTGAATTTCATTAAATAAGAACTCTTTGATGATGACTATCATTTCCAACAAGTATTTGCTACGTTTTTAATGAATAATGAGGTCGTCTCTTCATTTTTTCCTAGCAATGCTCCACTTTTCATTGTAATAACTCATTTACAATAAAAGATCTTGAAAATAGCTTGTATGACCACATCATACACTATATTCATTGCAACAAATACATCTATATTATCTTGGGACTAGGAATCTATTGAATTGCATTAAACAAAGAGTCTTTGATGATTTCTAGCATTTTTCACAAGTATTTGATACTTAATTATTGAAAAATGAGACCGTCTATTCATTTCTTCCTAACAAGGCTCCACTTTTCATTGTAATAACTCATTCACACTTAAAGATCTTGAAAATAGCTTGTATGACCACAACAGGCATGATATTCATGGCAAGAACCACATTTACATTCTATTAGGACTAGCAATCCATTGAATTTCATTAATCAAGAACTCTTTGATGGTGACTAGCATTTCCTAAAGTATTTGCTACTTTATTACTGAAGAAGGAGGTCATCTCTTCATTTCTTCCTAACAAGGCTCCATGTTTCATTGTAATAACTCAGTCACATTTAAAGTTCGTCAAAATAGCTTGTTTGACCACAACAGGCAATATATTCATGGCAACAACAATATCTACACTTTGTTAGGATTAGCAATCTTTTGAATTTCATTAAAAAAGAACTCTTTGATGATGACTAGCATTTTTGACAAGTATTTGGTACCTTGTTACTAAATAATGATGTCGTTTCTTTATTTCTTCCTATCCAGACTCCACTTTTTCGTTGTAATAACCAATTCACACTTAAAGATCTTGAAAATCACTTGTATGACCACATCATGCATTTCTCACATGTTTTTGCTACTTTATTTTTGAATAATGATGCCTTGTCTTCATTTCTTCCTAACAATGCTTGACTTTTCGTTGTAATAACTCATTCATAATTAAGGATCTTGAAAATAGCTTGTATGACCACAACAGGCACTATATTCATGGCAACAATCTCATCTACACTCTATTGGGACTAGCAATTGATTGAATTTCATTAATCAAGAACCCTTTGATGATGACTAGCATTTCCTACAAGTCTTTGCTTCTTTATTTCTGAATAATGAGGCCATGTCTTTATTTCTTCCAAATAAGGCTCCACTTTTAGTTGTAATAACTCATTCACACCTAAAGATCTTGAAAATAGCTTGTATGACCACAACAGACACTATATTCATGGCAACAACCTCATCTACACTCTATTGGGACTAGCAATCGATTGAATTTCATTAATCAAGAACCCTTTGATGATGACTAGTATTTCCTACAAGTCTTTGCTTCTTTATTTATAAATAATGAGGCTGCCTCTTTATTTCTTCCGAACAAGGCTCCACTTTTCATTGTAATAACTCATTCACACATAAAAATCTTCAAAATAGCTTGTATGACCACAATAGGCACTATATTCATGGCAACAATCACATCTACACTCTGTTAGGCTTAGCAATCCTTTCAATTTCATTAAACAATATCTCTTTGATAATGACTAGTATTTTCAACAAGTATTTGCTACGTTATTAATGAATAATGAGGCCAACTCTTCATTTCTTCCAAACAAGGCTCCACTTTTCATTGTAATAACTCATTCACACATAAAAATCTTCAAAATAGCTTGTATGACCACAATAGGCACTATATTCATGGCAACATCACATCTACACTCTATTAGGCTTAGCAAGCCTTTGAATTTCATTAAACAATATCTCTTTGATAATGACTAGCATTTTCAACAAGTATATGCTACATTATTAATGAATAATGAGGCCATCTTTTCATTTCTTCCAAACAAGGCTCCACTTTTCATTGTAATAACTCATTCACTCTTAAAGATCTTGAAAATTGCTTGTATGACCACAACAAGCACTATAGTCATGGCAACAACCACATCTACACTCTATTGGGACTAGTAATCCGTTGAATTTCATTAATCAAGAACACTTTGATGATGACTAGCATTTCCACAAGTCTTTGCTTCTTTATTTCTGAATAATGAGGCCATGTCTTCATTTCTTCCAAACAAGGCTCCACTTTTCGTTGTAATAACTCATTCACACCTAAAGATCTTGAAAATAGCTTGTATGACCACAATAGGCACTATATTCATGGTAACAACCACATCTACACTCTCTTAGGCTTAGCAAGCCTTTGAATTTCATTAAACAACAACTCTTTGATAATGACTACCATTTTCGACAAGTATTTGCTACCTTATTACTGAATAATGAGGCCGTCTCTTTATTTCTTCCAAACAAGGCTCCACTTTTCGTTTTAATAACTCATTCACACTTAAAAATCTTGAAATTAGCTTGTATGACCACAATAAGCACTATATTCATGGCAACAACCACATCTACACTCTACTAGGACAAGCAATCGATTGAATTTCATTAAACAAGAACTCTTTGATGCTGACTAGCATTTCCTACAAGTATTTGCTACTTTATTACTGAATAATGAGGCCGTCTCTTTATTTCCTCCTAACAAGGCTTCACTTTTCATTGTAATAACTCAGTCACACTTAAAGATCTTTAAAATAGCTCATATGACCACAACAGGCACTATATACATGGCAACAACCACATCTACACTATGTTAGGAATAACAATCCTTTGAATTTCATTAAATAAGAACTCTTTGATGATGACTATCATTTTCGACAAGTATTTGCTACCTTATTACTGACTAATGAGGCTATCTCTTCATTTCTTCCAAACAAGGCTTCAATTTTCATTATAATAACCCATTCACACTTAAAGATCTTGAAAATTGCTTGTGTGACTACATCATGCACTATATTTATTGGAACAACCACATCTACACTCTATTGAGACTAGCAATCCGTTGAATTTCATTAATCAAACACTTTTTGATCATGACTAGCATTTCCTACAAGTATTTGCTACTTTATTACAGAATAATGAGGCCAACTCTTCATTTCTTCCAAACCAGGCTCCACCTTTCATCGTAATAACTCATAGCTTGTATGACCACTATAAGCATTATATTGATGACAACAACCACATCTGCACTTCATCGAGACTAGCAATCCGTTGAATTTCATTAATCAAGAATTCTGTGATGTTAACTAGCATTTCCTACAAGTATTTGCTACCTTATTACTAAATAATGAGGCTGTCTCTTCATTTCTTACTAACAAGGCTCCAATTTTTGTTGTAATAACTCATTCACACCTAAAGTTCTTTAAAATTGCTTGTATGACCACATCATGCACTATATTCATTGCAACAACCACATCTCTACTCTCTTGGGACTATGAATCTATTGAATTCCTTTAAACAAAAGTCATTGATGATTTCTAGCATTTCTCACAAGTATTTGCTATTTTATTACTAAATACTGCAGCCATCTCTTCATTTCTTCCTAACAATGCTCCACTTTTTGTTTTAATAACTCATTCACAATTAAAGATCTTGAAAATACCTTGTATAACCACAACAAGCACTATATTCATGGCAACAATCACATCTACACTCTGTTAGCATTAGTAAACCTTTGATAATGACTAGCATGACCGAAAAGAATTTGCTACCTTGTTATTGAATAATGAGTTCGTCTCTTCATTTCTTACTAACAAGGCTCCAATTTTTGTTGTAATAACTCATTCACACCGAAAGATCTTGAAAATTGCTTGTATCACCACATCATGCACTATATTCATTGCAACAACCACATCTATACTTTCTTGGGACTAGGAATCAGTTGAATTGCTTTAAACAAAGACTCTTTGATGATTTCTAGCATTTCTCTAAAGTATTTGATACTTAATTACTGAAAAATGAGACTGTTTCTTTATTTCTTCCAAACAAGAATCCACTTTTTGTTGTAATAACTCATTCACACTTAAAGATCATGAAATATAGCTTGTATGACCACAATGGGCACTATATTCATGGCAATAACCATATCTACTCTCTCTTAGGTCTAGCAATCTGTTGAATTTCATTGATCAAGAACTCTTTCATGATGACTTGCATTTTCTACAAGTATTTGTTACTTTATTACTGAATAATAAGGTCGTCTCTTTATTTCTTCCTAACAAGGCTCTAGATTTTGTTGTAATAACTCAGTCATTGTTCAAGATCTTCAAAATAGCTTGTATGACTATATCATGCACTATAATCATTGCAACTACATCTATACTTTCTTAGGACTAGGAATATGTTGAATTGCTTGAAACAAAGAGTCTTTGATGATTTCTAGCATTTCTCACATGTATTCGCTACTTTCTTACTTAATAATAAGGTTGTCTCTTCATTTCCTCTTAAGAAGGCTCCATTTTTTGTTGTAATTAGTCATTCACACTTAAAGATCTTGAAAATAGCTTATATGACCACATCATGCACTATATGCATTGCAACAACCACATCTATACTCTTTTGGGACTAGCAATCCATTGAATTTCATTAAACAAGAACTCTTTGATGATGGCTAGCATTTCCTACAAGAATTTCCTACTTTATTATTGAAAAATGAGACTGTCTCCTCGTTTCTTCCAAACAAGGATCCACTTTTTGTTATAATAACCCATTCATACTTAAAGATCTTGAAATATAGCTTATATGACCATAGCAGGCACTATATTGATGGCAACAACCACATCTACTCTCTCCAAGGTCCAGTAATCTGTTGAATTTTATTAAACAATAACTCCTTGATGATGACTAGCATTTCTTACAAGTATTTGCTACTTTATTACTGAAAAATAAGGTTGTCTGTTCATTTCTTCCAAACAAGGATCCACTTTTTGTTGTAATAACCCATTCACACTTAAAGATCTTGAAATATAGCTTGTATGACCACAATGGGCACTATATTCATGGCAACAACCACATCTACTCTCTCCTAGGTCTAGCAATTTGTTGAATTTTATTAAACAATAACTCTTTCATGATGACTTTTTTTACAAGTATTTGTTACTTTATTACTTAATAATGAGGTCGTCTCTTTATTTCTTCCTAACAAGACTCTAGATTTCATTCTAATAACTTAGTCATTGTTCAAGATCTTCAAAATAGCTTGTATGACCACATCATGCACTATATTCATTGCAACAGCTACATCTATACTTTCTTGGGACTAGAAATGTGTTGAATTGCTTGAAACAAAGCCTTTGATGATTTCTAGCATTTCTCACAAGTATTTGCTACTTTCTTACTGAATAATAAGGTCGTCTCTTCATTTCCTCCTAAGAAGGCTCCATTTTTTGTTGTAATTAGTCATTCACACTTAAAGATCTTGAAAATAGCTTGTATGACCACATCATGTGCTATATGCATTGCAATAACCACATTTATACTCTCTTGGGACTAAGAATTTGTTGAATTGCTTTAAATGAAGAGTTTGTGATGTTTTCTACCATTTCTCATAAGTATTTGCTACTTTGTTATTGAATAATGAGGCGGTGTCTCCACTTTCACCTAACAAGGGTCCATCCTTCGTTGTAATAACTCATTCACACATAAAGATCTTGAAAATAGCTTATCTGACCACATTATGGACTATATTCGTTGCAACAACCACATCTAGACTCTCTTGGGACTAGGAATCTATTGAATTGCATTAAACAAAGAGTCTTTGATGATTTCTAGCATTTCTCATAAGTATTTGATACTTAATTACTGAAAAATGAGATAGTCTCTTTAATTCCTCCAAATAAGGCTCCACATTTTGTTGTAATAACTCATTCACACTTGAAGATCTTGAAAATAGCTTGTATGACCACAATCGGCAATGTATTCATAGCAAGAACCACATCTATACTCTCTTGGGACTAACAATCCGTTGAATTTCATTAAACAAGAACTCATCGATGATGACTAGCATTTCCGACAAGTATTTGGTACTTTATTACTGAATAATAAGGCCGTCTCTTCATTTCTTCTTAACTAGGCTCCATTTTTCATTGTAATAACCCATTCACACCTAAAGATCTTGAAAATTGCTTGTATGACTGCAACAGGCACTATATTGATGGCAATAACCATATCTACACTTTGTTGGGACTAGCAATCCTTTAAATTTCATTAAACAAGAACTCTTTGATGATGACTAGCATTTCTTACAAGTATTTGCTCTTTTATTGCTGAATAATAAGGTTGTCTCTTCATTTCCTCCTAACAAGGTCCCATTTTTTGTTAAAATAACTCATTTACAGTAAAAGAATTTGAAATTAGCTTGTATGATCACAAAAGGCACTAATTCATTGCAATAACCACATCTAGACTCTCTTGGGACTAAGAATCTATTAAATCACATTCAACAAAGAGTCTTTTATGATTTTTAGCATTTCTTACAAGTATTTGATACTTAATTATAGATAAATGAGACCATCTCTTCATTTCTTCCAATAACATGTATGACCCTAATAGAAATTATATTCATGGCAAGCACCACATCTACCCCACTTGGGACTACAAATCCATTGAATTTCATTAAAAAAGAACTCTTTAATGATGACTAGCATTTCCTACAAGTATTTACTACTTTATTACTAAATAATGAGATCATCTCTTCATTTCTCCCTGACAAGGCTCCACTTTTCGTTATAATAACACATTCACTCTTAAAGATCTTCAAAATAGCTTGTATGACCACAATAGGCACTATATTCGTGGCAACAACCACATCTACACTCTGTTGGCACTTGCAATACATTAAATTTCATTAAACAAGAACTCTTTGATGATGTGTAACATTTCCTATAAGTATTTGCTACTTTATTTTTGAATAATGAGGCCGTCTCTTCATTTCTTCCTAACAAGGCTCCAATTTTCGTGGTAATAAACCATTCACACTTAAAGATCTTAAAAATCGCTTGTATGACCACATCATGCACTATATTCATGGCAACAACCACATCTACTCTCTCCTGGACTAGCAATTCGTTGAATTTCATTGAACAAGAACTCTTTGATGATCTCTAGCATTTCCTACAAGTATTTCCTACTTTAATACTAAATAATGAAGCTGTCTCTTCATTTCCTCCTAACAAGGCTCCACCTTTCGTTGTAATAACTCATTCAGAATTAAAGATCTTGAAAATAGCATGTATGACTGCATCATCCACTATATTCATTGCAATAACCACAACAATAGTAACTTAGGACTAAGAATTTGTTAAGTTGCATTAAACAAAGAGTCTTTGACAATTTCTAGCATTTCTCACAAGTATTTGATACTTAATTACTGAAAAATGAGACTGTCTCTTCAATTCTTCCAAACAAGGCTCCACCTTTCATTGTAATAACTCATTCACACTTCAAGATCTTGAAAATAGCTTATATGACCACAATAGGCAGTATATTCATGGCAACAACCACATCTACACTCTCTTAGGACTAGCAATCCATTAAATATCATTAAACAAGAACTCTTTGGTGATGACTAGCATTTCCTACAAGTATTTGCTACTTTATTACTGAATAATGAGGTCGTCTCTTCATTTCTTCTGAACAAGGCTCCACTTTTCGTTCTAATAATTTAGTCACACTTAAAGATCTTCAAAATCGCTTGTATGACCACAACAAACACTATATTCATGGGAATAACCACATCTACACTCTATTAGGACAATCAATGCGTTGAATTTCATGAGACAAGAACTCTTTGATGATGACTAGCATTTGCTATAAGTATTTGATACTTTATTATTGAATAATGAGAACGTCTCTTTATTTCTTCCAAACAAGGCTCCACTTGTTGTTGTAATACCTCATTCACACTTAAAGATCTTGAAAATAGCTTCTATGACCACAATAGGCACTATATCCATGGCAACAACCACATCTACACTCTTTTGAGACTAGCAATGCGTTGAATTTCATTAAACTAGAACTTATTGATGATGTCTAGCAATTCTTACAAGTATATGCTAGTTTATTACTGAATAATGAGGTTGTCTCTTAATTTCTTCCTAACAAGGCTCCAATTTTCGTTGTAAAAATCCATACACATGTAAATATCTTGAAATTTGCTTGCATGACCACATCATGCACTATATTCATGGCAACAATGACATCTATTCTCTCCTAAGACTAGCAGTCCATTGAATTTCATTAATCAAGAACTCTTTGATGATGACAAGCATTTCCTACAAGTATGTGCTACTTTATTACTTAATAATGAGGTTGTCTCTTCATCTCCTCCTAACAAGACTCCACTTTTTATTGTAATAACTCATTCATAATTAAAGATCTTGAAAATAGCTTGTATGACCCAATCATGCACTATATTCATTGCAAAAACCACTTCAATAATATCTTAGGACTAGGAATATGTTAAATTGCTTTAAACAAAAAGTCTTTGATGATTTCTAGCATTTCCCACAAGTATTTGATACTTAATTTCTGAAAAATGAAACCATCTCTTCATTTCTTCCAAACAAGGCTCCACTTGTTGTTGTAATACCTCATTCACACTTAAAGATCTTGAAAATAGCTTCTATGACCACAATAGGTATTATATTCATGGCAACAACCACATCTACACTCTCTTGGGACTAGCAATCCATTGAATTTCATTAAACAAGAACTCTTTGATGATATTACTGAATAATGTGGTTGTCCCATCATTTCTTCCAAACAAGGCTCCAATTTTTGTTGTAATAACCCGTTTACACTTAAAGATCTTTAAAATAGCTTGTATGACAACAACAAGCACAATATTCATGGCAACAACCACATTTACACTCTCTTTGGACTAGCAATTAGTTGAATTTTATTCAATAAGAACTCTTTGATGATGACTAGAATTCCTAAGAGTATTTGCTACTTTATTTCATTTTTTCCTATTGAGGCTTTACTTTTTGTTGTAATAACTCATTCACAATTAAAGATCTAGAATATAGCTTGTATGACCACATCATGCACTATATTCATTGCAATAACCACATCTATACTCTCTTGGGACTAAGAATCAGTTGAATTGCATTAAACGAAGAGTATTTGATGATTTCTAGCATTTCTCACAAGTATTTGATACTTAATTACCAAAAAATGAGACCTTCTCTTCATTTCTTCCAAACAAGGCTCCTCTTTTCATTGTAATAACCCATTCAGACTTAATGATCTTGAAAATAGCTTGTATGACCACAACAGGCACTACATTCATGGGAACAACCATATCTACACTCTCTTGGAACTAGCAATCAGTTGAATTTTGTTAAACAAGAACTCTTTGATGATGACTAGCATTTCCTTCAAGTATTTGCTACTTTAATATTAAATAATAAGGTCGTCTCTTCATTTCATCCTAACAAGGCTCCACTTTTCATTGTAATAACTCATTCACACTTAAATATCTTGAAAATAGCTTGTATGACCACAACAGGCACTATATTCATGGCAACAACCACATGCACACTATGTTGGGACTTGTAATCCATTGAATTTCATTAAACATGAACTCTTTGATGATGACTAGCATTTCCTACAAGTATTTGCTACTTTATGACTCAATAATGAGGCTGTCTCTTTATTTCCTCTTAACAAGGCTCCACTTTTTGTTGTAATAACTCATTCACAATTAAAGATCTTGAAAATAGCTTGTATGACCACATCATACACTATATTCATTGCAACAACCACATCAATACTCTTTTAAGACTAGGGATCTGTTAAATTGCATTAAACAAAGAGTCTTTGATGATTTCTAGCTTTTCCCACAAGTATTTGATACTTAATTACTAAAAAATGAGATCGCCTCTTCATTTCTTCCAAACAAGGCTCCACTTGTTATTGTAATACCTCATTCACACTTAAAGATCTTGAAAATAGCTTTTATGACCACAACAGGCACTATATTCATGGCAACAACCACATCTACACTCTCTTGGTGCTAGCAATCCATTGAATTTCATTAAATAAGAATGTTTTGATGATGAGTAGCATTTCCTACAAGTGTTTGCTACTGTATTATTGAATAATGAGACTGTCTCTTCATTTCTTCCTATTAAGCCTCCACTTTTCATTGTAATAACTCATTCACAATCAACAATCTAGAAAATAGCTTGAATGACCACATCCTGCACTATATTCATTACAATAACCACATCTATACTCTCTTAGCACTAAGAATTTGTTAAATTGTAGTAAACAAAGAGTCATTGATGATTTCTAGCTTTTCTCACAAGTATTTGATACTCAATTACCAAAAAATGAAACCATCTCTTCATTTCTTCCAAACAAGGCTCCACTTTTCGTTGTAATAACCCATCCACACTTAAAGATCTTGAAAATTGCTTGTATGACCACATCATGCACTATATTGATGGCAACAACAACATCTACTCTCTCCTGGGACTAGCATACCATTGAATTTCATTAAACAAGAACTCTTTGATCATGACTTGCATTTCCTACAAGTATTTGCTACTTTTTTACTAAATAATGAGGTCATCTCTTCGTTTCCTCCAAATAAGGCTCCACTTTTCATTGTAATAACTCATTCACACTTAAAAACCTTGAAAATAGCTTGTATGACCACATCATGCACTATATTCATTGCAACAACCACATCTATACTCTCTTGGGACTAGGAATTTATTAAATTGCATTAAACAAAGAGTCTTTGATGATTTCTAGCATTGCTTATAAGTATTTGATAGTTAATTACTAAAAAATAGGACATTATCTTCATTTCTTCCAAACAAGGGCCCATTTTCGTTGTAATAACTCATTGACAATTAAAGAACTTGAAAATAGCTTGATGACTAAATAATGAGACCGTCTCTTCATTTCTCCCTGACAAGGCTCCACTTTTCATTATAATAACACATTCACACTTAAAGATCTTCAAAATAGCTTGATGACCACAACAGGTACTATATTCATGGCAACAATCACATCTATACTCTCTTGGGACTAGCAATCCATTGAATTTCATTAAAGAATAACTCTTTGATGATGACTAGCATTTCCAACAAGTATTTGCTACCTTATTACTGAATAATGAGGCAGTCTCTTGATTTCCCTCTAACAAGGCTCCTTTTTTCATTGTAATAGCTCATTCACAATTAAAGATCTTGAAAATAGCTTGTATGACCACATCATGCACTATATTCATTGTAACAACCACATTTATACTCTCTTGGGACTAGGAATCTATTAAATTACATTAAACAAAGAGTCTTTGATGATTTCTATCATTTCTCACAAGTATTTAATACTGAATTACAAAAAAATGAGATTGTCTCTTTATTTCTTCCAAACAAGTGCTGCGGAAAAACCCAAAAGATGTGGCTTAGGAACCCAACGCACACAAGGAATAAAAAAAACAACCTAGAAAGCTAAATCAAAGTTTAATAACACAAACCCTAGACCCAACATTCAAAGGAACACGAACTTAGGGTATTTAAAGAAGGATATAGATGCCACACTTTAGAAAAGAAAGGAATTGGGAGTAATAAGTTGAGTTGAACGCCACATGGAATACCTCTTAATAAGTTCTTTAGTTCTCAAAAGAACCGAGGGGGAAAAACCCTTGCTTTCTATTTTACTCAAAGTTGTCTTATTTTAATTGTCTGATGTCATTTTTCAGAGCTTACAAGGCTAAGATAACAATCCTAAAGAGGCACAAATTTCTACTTAGGACAATTCCTTATTTAGGATGAATTCCTATCTAGGTACAAATTCTTACACAGAAAATAAACTCCTAATTTAGAGTGACTGCTATTACTTAGTCCTAATACTTTAAGTACTTCAATGATATTAATGAGGCCTAGATTATCTTTCAAGTTCGAATTTGTACCATTTGAAGCTTGTTTGGCCTAAACGTCCTTAATCAGCCTATTTATTGTGCCTTCTGAAATGTGCAATGGACCTCTTTCATCCATTGAATCTCTAGCTCGTGTTATTGGGCCTTCTAGAATGTGCAATGTACCTCTCGCATCCATTGAAACTCTAGCTCGTGTTATTGGGCCCTTTAAAATGTGCAATGGACCTCTTACATTCATTAAAACCTTCCACCCATCATCTTTATGGTTCTCATTATTCCCCCTTTCCTTAAAAAGATTCATCCTCCAATCATCATCTTGTTTGTACTTGATGATGTAGGGAAAGGTCTAAATGAATTTGATCTACTTGGCATGTCTTTTGTTCAACTTTCCTTATACTAGTAGAACAAGAACTGCACAAGGACTCATGCTTTCCCTCACATACCCTTTTGAAATAAGTTCCTCAACCTATCTTTGAAGCTTCTTCGTCTCTTTGGGATTGCTCCTATATGCTGGCCGGTTTGGAATGGATGCACTAGGATGAAATCAATTTGATGCTCAATTCCTCTCTTAAGTGGCAATCCACTTAGGACATCGTCAAGGAATATATCCTCAAATTCCTACAATAGAACAGTGACAACACTAGGCAACAATAAGTCAAACTTGTTAGTGTTAAAATAAGCCATTTTGTACAAAAGTATGATCATAGGTTGTTTCACAAAAATTGCTCTTTTGACATCACTTTCTTTTGCATAACAACTTTCTGTTTTCTTCTCTTTCTCTTGTGTTCTCACATTTTCTCCTCTCTTTTCTCTCTTTTCAATCTCTTTTTTCTGTTCACTCTCATTTTCAATCCTTAATTGATCCTCATAAGCTTGTTGAGGTGATAATGGTACAAGAGTGACGGGTTTTTCATTCATTACAAAGGAATATTGATTCTTGAAGCCATTATGCATAACTCGCCTGTCAAATTGCCATGACCTTCCTAATAGAATATGACCCACATGCGTAGGTACAACATCACATAAAACTTCATCATGGTACCTTATGATAGAAAATGATATGAGCACTTATTTATTTACCTTGACTTCGCCACTCTCATTCAACCATTGAAGATTATATGGCCTAGGATGCTTCATAGTACGTAAATCCATCTTCTCAACCAAAGTTATGCTAACAACATTAGTGCAACTCCCATCATTAATAATCATACTACATATCTTATTTTTATGAGACACCTCATCTGAAAGATGTTATCTTGTTGCACCTCATTTTCTTCTTTTACTTGCACATTCAATGCTCACCTTGTGATGAGAGCTACTCCATTAACTAGATACTCCTCTCCATCACTTTCACCCTCTGATAATGGCATAGAATCATCATCTGATTCACTTTTAGTTTCAACATCACCATTACTTTTCAAGATCGTTGCATGCTTATTTGGACATTGAGATGCAATGTGACCCCTACCCAAACACTTAAAACATTTAACATCTTTATTTCTACTGGGTTAGGGATCAAGATTACCTGCCTCTTTGCTAGAACCCACGTTCTTGTACTTGGATAGCTCGGCTTTGGAATTGTAATTAGCCATCTCGTCCCTTTTACTCCAATCTGGCTTCCAAGATGAGGTAGAACTTGAGTTCTGCCCAAACCGTGTGGAACCCTTTTGTTTGAGTTGCCTTTCAACTTTCATTGTCATGTGCACCATGTCTTCTAATTCCACATAGTGTTGCAATTCAACCACGTTTGCTATGTCCCTATTTAGCCCTTGTAGAAATCGAGTCATGGTTGCTTCTTTATCTTTTTCTACATTCTCCTTAATCACGGCAATCTCCATCTCCTTATGGTAGTCCTTCATATTTTTGGTACCCTGGGTGAGCCCTTGCAGCCTTTGGTATAGCTCCTTGTAATAGTGATTAGGGACAAACCTCCTCCTCATTATAGACTTCATCTCCTCTCATGTGTCAATAGGCCACTCACAATTCCTTCTCCTAGTCAAAACAAGTTGATCCCACCAAATAATAACATAATCAGTAAATTCAACTGCAGCAAGTTTACCTTTTTCTCCTCAGAATAGTTGTGACAATCAAAAATCAATTCAACCTTCTTCTCCCATTCTAGGTATGCATCAGGATCATTCTGACCTTGGAATGGAGGAATTTTCATTTTAATACTACCCAAATTATGGTCATAGGTTCCTTGCTTCCCAAATTCTCTTCAATCTCTTCTATTTTTAGTAGTTTTGACCACAGTAATTTGATCATAAAATTCATCATCTTCATGGTCATAGGCACGTCTCAACTGCCTTCTTGCTTTAGGAAACTCATATTCCCTATGCCTCCTTTGCAACTCTGCTATTGTATTAGCTTACTCCACCATCCTCTCCCTCATATCATCAAATTTGGTATTCATACCCTCAAATTGTTGTTGCATAGCTTTGATCATGAAGGACACATCACTAGCTCCCTCTTAAGCTGCACCGTTGTCTTTGGATGTCATAGTATTACTTCTACACAAAATAATAAGTTACCTAACAGAACACTCCCTCATGTCTTTCACTCAAAGAAGGTGTCATACTCTCTTGTGTTTACACTATTTATGGCTTTTTCTTAATATGACCTTTCACTCTCACCTTTTACCATTCGGATTTCCCCTTTCAACTCTATAAAGAACTAAACAAAGTAAATCAAGAATATAGATTTTGAACAAAATAAGATAAATGGCATATAATTGAACAAATCGGAGAATAAGGAATCAAAAACGAAAATGGATATCAAGGCAAATGAATTAAATGAACTAAACTCATAAAAATTAGGAAAATGGTAGTTAAACCTAGACAACAAACTTGGATAACAAAATAGGAAAATGGATGGTAGAATTGGAGTTAAGCAAGAAAACTTTGTTATTATTGTGGCCAATATGACCAAACTGCTAACTTTATCAATAACTTGAATTTATGGTTTTAATCCATTGACTCCTTTGGATTTGGTACCTATACCTATCAATGAGCATTCCAACGTAGATGGTGAATGCAAGGCAGACATGATAAAAAAATTGCATGAGAAGGTGCAACAACATATTGAAAAACAAACTGACCAATATGCATCTCATGTCAACAAGGGATGAAAGAAGGTGGTGTTTGAACCTGGTGATTAAGTTTGGGTGCATATGCACAAGGAACAATTCCTAACTCAGAGGCATTCAAAGCTACAACCTAGAGGAGATGGTCCCTTCCAAGTTGTAGCACAAATTAATGATAATGCTTATAAGTTGGACCTTCCAGGTGAGTATAATGTGAGTGCAACATTTAATGTTTCTGACCTTTCCCTTTTTGATATAGGTGATGATTTAAGGGCGAATCCTTTTGAGGAGGCAGGGAATGATGAGAATCATAGAGATGATGGGTGGAAGGCTTCAATAGATGCAAGAGGTCCATTGCATATCCCAAAAGGCCCAATAACACGAGCTAGAACTTCAATGGATGCAAGAAGTCCATTGTACATTCCAAAAAACCCAATAACACAAGCTATAACTTCAATGGATGCAAGAGGTCTATTGCATATTCCAAGAGGCCCAATAACAGGAGCTATAGCTTCAACGGATGCAAGAGGTCCATTGCACATTCTAGAAGGCCTAATAACATAAGCTATAGCTTCAATGGATGCAAGAGGTCCATTGCATATTCTAGAAGGCCTAATAACATGAGCTATAGCTTCAATCGATGCAAGAGGTCCATTGCACATTCTAAAAGGCCCAATAACATGAGCTACAGCTTCAATCGATGCAAGAGGTCCATTGTACATTCCAGAAGGCCCAATAACATAGGCTAGACCTAGAAAGATGAAAGAAGCACTAAATGGGCTAATTAAGGACATTCAGGCCAACCAAGTTTTGAATGGTGCGAATTCAAGGTTGAAGGAGAGTCCAGATCTTATTAATATGATTAGATTACTTAATAAGTTAGGACTAAGTGATAGCATTCACTCCTAAATAGGAGTTTATTGTCTGTGCTAGAATTTTTCCCTAGTTAAGAATTCCTCCAAAATAAGGATTTGTCCTAAGTAGGAATTTGTGCCTCTTTAGGATTGTTATCTTAGCTTATAAATAGGCACCCTTTGTAAGATTAGACAACTTTGAGTGAAATAGAAAGCAAGAGTTTTTCTCCCTCGGTTCTTTTAAGAACTAAAGAACTTATCAAGAGGTATTTCTTCTTGTGGCGTTCAAATTGACTTATCACTCCCAAATCCTTTCTTTTCTAGAGTATGGCATCCATATCCTTCTTGAATACCCTAGGTTCGTGTTTCTTCAAATGTTGGGTCTAGGGTTTGTGTTATTAAACCGTGATTTAGCTTTCCTGGTTGTCCCTTGATTCCATGTGTGCGTTGGGTCCCTAAACCACGTCTTTTTAGGGTTTTTTGCATCAATTGGTATCAAAACCTGGTTTAGGGTTCCACCCGATTTGGGCAAAACTCAAGTTCTACCTCATCTTGGAAGCCAAATTAGAGTATAAGAAGCTAATCAAGATCAGTAACCCCTTTGTTTGATAAAATTCAATGTATTTAGCTTGGCAAAGAGGTATAGACATGCTTCTTGCCTTGAATATAATGTTTAATATGGCAACAAAAGTTAATTTCGACATCATTCGATAATTAAACCATTCAATACTTGTAAGATTCTCTCATCATGGTCAAAGTCTCCTTTGCACCACAAAATTCAAAAGATTCAAAATGCCAAAGCTGTAAAAACGTCCTTGTTGCCTTGGATATAACATGTTTATCCACAAAAGTTAATTTCCACATCATTTTGTGTGGATAAGTCCTTGCAACATATGCAAGAGGACCAAAGGTGTACACAAATGTTTGTTTAGATGAATCTAAATTGTTTTGTTGACAGTTAATTTGAGTATCATTCTATGTGAAAAAGTCCTTGCAACAAGTGTTAAACCCTTTTCGTGGGAAATAAAGAGATAGTAGCATTAATCAGAAATTGACCCCTTAACACTTGTAAAAGAAGCTAATCAAGATTAGTATCCCCTCTGTTTGATAACATTTAATAAATTCAGTGGGGCAAAGAGGTAGAAACATGCTTGTTGCCTTGAAAATAATGTGTAGTGTAGACACAAAAGTTGATTTTGAGATCTTTGGAGAATTAAACCATTCAATACTTGTAAGAATAACTAATCATGGTGAAAGTCTCCTTTGCACCATGAAATTCAATAGATTCAGAGTGCCAAAACAATAAGGATGTCCTTGTTGTGTTGAATATCACATATTGTTTACCCACAAAGGCTAATTTCCACTTCATTTTGGGTGGATCGGTCCTTGCAACATATGTAGCAATACCAGAGGTGTACGTACATGTTTGTTCAAATGAATCTAAATTGTTTGTTCATATAAAAGTTAATTGGAGTGTCATTATACATGAATAAGTCCTTGCAACATTTGTAGAACCCTTTTTTGTGGGAAATAAAGAGATACTCACATTAATTAGAAATTGACCCCTTTGTTTGGTAAAATTCAATGGTTTTGGCATGGCAAAGAGGTATATACATGCTTGTTGCCTTGAAAATAATGTGTAGTATAGACACAAAAGTGGATTTCGAGATCTTTGGAGAATTAAACCATTCAATACTTGTAAGAATAACTAATCATGGTCAAAGTCTCCTTTACACCATAAAATTCAAAAGATTCAAAGTGCCAAAGCTCTAAGGAGGTCCTTGTTCCTTTGAATATAACATGTTATTTACCCACAAAAGTTAATTTTCACATCATTTTGTGTGGATGAGACCTTGCAACATATGCAAGAGCACCAAAGGTGTACATACACATTTGTTTAAATGATTTTAAATTGTTTTGTTGACGTAGAATTTAATTTGAGTATCATTCTACGTCATTAAGTCCCTGCAACAAGTGTAGAACCCTTTTTTTGTGGGAAATAAAGAGATAGTCACATTAATATGAAATTAACCCCTTGATTTCGAGATCTTTGGAGAATTAAATCATTCATTACTTGTAAGAATAACTAATCATGGTCAAAGTCTCCTTTGCACAACGAAATTCAATAGATTCAGAATGCCAAAAGGGTAACAATGTCCATGTTGTGTTGAATATAACATGTTGTTTATCCACAAAAGTTAATTTCCACATCATTATGGGTGGATCAATCCTTGCAACATATGCAGCAGTACCAAAGGTATACATTCATGTTTGTTCAAATGAATCTAAATTGTTTTGTTGACATAAAAGTTAATTGCAGGGTCATTCTATGTGAATAAGTCCTTGCAACATGTGTAAAACCTTTTTTCATGCGAAATAAAGAGATACTCACATTAATCAAAAATTGACCAAAAGAAGCTAACCAAGATCAATAACCCCTTTGTCTGATAACATTCAATAAATTCAGCATGACAAAGAGGTATAAACATGCTTGTTGCCTTGAAAATAATGTGTACTATAGAAACAAAAGTTGATTTTGAGATCCTTGGAGAATTAAACCCTTCAATATTTATAAGAATAACTATTCATGGTCAAAGTGTCCTTTGCACCACGAAATTCAATAGATTCAGAGTGCCAAAGCTCTAAGGACGTTCTTGTTGCATTGAATATAACATAGAGCTTACCCACAAAAGTTAATTTCCATATCATTTTGTGTGGATGAGTCCTTACAATGTATGTAGGAATACCCAAGGTGCACATACATGTTTGTCTAGATGAATCTAAATTGTTTTGTTGACATAAAAGTTATACTATGTATCATTCTATGTGAATAAGTCCTTGCAATAATTGTTGAACCCATTTTTGTTAGAAAGAAAGAGATAGTACCGTTAATCAGAAATTGACCCCTTAATACTTGTAAAAGAAGTTAATCAAGATGAATAAGCCCTTTGGTTGATAAAATTCAATGGTTTCAGCACGACAAATAGGTATAGACATGCTTTATGCCTTGAAAATAATATGTAGTATAAACACAAAATTTGATTTTGAGATCTTTGAAGAATGAAACCATTCAATACTTGTAAGAATAACTAACCATGGTCAAATTCTCCTTTGCACCACGAAATTCAAAAGATTTAGAGTGCCAAAGCCCTGAGGATGTCCTTGTTGTGTTGAATATAACATAGTGTTTACCCATAAAAGTTAATTTCTACATAATTTTGGGTGGATGAGTCCTTGCAACATATACAGGAATACCAAAGGCGACATAAGTAATAAGTAATAAAGTCGATGGTGTTACTAATGACAAACTCAAATAATTCACAAATGTAAAGTTAAAGTACTTTTGATTTTTTTTCTATTTGTTTACATTTAATATTATGTTTTGTTAGGGATTTTGAAGTTTTTAGCTTATTTGAGGTTGATCTAAGAAGAGATCAATGCTTTTATTTTTATTTTCACAATTTTCTTATCCTCTAACCCTAGGTTCTCATCAACAAGGATTATCATCATACTAGAGAACATTCATTTTAAAGAAATCTCAATTTGAAGGCAAAACATCTTGGATTGGCTAAATTTAGAGGTTCATGTCTCAAAGTATTCTAATTCCTAAATTCCTATTCAATTTATAATTAACTTTTTCAATCCTTAAGATCAATTCATATCAATTGCACATGTTTTATTTTCACCATTATAATATGAGCTCTATATAGACTAATAATTTCTCATGCATACCATAACTTCTCCTTGTCTATTTATAAAAAGTTTATTGATTGTTGACACTTAGCAGGTGAATCCACACATAGATAAGTTGAAACTTTGTGATTATATGAGTGCTAAGGTGTCGGACAATGGTTATTTATAATTATTTCTTCTTTCTTTAGTTAAACACATTTTGTTTGTTTTCTCATATATGGAAAAGGGAACCTAATGTGTCTTACATTTACTCAAGATACCATTATGCTCCAAAACTCACATTTAACGCCACCAAGTAAACCCTAACTATTGATTTATGGTCTACAAGTCATGCGATGGCTCAATTGATATTTAGGTAGGTATGTTAATAATCTTATAACTATAACCATTTTCTTGTTCTTAATAGCTTTTTCTTACCAAATTATTAGACAACCTTTATTTCCCAGTGAAAGTGGTGTGGACCAACTAGTTAAGATTATTAAAATAAAAACGCTATCTTATTGACTCTTGCATATATACTTATAATTCTAGGTTAGTCCTAAAAATAAAATTTTAGTGCTTGGGACTACAATTAACTATTAGAACATGCACACAAGTAGAACATTTTCATGGCTTTAAGAATGTAACACTTTTTGACTATCTTTCAAACTCTTGCACATATACTTATAATTCTACGTTCATCCTAAAAATAAAATTTCAATGCTTGGGACTACAATTAACTACTAAAGCATGCAAACAAGTAGAACTTGTTCATGGCTTTAAGTAGGCACTTTTTGACTATCTTTTTTACTCTTGCATATATATTTATAATTTTATATTAATCCTAAAAATAAAATTTTAGTGCTTAGGACTATAATTAACTACTAAAACATGCACATAAGCAAAACTTGTTCATGGCTTTGAGAATGTAGCACTTTTGTCATCATACTCTTCCTTTTCGTAGTCATCCATACCATTATTTTGCTGATAATTGTCAAATTTCACCCCTTTTCTTCTTGTTCTGCCACCTTTCCCTGACTACAAGTGTAGAGTTAGGTTAGTGATAAAGGCACTCTCTGTTCATTATCGAAGATAGTCATGCCTTGTTATATATCTATAATTACCCCGTAAATGGATTTTTGTGAGACATGAAACATAAAAATGTTAGGTTCTGTTTGTTTAATTTGTCTATATAAAATATTTTCATAAATTTTCATAAGAGGTCACATTTTTTAGTCACAAAAATCATAACTTTATAAGCATATGGTGATGGTGCATAAATTTGACCATTTATTAGATCCCACAATCTAAAGCTTCATACACATAAACGTTCTTTTGTTTTTCTAACTTGATTCTTCTCTCAATAATGTTATTATGATATTAACAATAGAGTTTTATTAGATGGATAGATAAATGGAGACATAAAGTAGACAAGTGTAAGCCCCACACAATTAAAAACATCTTATATGTGTTGAATGGACTAAAATTACTCTAAATCATTCAATTAACAAGTTTGTAATTAAGGTGAGATGAGGCCAAAACAACAAAAATTGAGTTTATTAATTAGTTAATTAATGATCTTAATCATATTGATTTCACATGAATATAATATAAATAAAGGAGCAAAGGGAAGGAATTTAGTTTAAATTAAATTAATAAAAAATTAAAATAAAAACTAATTACAAATACAATTAATAAATGAGCACAACTTAGACAATAAGAATATTTATACTATTTAATTCACACATTAATCATTGATACTTATGATTATTAATTCTTTAATTGAATATTCAAGTTAGAATAATGACAAGTTTATTATTTTAAATTTTTACTTAGTTCATTATTAATTTTGACGAACTTTTCAATTAATTTTTTATTAATTAAACTATTTAACACAAACTCTCTAGTTATAATTTATTAATAGTAATAAGATAAGAAGGATAATTGAATTTAAACAACAAATTCACAAGTTAAAGTGTTTAATTTTAAATCATATTCTCCGTAAAAATTAGACAAAGAATTTATTATAATTATCAATTTTGATTAACTACTTAGCCTTAAAATTATCAAGTTGTTACAAACTCGAATTCTAAACTAGCATTAGATCATAAAACTTAATTATCTAGTATACATCCTAACAATCAAACAATGCAATCATAAAGAATAATTATAACAAAAGAAAATGAGAAATCAAAGTAAAAAAATTATATTAGAAATAAAAACAAATAACCAAAAATAAAACCCAAGTATTTCATATTGTATGTTTACACACAAAAAAGAAAGGAAAGAGAGGTCCATGTATATCTCTATTTTTGGTATCCTAACATATATATCTATAGCTCTAAAGGATAACAAAAATAACTCAAAGACAGTTGGACACTTCCCTTTTATGATTAACTTTGCTAATTTGGAGAACTATTAATTGAATTCAAATAGTTTTAAACAACCTATCAGCTAGATTGAGGATACTTATTCATGCCCAGTTTTATTTGGATCTCTACAAACAAGTTCATTATAGAAAGTTCAAGATTTATATTTTAATTTTTCATGAACACTCTAAATAAATCCAGTAACATTTAGAATGTGAAATTCTCAAAATACCCTCTGATAGTCAAATTTGTTCAAAACTACATCTTTAAGCTCCCAAATTACTCCAATCTATTTGGTCTTCTCCTAGAATATAAAATCAACTTTAATAAGTACATTTAGGAAGAAAATGCACTAAAAAGGTTAAATATAAGAAAATAAATATAATGCATATAATATACTTATCAACTTCTCATATAAAACATTTGGAAATTTTAATAAAAAATTAATTTTTTAATATGTAGAGTCTATGCTTGGTCTCCCTTCTACATCCATTTCATACATGATGATTTAGATTTTGATCATCTTATTCTGTTAGAGAGATAGATTCATTTTACATGAATCCTTACTACTCACACCCCCTTTCTTCTAGGGGTGCTTAAAACCATATAATCTACCAAAAATTATTTAATCTAAATGATAAAAATTTGCACTCACTGAAATAGAGAAAAGAAATTCACCAAAACTAAAGGAAAGAAAAGGATAGCCACTATGTGGCATGTAAAATATAATCATAGCATAAGCCTTTGCTAGACTTACAATTATCCTTTGTGCACTTCAACATTAAAGTAAGAGACAAAAATTGAAAACCAACATAATAAATAAGTAGCCTAAATGTATATAATCCACTAAAGTTGCAAGAACTATTACTTTTGGATACCCAAACATCAAACTAGTAATACAATGAATATCATTTAAATACCTTTTTTAAGCATTGCCTTAACCCTCATGGTAAGACCACAAAGCCTTATAAATCCAATTACATCAACCAAATTAAATGCATCCCCACTCTTAAAGGAGGATCTATCCAACCTATGCAAACTATATAGGCCTGTTTAACTAATTACAAAAATGGATCCCTTGTACAATTTTAAGGTCATAAAACTAGTTGTTATTATTGTAACCATCTACTTGAATGCATCCACTAATTCATAAAAAGGGTCAAACCACAAGCTTACATAAACCAACTTGACATATTTGAGAGCTAAGAATATTTAATTTACATAGTTTTTTAGTCAATTGTTAATAACTCTAACTCACTCACAATAGTGAAGAGGATGATCCAACCTAAAGTTTCATAAACTCCATGGTTATTCAATAACATCTAGTGACTAAATGTAAGGCATGCATGGTCATTTCTTTTTCCTGTACATCCATAAAAGATAGAATCTACTCCAACTTCTTTGGCAACATCTATCATGACCTATTAATATAAACACTTTAATATGACAAGTTACTTATAAGCCAAAAAAGAACAAAACAAAAAAACACATGCCATGACAATAAGCATGTTTTAGAGACAACAATGAAACCAAGCAAGGATGAAAAAAAAAAAAGAAAAGAAAAGAAGAAGCAAATAACCAAAAAAAAAAAAAAAGAATATAAACATGCAAAAAGCCACCTTTTATCCCCTAAAATAATAAATGTGATTCCCAAGTCAAAAGAATAGGCTTGAATAGGAAATATAACCAAAATTACTCTAAAGCACCCAGCTAATAAGTTTGTAATGAAGGTAAGTAGAGGTTGAATTCATAATGATTAAGATTCAATTAAGTAGTTAACTAATGATTTTAATTATATTGAGTTCCCACAAATAAGAGAGCAAAAGGAGAGGAATTTGGTTTTAATTAAACTAATAAAAATCAAAATAAAAAAATAATTACAAATAAAATCAATAAATGAACACACCTTAGGTAATAAGAATACCTAAACCATTGGATTCACACATTAATCATGCACTCTGAATCATTAATTTTTTAATTGAATATTTGATTTAGAATAATGACAAGTTTTATTATTCTAAATCTTTCCTTAGTTCTTTGTTAATTAAGACAAACTCTTCAATCAATCTCTTATCAATTAAAATACTTAAGACAAGTTCTTTAGATATAATTTGTTAATAACATTAAGATAAAAAAGATAGTCAAATTTAAACAACAAATTCACATGTTAATTTGTTTAATTTTAAATCATGTTCTTCATAGAAATTACACAAAGACTTTACCATAATTATCAATTTTTATTTGCTACTTAGAGTTAGAATTATCAAGCAATTATGGACTTGAATTCTAAACTAGCATTAGATCACAAAGTATAATTGTCTAGTATGCATTATAGCAATCAAACAATATAATCATTTACAATAATAATAGAAGAACATGAAAATTTAAAGTAAAGAATTGAATTAGATATAAAAACCAATAAGTCTTATAATGCTTCCTTCAATGACTTTAATCCTTATAACTAAAAATAAAACCCTAATCTTCCATTTTGTAGGCGTGCATAAGAAAGAAAGAAAAGAGAGATACTTATGTATGTGTTTTGGTACCCTAATATTTCTATTTATAACTCTAAGGGATAGCAAAAATAACTCAAAGAAAGATAAACAACTCTTAATTTAGAGAACAACTTAGTTTACTTAAAGAACTACTCCTAATTAAATTAAAATAGCTTTGATCAACTTATAAACTAAATTGAGGACACCTAGTCATGACCCTATTCTTTTTTAATCTCTACAAATAAGCCATTCTAAAAAGCTCAAGACGTTTGTTTTAATTGTCATGAAAGCCCCAAATCCATCTAATAATGTTTAGAATATAAAATTTCCAAAATAACCTTTAGTTGTCATATTTTCTCAAAATTGCACCTTTAAACTTCCAAATTGCTCTAATCCATTTGATCTTCTCCGGCAACATAAAATCAACTCAAATAAGTGCATTTAGGAAGAAAATACACTAAAAAGATTAAATATAAGAGAATAAATATGATGCATATAACATACTTATTAAGAAATGATGAAATTAAAACATTCCACAATTACATAACTATAGACAACAAATTTTTAATGGTGTATCATTTAACACTTACTCAAAGTATCTACGGAAATCTTGATCTTTGACACTACTCTTGAAGTATAAGTTGTCAAGCTTATTTCTAAGCTTTATTGGTATTTTGAGTTGGCTAGCATGTTTAAAAACTAAAAGTCTTTCTTGAGCAATATAAGAGCTATCAACAAAGTTTTATGTACTATAGCAAGCTATTAATGCCTAAACAAGCATGGTTTCATCTAATCATTGTATGTTTCTAAGCTCCTTATATAAAGAAGCTCAGATGAATTAAAACTAAGTTGTTTTGCTCTATAACTTCACTTTTGTTTCATAAAAATGCCTCTTAACATATTTGAATGTCATAAATGGTTTTCCAATCCTCTCCTTTTCATTTTCCTTCAAATGGTATTAGAGCTCACATGTTCTTTAAGGACTTGTGAGATTGAGATTTTGATTTTCTCCTTGCTGCAAAAATTACAACATCTCATCATCTTGCTACTTTCTTTTTCTACAGTAACTTATCACTCTTGCTACTCTTATTTTTTGTAGCTACTCATCACTCTTACTACTCTTATTTTCTACAATAACTCATAACTCTACTACTCTCTCATTTTCCACTATAACAAATCACTCACTGCTCTCTTATTTTTTGTTGCACTCTTATTTTTTACAACTCATCACTCTATTGCCCTTTCATTTTCAGTTGCACTCTCATTTATGCATTTCTCATTTTCTATTGTACTTATTTTATTCCCCTCTCATTTTTCTGCTGAGTTCAACCACCTTTGCTACACTCTTTTCTTGCAATAATTCATCCTTTGATACACTTTAAACATCTTTACTACATTTTCCAATTTTTTCATTGATACAAGACTCTCATTTGTTCTTCAAATAATATCATTTTAAAGGTCAATATTTAGTTTCATATTACTCATTTTTCTATAACACCATTAATTTAGTTACATCTTCAGTTTTAATACTTTTTCCAACCAAAATTAGTTTCAAATTTTGTTAAAAAAAATGACAAACTTTCAAGGTACTTCTGCAACACTCTTTGATTAAAAATCAATTGGCCTTTATATCTTCCGGAGGAGTAAAACAAAGAAGGCAAAATTAGTTTCTCATCTTCCTACATTTTTCACAAAGGAAAAATTAAGTCAATGTCATAGTTCAATTTAAGTTTAGGAATATTGATGCTTGACATTACTCCTAAAGTATAAGTTGTTCAATTTTTTACTATTGCATTCTTTATTGTATCTCAAGTTCAATGTCATTATTACAAGTAGAGCTAGTGTTTGGGCTAAGCTTTGCTTGTACTTTGGTTTGGCTAACATGTTTAAAAGTCAAAAAGTCTTTTTTGAGCAATGTAAAAGCTATTAGAAAAATTTTATGTACTATAGCAAGCTACTGGCATGCATAAACAAGCAAGGTTTCATGTAATCATTGTAAGTTTCAAGGCATAATGACTAAGATGTTTAGTCGCTACTATAGGTCGAAAACAACCATGTTTAACTTTTCCTATAGTCCTCTAACAACTACAATTCTAAAAGTATTTGTCTCTTTGTTGCTAGATAAAACTACTTGAATATAATGCCATATATAGCAAACTTCAACATTGAAATCCAAAAAGCAGAGGAATTGCATGTTGTACATGCCATAATGGGAAATGGTGTATCAAGCATAATGCTAACAAATTCGACTATTCTGTCACCATTTTGCTTCCTCACCATAGTTGGACACAATGGTAAAGATTGTGATAGAGGGGACACAATACAACAAGCTGAATTGATTGATTTAAGGTATATGATTAAAGATTTGTTATGGGTTACTCAAGCTTTATAGTGATAACAGCCCCTAAGAACCTAAATTCAAACTTTGGAAGGCAAAAACAATATCTTAGATGCCCTAAAAGGTAGTTTTATAAAGAAAACAGGTTTGTTAGACTTTAAAAATTTGTTTCATGACACTAAAGCCATTAATCATGCAGCAAGATGTGGTCTAAAAGTGAGGTTGATCTGTGCTTTTGGCTCAAATGGAAGTAGAGTTAAGGTACTAGTTGTTGATTTTCATAGGAAAATGCATGCTAAAGATTATTTTGGCTAGAAAACTAGCCTAGACAATTACTTTGAGTGGAAACTAATAGAGAATCAAAAAGTAATGTTTGTTAAGATTATGATAAAGGGCTTTATAATTCTATAGAGGAAGAGAGTTGAAGAGTAACATGCACAACAAGGCAAGCCAAAAATCAATACTCGAGAACATATGAATGCAAAGTTGTGAAAACAATTTTTGTCTACAAATTATGTGATGGAGTTGTATAAGAAATTCCATTCATTGAAGCAACAAGGTATGTTTATTGAAGAATATACTGCAACTTTTAATAATATATATGTCAAAATTATTTTCAATCAAAACCAATGATCAACCAGTGTCTCATTATCTTACTAGTTTGAACCAATCCATTAGAGATGAGATGGGCATTATCCATTTATTTAATCTTGAAGATGCTTGACAGTATACATGTGTGTATGTATATATTGTTAAGGTTAAGAGAAAACCTTAGTTGTTCTCTTTTGTCAACTTATAGTTTTTGCTTATGTCACAGATTCTCCTTATTTCATAAATTAAGGAAAAACAAGGGAAAAAGTATTCCCATTTTTTTTGTTTTTTGCTTTCTTAAAAAGGAAAAAAATTCCTAAATTTATTTATTTTTTAAAGGAAAAAAGGAAAAAAGATCCTTTTTATTTGCTTAAAGAAGAAAAAAAAACAATTACTTTCAAATAATTGTTCTCAAATGTCCCTTTTTATTTTCTTAAAAAAAATTTAAAAAAAAAAACCATTAACAATGGTTGCACCCCCATCTTGCCCAAGGGGCTTGACATGTTATGAATATGCAAAACAATAATTTAAGTCATTTTTGTCGGAATGTTTCTAAATACCCATTAATAGCCATACTAAGTCTCATAGAAAATTCTTAATCACAAGCTTTTCTCTCTATAAACCTATAAGGAGATGATGATAAGTCTTTAGATTCTTTGACCAATAATTTTAATCATAACTTTCTTTTAGATTTATATGCTTGAAATATAAAATTTTGTATTTCATATTCTTACACTTAATGTTATTCTTTTAAAATAATTATTTTCCACCATTGAATTTTGATACAAGGGTGGGGTGCATGTTCGTAGATTCTTTTTTTCTCTTTTTTTTTTTCATTCTCGATTTACTTCATGACTAATAAAATAATAATTATGATTGTTATTTTAATTATTACTTAGCTTACAAAATATATATCAAATAATGGGTAATGTAGGAATGAAATATATGATGCTTTAATGGTTGAGAAATGAGTTTTGCACAATGGTGCCAGGAGATCTATTTATGAAATATTTGATTAAGGCATTAATAAAGGCTTTTAGAGCAATCAAACGGACCAAAAAAAAATGTTCAAGTTGTTGCCTAAAACTCCATGGTCAATGCCAAGAACATTGCCAACATTAATAAGAGTCAAAAGGCTAAAAATTTGGCATAATTTGGCACTAAAATCAACTCTAGGTAGGATTCTTTTAAAGTTGGAAATAGCTTATAGACTCAATGTTTTAAATGTGACAAGAAAAGGCATCATTCTGACTCTTGTTTGCAATTAAGGGTAATATTAATTAAGCATTTAGAGGATAAGAAGGCATTAGAAGACCCTATGTATAATCAATATATCGAAGAGGATGAGGATGTCGATGTGCATTCAATCCAAGAAAAGTTTTTAATGATGTGAAGATTAATGACCATTACTGAGAATGAAGAGGAGATATGTCAAAAAGAAGGGAAAACTCCAATTGTTGACACATTAAGATTAAGTAAGGTGATATCTCATGTGTTAATAAGTGTGCCAATGACAAGCAAGCAATTACTATTTAATCATGTATTATAGCAGATTATGAAGACAGTAAGATCAATGTATCAATATATCCTTTCAATTCAAATGTTGAACTCATAACCTGTGGGTCTTAGAATATTATTGATTATTTTACCAATGGTGTCAAATTATATTGATTTTATTGAGATAGAAAATTTTAGTCCTAATTCAAATTCCTTATTAGCATGGGTTGTTAATCAAGTTAAGAATCATGTGCAAATGTTTAATTTCAAGCCTAAAAGGTTGAGGCTCTTAATCTACTCAAAGTATTTATTCCTATGATTTGAAAGGATCTAATTATTTATAAGCTTAAGGAAGATTGTCTTTCAAGTAGAGATCATGATTAAGTGGTCAAATGTACAAGAAATCATTGAAGGGTTGTTAGATGTCAAGGAAGTGAAGTCATGAATAACAACCAATATTGGAAATTTTTTATCAAGTTGTTGGGAATATCAACTAAAGAAAACACTTGGATAGTTGAAGATGAACTAAATAAGATTGATCTTGACATTTAAGATGAAGCTAACAAGATTTTCACATTTGAGGTAAACCTCTTCTCCAACTAGGAGCTTTAATATTTTTTAGTTCCTCATTTATTTTCTTTTAGTCATTAGTTTTAATTAGAAATCATATAATTAGTACGTGATTATTTTAATGGATAAATGACTAGATTTAGATAGAGTTTATTTCATCAAGGTCGAGATTCTTTTTCATCAAAAATTAGTCAAAATAAAACTATAATTAATGGATAGATTTTATAGATTTGTTATTATTTCAAAAAACAACATTTGTTTGAGTTTGTGATTTTTTTCTAAACTCTAACCCTAATTTTCTTGTTCTCACTTCAATTCTCTACTTAAATTCTACTCTTATTTCAACTTCTCAACAACAAAGGCGCCAATAGTAAAACCTTTCTTTTCAATATATTTTCTTTAAAATATCACAAATATTTTTATTAATTGACAACTATTACCACATACAAAGATGGGTCCATTCCATATATCATACCAGCAAATCAGATGATTTGTGAATTTTAAACACATCGTCATATCGAAAAAGACACCGAGACTTGTCATTAGTAAATAATTAACATTCACTAGGACTCTTCTAGGCTTTAATAGTTCTATTAATTTCACAAGTAAAGCGAACGGCCATGTAGTTCACTCCCATTTGCCCCAAGTTAAGGACAAAAATAAGAAAAAAAAAATGAAAGCAATCTTATATTATTCTTAAATCTCATGCAAAAACAAACTAACCAATTGATGGTAAGTAGACCCAAATTAATGAAATTTTATTACTTTTATCAGTCATTTCAAATATAATCACGTGTGTTTGCAACAAATTACCTCAAAAAATAATGAACTTTTGCATGGTACAACAAACTTTATGAGGATAGAATGACAAATCTGCAAGTGAATAAAATTAAATTGTGCAAATATATAAGTAGCTAAAATCTACCACTTGGCGACCTATAGAGGAAGAGTTTGTGGCTTTCTTTAAATAGAGTCGTTCTCCTCATACCAATTTTTCGCTCTCCTGCCACCTCTCTCGAGCAAGCGAGAGAAACTTTTGTAGGGTTTATAGTTAGGGCAAAGTAAATGCACAAAGAGAAAATTATAGGCACGTGACATGGCTATAATGTTTTCCCCTTTTGTGTTTGGATTGAATATAAAGAGATGATACCGTAGGTAGGTAAGCTGAATGTTGTAAGCTATTTAGGTTAATTTGGATACATAACTACAAATACCATAGTTATTAAACCCAGCTTGGACATCAACTCAAAGGTCCATTTGGTCCATTTTAGACAATCTACAAATTATGCATAATGTAGGTGTATCCTTGACAAAAAGAATACACAGGTAAAGCAGAAATTAGAACCAAGCAGCTTAACCCAATGTACAAAAAATTTGCAGTGTAAAGAAACAAAAATAGATCACGCTTTGAAGGGTCCCAAGCACTTCGTTCCACAATTTCACAATCACGTACAAGTAAATGCTTTCTTCAAATATAGGAAAAAGAAATTGTTTAAGGCCAACCAACAATCCATCTAATAGTAATAGTTATGACCCTAAGTGCTTACACCATATTGTCTCATTTATACACAAAAGATGGCACTTAAAAAAAACAAAAAAAACATTTAATGATATACCATTAGATTAGCCTCCAAGCACCAAGAAGAAAATTCAAACTCAAGAGTCAAAAATACAATAATGCGCATGAAACCCACCCTGAGGTATCAAAACTAGTTAAAGAGAAAACAAAACAAACAATGACAAATCAATGGATTCCAAATGGAAAGGGGAAGTGGATTGAACATGGAGAATAGAATTGGAAAAAGAATTCAAGTCACACAAAGCCTGATATATTCGTATAAAAATGGTCAAGAAAAAGCAAAACGAAAAATACTAATACAAAACTTATTCACATGCGAAAACATAAAAAGAAAAAAAGATTCATATATTAACTTTAGCAGCAAAACAGGCCAGGAATATAATTTAAAAGACCAAAAACTATAGATCCATTAGCTGTTAGGCAAAATACAAGAAATAAAAATCTCAGTGCTCTAAGTTGCAATTGGGAAACCCTAAATTGGCACTTAGTAGTGATAATAGACAATGCACAACAAGAAAAAAGTGTTACATATACTTTACAAAGGAGAAAAGGAAGCAAAAGAAGAGAAATGGATTGATTACTTGGAGTTTGTTGTGTGGAACTAGAGTTAAGAAAGGAGAACCTTTTGATTGATTTTGTGCAGCAATTTTTTTTTTTTTTTGAGGCAAAAAGATCCGGTCAGGGTCATCAGCAAACCAGACCACTTTCTCAGAATTTGTCCAAGTCAACCAAATTTTTTTGCAGTTAACTATCTATGTAGTTTTATATATATATAATTATTAAAATCGGCTCAATTCTTAACCCACACAAAAGGCCGAGCTAGCAAGTTAACAATTTAATTATGAGCCAAAGATTAAATCGGCAAGTTGATGTTTAAATTTTTTATTTACTTTTTCTAAAGTTTTTTTATATCCCCAGACATAATTAATATAGGCCGAAGCAAGGCCCAACCACATAAAAAGAAAACGGGCCCACTTGACATTTATTTCAGGAAGCCCAACGAAGTAGACATGTAGGCCTCCAACAGACGACTCTAGCCGAAGGAGTAGGCTTATTTTTATAAGAAGAACCTTCCCCTGCCCATTCGTTTCCAATTAATTTGGATTCTTGTCCCACTCAGAGAATCCCACATCCATCACATAGAAGACAAAGCGGAGATACCGAGGGGTCTTATTGGTACGTTATTAGCAATCCTTCCTTTGCTTAAAGATATCTTAAGTGTTCACTTTCGTTTTTTTTTCTTTTTTCTCTCTTTTGTATTCTTTGTTCGGGTGATGTGAGAATCAGACTAATTTTCATTTTGGGTAAACCGATCTAATTAATGCTCTTTTGGGTTTTTAGACAGTAGATTTCTTAATAATATGGTTAGTTGGTGTCACGAGTTTTTAATTATTTAATTATATTTTTATTATTTAACAATAATAATTCATATTTTGTAAATATATTAATATATTTAAATACAAGTATTTATAATTATTAGAATTTATTTTTTAAAAATTTATTAAATAAAATTTTTAATTTTTATGATTACTATATATATTTATTTTTTTCTCTTCTTTTGGTTCTCTTCGTCATCTCTTTTTATTTTTTTTAGTAAACTACATTGAAAAGAAGAAAAAAATTGAAAAGAAATTAAGATGGAGAGATAGGAGAGACATGGAAGAGAGAGAGAGAGAGAGAGAGAGAGAGTGGTGGTAGCAACAGTGATGATAATGGCGATGGCAGCAGTGATCGACAAGCAACGATGGTAGTGGTAGTGATAGCAGTAAAGATAAAAGAGGAAAAAAAAAAAGAGCTCTAAATTAATATTCTAAGCTTTTATGTAGAAATTATTTTCAAAATTAGACATAATTCATATGTTATTGTTAGATTAATTAATATGAGTGACTCTTATTATTTAAAGTATGACCCAATATAAAAGGTCCAATATAATAGTCGGTTGAATATAATGATAATTTGGGTTACTGGATTTAAAATCCCTCCACTCTCCCTATTTAAAAATAATTGTTGCAGGAAAAAGATAACGATTACGGGTAAAATAATTGTTATCGGAAAAGAGGGATTATTTTCTAATTGATAAATAAACGTTACGGAAAGAAAAGGTAACGTTTTAATTAAGATATTAATTTTCTAATTAATGTTTTAATTAGGATATTAATTCTCTAATTAATGTCCTAATTAATGATAACTATTATGGAAGAGATATAAACGTTATCATTAAGTTTTCCCGCAACTCTCTCAGCTATTAGAGAAATCAGAAAAAGAAAGAGAAGAATCGGAGAAAATTGAGAGAGAGAGACCGAAAAGGCAGGTAGACGCGTAAGGAAAGAATCAGAAAAGGAAAGGCGATATCTTCTTAGATACGGATCGGTAAAGAGATATTCATCTCTGCGAAGGAACCGACATAGATAACGGTACGTCGATTCCTTACAATTCATTTGCTAGTATTCGCTTAAAGAAAGATCCTGTATTGTGAAAATTGAATTTTCGCGAATAGAAAATTCAGAAAAGTATCATTTTAATTATAGTTTAATATTTAACAATTGGTATCAGAGCTGGTTTTTGCGAATACTGCGTTGTTGTTTTCGTTTTTCTGTTGTGTCGGAAGGAACGGGGCACGAAAGAAAGTGGTCGGCATAGCCAGGACCCAAATCGATCCGGGTACGGCGAAAAGAACCCCGGTGAGCGCTGTGTTACTGTGCGTCGCCGGGGAAGCCCGACCGGGGCCGAAGGGGCCACTGGCGAGCACGACTCGACTGAGGCCGAAAGGGCCACCGACGAGCGCAATCTAACCGAGGCTGAAAGGGCCACCGGCGAACGCGACCCGACCGAGGCCGAAAGGGCCACCAGCAACCCGATCCGACCGAGGCCGAAAGGGCCACCGACGAACGCGAGGCGACCGGGGCCGAAGGGGTCATCGGCGAGCGCGAGGCGACCGGGGCCGAAGGGGCCACCGGAGAAGCGCGACCCGACCGAGGCTGAGGGGCCACCGGCGAGCGCACGTGGCCGGGACCCGATCGGCCTACTGGGCACAGCAGAGGCCCGGCTGAGCTGGATCCGGGCAGTGCCGGCAGGGTTGGCCAGCGTGAAAGGAGTTCCGACCGGAATCTGCGCTGCCGGAGACTGTTGGCCGGAATAGTGCGCCGGCCACTGGATCCTATGTGGCTCGCGGTTGTCATTTGTATCGCAAGTAGGTATCGGCGTAAGGCATAAGCCGACTATGGAGAAAAATGCGTTGCCAGTGTATTGGCCTGTGTCAACTCCCACAGAATGGAAAATTAAAATTTTGAAAACTTATTAGTCACCAAAGTGGCCTGGTTTGAAAAATTTAAATGATCGTAAATTTCAAATTGTTTATTTTGATGCTAATAAAAGGTTGTACATGAACAATTGGAGTTATTAATTATAAAGTTAGGAGATCATCCAAAGATGGATCATTGCCTATAATTAATAACACTAAAGGGGATTAATTGATATACTGAGTAAACATGATTGTATATCCAAAGATAACATTCATGTTTCACTCTAGTATGATTAATTGATCTATTAAAGTATATCTAATTAGTATCGTTATTGATTAGAGTCATGTATTTAAGGATCACCCAAAGGTGAACTTAAATACATAGTCAAAGTTTGTAATGTATGTATCTGAATCCATCAAAGTTTGCTCAAAGTATTAATGTGTAAATTTGGATCATGTTTGCAGCCTTCAACAACGTTTTCGCCTTAGGCAATGCAATGATCAAATTCAATGGGCTGAACTATGCAGAATGGTCTGAGCATATTCAGTTTCATTTGGGCGTTTTGGGTTTAGACCTAGCGGTCATTACGGATAAAAGGCCTGCAGCCATTACAGAGACCAGTACAGAATCCGATAAGTTTTTTCATGAGGCTTGGGTACGGTCCAATAGGCTGAGTCTGAATTTGATGCGAATGACGATGGCTGAAAATGTCAAGCCATCGATGCCTAAGACCGGAAATACAAGGGAATTTATGGTGAAAATTAAGGAATATTCTCAGTCAGACATAGCTAACAAATCCATCGTAGGAACCCTAATGAGTGAGCTGACGACCAAGAAATTTGATTGGTCACAGCTCATTCATGATCATGTGACAAGTATGGCTATCCTAGCAGTAAAATTGAGAACGATGGGAATGGATGTGAGTGAATCCTTTTTGGTTCAATTCATCATCAACTCACTGCCTCCTGAATTTGGCCAGTTCCAAGTGAATTACAACACTATTAAAGAGAAATGGAACTTTCAAGAAATTAAGACCATGCTAGTTCAGGAAGAAGGGAGATTAAAGAAGATGAGGGATCACTCCATTCATCTCACTGTTCGCAATGATGCTAGCAGTAGTAATTCTAAACTATACCGGAAGGGTAAGAAGAAGGACAAGGCCTCTATAAAAGTCACAGGAGGTCAGATCCAAAAGGATCAGAAATGCTTCTTCTGTAAAAGGATGGGTCACTTCAAGAAGGATTGCCCAAAAAGGAAAGCTTGGTTCGAAAAGAAAGGTATGTATTGTATATCAGTATGTTTTGAATCAAACGTAATTGAAGTACCCAACAATACTTGGTGGTTAGACTCTGGAGCTACTACTCATGTGTCATATATTATGCAGGGATTCCTTTCAATCTAGCCCATAACAGGAACTGAGAAGTTCCTTTACATGGGAAACAGAATGAAAACTCGAATAGCGGGAATTGGGACGTACAGATTGATCTTGGACACTAAGTGTCACCTGGATCTAGAAAAGTGTCTCTATGTTCCTAAATGTGCTAGAAATTTGATTTCTGTTGCAAAGTTGGATAAAGAAGGATTTAATTTCAAGATTGGAAACGGTGCATTTTCATTGTATAGACATTCATACTATTATGGATCTGGTACTTTGGTTGATGATTTGTATCGTCTTAATCTTGATGCTATGTATGCTGATTCTCTATTTCTTGTTGAGCATAGTATAGGTAACAAACGTAATATGCATAATGATAGTTCTACTTTCTTATGGCATCAAAGATTGGGTCATATATCCAAAGAAAGGTTATTGAGGTTGGTGAAAAGTGATATCCTACCTCAATTGGATTTTGCTGATTAGGAAGTGTGTGTTGATTGTATAAAAGGAAAACAAACAAGACACACATCAAAGAACCCAGCCATGAGAAGTAGTGAGCCTTTAGAATTAATACACACCGATATATGTGGCCCTTTTGATATTCCCACATGGGGTGGTGAGAAATATTTCATCACATTTATAGATGACTACTCACGGTACTGTTACTTATATTTACTGCATGAAAAGTCTCAGTCAGTAAACACCCTAGAGGTGTTTATTAACGAAGTGGAAAGGCAGTTAGATAGAAAAGTAAAAGTGATTAAGTCAAACAGAGGTGGTGAATATTATGGAAAATTCAATGAAAGTGGACAATGTCCTGGTCCATTTGCAAAGTTTCTTGAAAGTCGAGGCATATGTGCACAGTACACAATGCCTGGTACACCACAACAGAATGGTGTAGTGGAAAGGCGGAATCGCACACTTATGGATATGGTTAGGAGTATGTTGAGTTACAGTACTGTACCTTTATCCTTGTGGATGCATGCATTAAGGACCGCTGCATATCTGCTGAACAGGGTTCCTAGTAAGGCTGTCCCTAAGACTCCCTACGAGTTATGGACAGGTATGGACAGGTAGGAAACCCAGTTTAAGACACCTTCACATTTGGGGTTGTTCAGCAGAAGTAAGGATATATAATCCACATGAAGGAAAGCTTGATGCAAGAACCATTAGTGGTCACTTCATTGGCTATCCTGAAAAGTCTAAAGGGTACAGGTTCTACTGCCCTAACCATAGCACTAGAATAGTTGAGTCTAGTAATGCTCGGTTCATTGAAAATGGTCAATTCAGTGGGAGTGGGGAATCACGAAAAGTGGATATTACAGAATTGCAAAATGAAAGATCCACAGTGAGTACTCCTACTCAAGTTGGTATCCCCACACCTAGTGTTTCTACTCAAGTTGTTGTTCCTTTTGTTGCATCACAGTCACGTGACATGCAAGGACAACAAATTGATACACGAAACACGCAAAGTGAGCACATAAGAGATGAACCAAGTGACAATGTACAAAATTCGAATGAACAAGCGATGCCACAAGATATAGCATTACGAAGGTCTACAAGACAGAAAAGGCCAGCTGTATCGAATGATTATGTGGTTTACTCGCTTGAGCATGAATCAGAATTAAGCATTGATAAAGATCCAGTCTCATTTAATCAAGCCATGGATTGTAATGATTCTGAAAAGTGGTTGAATGCCATGAAGGAAGAGTTGAAATCGATGGATGTAAATCAAGTCTGGGAACTAGTAGAGTTGCCTGAAGGATCAAAACGAGTTGGCTGTAAATGGGTCTTCAAGACCAAGCGAAACTCAAAAGGCAATATCGAAAGGTACAAAGACAGACTTGTTGCCAAAGGTTACACTCAAAAGGATGGCATTGACTATAAGGAGACTTTCTCTCCAGTATCTAAGAAAGACTCCTTAAGAATCATTATGGCTTTGGTGGCTCAATATGACCTAGAGCTCCACCAAATGGATGTAAAGACCGCCTTTCTGAATGGAGACTTAGAAGAGAAAGTGTATATGGACCAACCTGAAGGTTTCATAACCACAGGGCAGGAAAATTTGGTGTGTAAATTAAAGAAATCGATATATGGACTGAAACAAGCTTCTCGACAATGGTATATTAAGTTTAATGATACCATTACGTCATATGATTTTGTAGAGAACACCGTTGATCGGTGTATCTATATGAAGGTCAGTGGGAGCAAGTTCATTATATTAGTCCTATATGTCGATGACATCCTATTGGCTGCTAATGACATGAGTTTGTTACATGATGTTAAGAAATTTCTCTCTGAAACTTTTGAAATGAAAGATATGAATGAGGCATCCTATGTGATAGGAATAGAGATATTCCGTGACAGATCACAAGGATTGTTGGGATTGTCTCAGAAAGGCTATATCAATAAAGTCTTAGAGAGATTTAGAATGGAAAATTGCTCTACAGGAATAGTTCCAATTCAGAAAGGGGACAAGTTCAGTGAATTGCAATGTCCAAAGAATGATTTGGAACGAAAATCAATGGAATCCATTCCCTATGCATCATTGGTTGGAAGTTTGATGTATGCTCAAACATGCACTCGGCCAGACATTAGTTTCGCTGTTGGAATACTGGGCCGATATCAAAGTAATCCTAGAATAGATCATTGGAAAGCTGGAAAGAAAGTACTTAGGTACTTACAAGGCACCAAGAATCACATGCTTACTTATAAAAGATCAAGTCATCTTGAAATATTAGGTTACTCGGATTCAGATTATGCTGGATGTGTAGACTCGAGGAAATCTACATTTGGTTACCTGTTCCTCCTAGCTGGAGGAGCAGTTTCTTGGAAAAGTGGGAAGCAGTCTGTCATTGCTACTTCCACTATGGAAGCTGAATTTGTAGCATGCTTTGAGGCTACTATTCATGCATTATGGTTGCGGAATTTTATCTTAAGGCTTGGTTTGGTCGACAATATAGAAAAGCCGTTAAGAATTTATTGTGATAATTCCGCAGCTGTTTTCTTCTCTAAGAATGATAGGTATTCTAAAGGTGCGAAACATATGGATTTGAAATATCTATCTGTTAAGGAAGAAGTGCAAAACCGTAGAGTGTCAATGGAGCACATTGGTACTGAATTGATGATAGCGGACTCATTAACTAAAGGTTTGCCACCGAAAACATTTACTAGACATGTTGAAGGGATGGGCATTTTAGATAGGTCCGCATTCTCTTGAAGGCCAATATTATGTATTGCTCATATTATTGTAACACTCGTGAATTCAATTAAAGTCATGGTTTTGTTTACGCTCTGTTATCTCCATTTGGTTGTATACAATTACAGTTGTGAGATAACTAGTGGCATGTCCGGAAATGACAATTAAAGTTTCAACGTTCCTCAGTTAGGTTATTATGAATTATAATGATCATGTGATACATGGAAGGAATCATGTCGCCAAAGAACATGCGACCGCCATGATCCAATCATTTTAATTCAATTAAGTATTGTGGTTTGATGATCTTTAAGGATTGTGCACACTTATTTATTGTTGATTCATCAAATCATAATAAGAGCCAAGTGGGAGATTGTTAGATTAATTAATATGAGTGGCTCTTGTTATTTAAAGTATGGCCCAATATAAAAGGTCCAATATGATGGTCGGTTGGACATAATGGCAATTTGGGTCACTGGGTTTAAAATCCCTCCACTCTCCCTATTTAAAGATAATTGTTGTAGGAAAAAGATAACGATTACGGGTAAAATAATTGTTATCGGAAAAGAGGGATTATTTCCTAATTGATAAATAAACGTAACGGAAGGAAAAAGTAACGTTTTAATTAGGATATTAATTCCCTAATTAAATTAATGTTTTAATTAGGATATTAATTTCCTAATTAATGTCCTAATTAATGATAACCATTATGAAAAGGATATAAACGTTATCATTAAGTTTTTCCGCAACTCTCTCAGCCATTAGAAAAATCAAAAAAGGAAAGGGAAGAGTCGGAGAAAATTGAGAGAGAGACCAAAAAGGCAGGTAGACGCGATATCTTCTTATACACGGATCGGTAAAGAGATATTCATCTCTGCGAAGGAACCGACATGGATAACGGTACGTCGATTCCTTACAATTCATTTGCTAGTATTCGCTTAAAGAAAGATCCTATATTGTGGAAATTGAATTTTCACGAATAAAAAATTCAGAAAAGTATTATTTTAATTATAGTTTAATATTCAACAGTTATAATCTAGTTCATAGAGATTGACCGGATAGTATTAATTCATAAATATAAAAAAAACAATCTCACATTAATCTATCCAAATGATTTTCTAAATATCGAATATTATATGATAAAATTAACTTATAGTATATATATTATCTCATACTAATTCACATGCCAAACACACCCTTAATGTTTTATAAACGAAATAATATTTTAAATTTTCAAGTATGCCTTTGTAAAAATACGTGAAAACAAAGCATTTGACAACAATAAGTAAATATAAAATTCAGATGAATATTTTCAAATATGTTTCTTCAAACTCTTCTAAATTATCTTATTTTCAAATGATGATTACCTGTTATTAAATAGATACTTAATAAAATTTACAATAAAAACACCTAATTGAATTAAGCGCATTTGATGATCTACGCATTGCCCTTAGTAATCACAATATCATACATAATATATTTGTTGAGGTTCATTTCTTCTTTGTAACTATAATTAAGGGCGAAGGTAAATTTGTCTAATTTGCTCAATCCAACTAAAAGCCAATCAAAATCGTCAGAGCCGTTAAGAATGCTTTGGATATGGATTGTAATTTTAGTAAAACTACATTGGATGGTCTAGCTATATTTTTAGAAATTAAACTGCCTCGTAATACCAAAGCCTAAAAGTACATTTTATGGAAGATAGATTACACGAAAAACTCAATCATCCCTTACAATCTACAACCCTCTCATACTCGACACACTATATATAGACATATTTTTCATATATTTTTTTATGACCATGCTTTTAATTACATATCCTTCATTCCTTTTTAAAAATTTACTTTCTTGTTTTTTATATTTGAAAGGTCAATGCTTGGATACCGACGTTGTTTATCAAAAAAAAAAAAATAACAAAATAAAAGGAATGAATGACTATCTAATGCCAATGAGCATGATTTAAACCGTCAAATCCATCAAACCAACCCACAACCACTGATAATATTTTGATTGGTTTCACTCTTAAGAAATAGGTTTGGCTGCAGTTTTAAGAATTTTCGAACTGCCACTAAAAGTTTGTTTTTTAGTATAAATATCACTCTAACACAAGCCAACTCACGTACAACCCTAACTGTAATAATTTTCTTACTAGAAGCTATAACTCGCTCTAGGTAGGTTTAAGTCTATATCAATTTAATATTCCATATATAATTTGAAAAATTAGGAGAAGGAAAAAATATTCCTACACCTTAACTTTCAATTTTTCAATGAAAGTACAAACAAAGGTCGAGTGCATATTATTTTTCTTCAAATTCAAGAAGTCTCTACCCAACTTTTACATGTGTGTGTGTGTGTGTGTGTGTGTGTGTGTGTGTGTGTCTGCAAGTCTTTGCTAGAAGTATGGCTAGTGCGGGACAATCCCAAGGCAACCAAGCCCTCTTTTCGACCGTGGTTCCTTGTCCCAATAATAAGCATCTAAGGAAATTTCTCTTACTGACAAAACTACCCTTTACATTTCTTCGTAATTGCATGTTCCACTTAACCTTAGTAAACGATATGGAGAAGCGCACTCCTGCTATTGCCATTGGAAATACATTAGTTCTAGTCACGCTTCTTGTCTGTGTTGAACCATAACAAGAAGGCTCATAATCTGATCCGTCATGTTCGTTTGTTAAGAGAGAAAAAGGAAGAGGAAACTTGTCAACCATGAAGAGAATACATAGCTACTGGGCTGACCAATAACCTAGCCACTTTTTAGGATGAAAATTTGGGAAATGGCCAAAATTAGCTCCGTGTCCAATATTGCAAGTTGTCTCTTAAAAGCTTTTACATTTGGGATGAGAAAGGGAAGCACTTACCAAGACAGCAAGTTACCTACTTTCCCTATCTCAAAACTCAGAAAGCTAAGTTGTGCGATATTTAGCCAAATCAACTCCTTAATTAATGACTAAATCAGTATTTTATCCAACCAAAGGCTTTTGATAATGCAAGAGACAAGCTAAACAGGTAAGAAAGCAATAGAGTTTAAGAAAAAAAAATCCATTCTATTGAACCAAAGGAAACATTACAAGTGTTGGATGATTGATGGACCTTTTGGATTGTTACAAATAAGGAAAGGTGGGATATTTGTAAACTTCCCTCTTCTTAACCAACAATTAAGATTGATTTGATATAACAGATTCAATTCTTCTTCTAAAATACCTTAAGACATTCCACTAATGCTTAAAATTATCTACAACATTCTAATTCATACAAGAACATTCTAAAGAAGTTTACATCTTTTTGAGTATCTAGGAACTTTTAGAATCTTCTAAAATCTTCTTGATACATCTATATTCTTCCACAACTTTTTTGGGACTTCTAAAGCATTTTAGAACTTTTAGAGTATTTTACCCCCTTCTAGAATCTTTTTCAATGTCCCATGGCTCTCCTTAGTGTAGGGATTACCTATTCTGTGGCTCCTCTTTGATGTGAGAACTACTTCACATAAATTGTACATGATACTATGATATTATAAAATAAATATCACCAATGAAACAAAAATATGGGTTATAATAAGTATATAACAGTAATTAGATCACACAACTGTAATTTTTTGTTTTTATCCTAAGTTTTGGAAAAGATGTGGGAAAATGGATGGATGACAACAACTGATATTTCTCGCTATCATGTAATGGGGATTTGCTAATCTTGTAGATAATTAGATTGCTTTGTGGGCACAATGACCTCTCTTTTTATCCTAATTTATTTACTTTGGATTGCTCCTTTAGAAATGAAAACTCATCCCACCATTAAGGATAGATGTTGATTGATGAAAAAATGGAGAGCGAGAAGAGGCAGAGTGATGACTATACACATTAAAATACTGAGAAAAAAAAAATTCTAGCCTTATTGTGTTTTAGGGTGAACAACTTAAAATTTAGAAAATTTACTTTATAAATATGTGGATCCACATTCTATCTCTCCTCTATCTCTATTCATTTCTCTGTCCATCCAGTGAAACCCATTGAAAAAATTATAATTGCGAGCTAGTAAAATCGAATAAATGGTTCTCATCTAAATTAAGAGAAAAGTAGCACTGACACCTATTTGAAAAATCAAAACAACAATTGTTGCTACTATTACTACATCTTGTAACATCGGGCACTTGCTTTGAGGTGGAAATCTAACTCAAGTTTCTATTTTGCCAGTCCAATGATTAAGTTTGATTTCCATGTCCAAGAAATCGTAGCAAACTCCCATAAAATTAATAGTCAGATTAACTTCTTTTCAACTAGATATGATATCCTGTCCCAACATACCCCACCAAATATTTTTTTTTTTATATAAAAAAGCACAAATCACCAAAATTGGCTAAAAACGTCAAACTCTGAAAATCTTCCTCCATTTTACTCTATGGTAGGTTTACTTCACTCATTAAAGAATTAATTTTTTTTGACAAATAATTCTTGACAGACGAGATATTCATTTTGAAAAATCTGTCGCATATTATAGAAATAGAAAGGTACAATAAGTAAGAGAAACCCAACTCATAATTTGCACCTTGACTTACCTTTTTTTTATTAACATTATGAGTTTCTCTTGAAAATAATTGATGTTGAACATTTTGTACATGTGGACATGATAGAACTAGTAAGGCCGTGGAAGCAAATTCCTTTACATATAATGTGTGTGAGCTCATATTTATATTTGGTGGTTTAACAGAACAAACAAAAAGAGATTAGGCAACTAATCCGCCTTTAGCCAGAGGGTTTAGCAACAAATTCCATTCTAATGTCGGAGCCTCAAACACACGCCAAAAATGGGGAAAAAAAAAAAAAAGGGCCTCCTCAGGATACTCTCAGGCTGGCATCAGGCATCAACTTTATCCTTCGTGCAGTCCGACCTTGCCGGGGCTCCTTCTTCGCATGCCCAAAACCATAGTTGACCACCCTGGTTATGCGTTAGAACACGATGGATAGATCAGTGAGTGTTCCTCAGAGTCCTAGGAGCAAGATTCTGGAGATAGAACGAAACATTTTGCTTTCGGCTCATGAGTTTTTTGTCAGTCGAGTTGAAGAGTCCATGTAGTTAATGAAAATTATTCATTATCCTCGCCCCTAAATATAATGTTGCTTGTGCGTAGACGTAAAATGCTGCCCATATTTTTTTCGCTTTTCTTTTAGGCTACTGTAAATGCTTGCCCCTTGTCTGGATACCGTTGCTCCAGTGTTATATATAGACTTGCAAGTGTTACTCGTGAAAACGCTCCGACAGGCTTACAGAAATCAGGCCATGGCCGTTGCCGTTCAAGGGAACATTTCTATCAATAAGAAGTTTCCAGGTCTTTATCTGTTCTCTTTCTTTTTTCTTTTTTCCCAACATATAGTTAAAACAAAAATTTTAGATGAATTAACTGGCGCAAAAAACCCATCCAATCACTTTTGTCTCACTTGCTGTCAGTGAAATCTGCATCAATGACATCTCCCTCCGGTCCTTTGCTCGACGAATCTGTGGATCCGGTATCATTCCCAGGAGCAGGGCCAGTACCAGGTGCTCCAGGTTGGTTGTAAAGGGACTGCCCAAGTTGCATGACTTCCTGATTTAGGGCAGCCATGGCATCCTTAATTGCCTGGGTTGATCCACCTGCAATTGCCTCCTTGAGCTTTTTGAGTTCTCCTTCAACCCTTTCTTTGACCGGGCCTGGAACCTTGTCTCCCAGCTCCTTCAGCTGCTTCTCAGTCTGGTAGACAACAGAATCTGCCTGGTTCTTTGTGTCAATAGCATCTCTCTTCTCCTTGTCCTCTTTTGCAAATTTCTCAGCTTCCTTGACCATTCTATCAACCTATACAAGTTCACTCAGATGTTTATTGACATTGACCTCCAACAATAAGTTTGATCTGCTAACATAACAAAACTCCTAATATTATGCCAGTCTCTTGTAAATTATTAATAAATAGAATAACCTCAAAATTTTGACCCAAGGTCCTTAAAAGTGTAGTCCCCTTTAAAGAAAATTTCTTGAGTCTCTTTTTGGAAAAGCCTGCCATTCTGAGGTATAATAATTTAAATCTAATTCAAATCAGCATTTCAGAAATACACAGACAGCATACCTCATCACTGGGCAAGGTGCTAGCACCAGTGATGGTGATATCTTGTTTCTTCCCAGTTCCTTTGTCAACAGCGGTGACAGAGAGGATGCCGTTGGCATCAATGTCAAACTTGACCTCAATTTGAGGGATCCCACGTGGTGCCGGTGGAATACCATCCAGGCGGAAGCTGCCCAGAGACTTGTTGTCCCTCACAAACTCTCTCTCACCTTGAAGGACATTAATTTCTACACTTGTCTGTCCATCTGCAGCAGTTGAGAATACCTCTGATTTGGAGGTGGGCAAGGTAGTATTTCTTGGGATGATCTTAGTCATAACCCCCCCAAGAGTCTCCAACCCAATAGACAATGGTGTCACATCCAACAACACAATGTCACTGACTTCTCCACCCAAAACACCAGCCTACAGCAAAACAAGAACATGCAAGGAAAGCGTTTATTTGCAATCAAGTCATGGCATAAATTGGGAGAGAATTAACCTATTTGAATCAAAGCACACAAATCTTTATCCATGACACTTTCAAGACCAATGTCAGAATATATTTTATTGATGTATGGAAGGGCCAACTATACCTGAACTGCAGCACCTAGAGCAACAACTTCATCCGGATTAACAGTGACATTGGGATCTTTTCTTGTCATCTTCTTTACAACCTCCTGCACAGCAGGTATACGTGTTGAACCACCGACAAGTATAACTTCATCTATGTCCTTAAAGGAGAGCTTTGCATCCCTCAAGGCATTCTCGACTGGGGTTTTAAGCCTAGGAAAATATAACAGAGCAATTCAGTTCAGGATGCAAGCGTCAAATTCCAATCACTAGCTGGAAAACACAAACCTTGAGGAAAATAGGTGGCACAAATGCATATGAAAAGCAGTAACCAGGGACACTAATACATAAAATTCTAGAGAAAACAACAGTTGACAGCTTTGCTATATCTGCACTACATACCTGTCAAGAAGGTCAGAGCACAATTCCTCAAACTTGGCCCTTGTAAGGGTGGTTTCAATGTGCTTTGGGCCATCAGCAGTGGCAGTGATGAAAGGCAGGCTGGCCAAGAACAGAAACCTTTTCAATCAATGAAAACTGGGAGATACATTTGTGCTGCAGCAATGTCTGTGCAAGTATGCACATGCATGCATACATGTGTGGAGAGATGAACCTGTGTGGCATAGAGGGGGGCTTATATTGTATACCTGATATTGGTCTGAGTCAGAGAAGACAGCTCCATTTTGGCTTTCTCAGCTGTCTCAGTTAGCCGCTGAAGAGCTTGCTTGTCTTTCAAAAGTTCAATGCCTTCATCTCTCTTGAAGTTAGCAGCAAGCCAATCAACAATTCTCTGAACAAAAATTGCACAGAGAGGGAAAAGTGTTAGTGTTACTCACTCCATTGATCAAAACAAGAGGAAAATTTGAACATAAATCTTGCAATAAAGCAGCACACAAACCCAACCTTGTCAAAGTCGTCACCACCCAAATGTGTATCACCTGAAGTAGAAAGAACTTCAAACACTCCATCACCAACCTCAAGGACTGCAACAAAAAGTTAGAATAAGGTGATATCAAAATGGACAAAAAGCTAATATGGCACCTATTTTTAACTTTCTATCATAGATTAGAAAGGAAAACATCTGCAAAGGCTTTCAGTTCATAGAACTGATGGAACATTGAACTTGTCCACAGAAAATTTTCCGGGAATAAGATCTGCTCTACAGAGATCTAATCTCCAAAGCCCAAATATAATAAGGCAGAGCTGTGGGCACAGTTACTTGAAGAACAGCCACAATACCTGAAACATCAAAAGTGCCACCACCAAGGTCAAAGACCAGGATGGTTTCATTGTTCTTCTTCTCAAAGCCATATGCCAATGATGCTGCTGTAGGCTCATTGATGATTCGAAGAACTTCCAACCCAGCAATACGACCAGCATCCTTTGTTGCAGTTCTTTGAGAATCATTAAAGTAAGCAGGCACGGTGACAACAGACTTAGTCACTTTATCATTCAAAAATTTGGAAGCATCATCCACAAGCTTTCTCAAGACCTGAACACAGAAAGAGCTGAATCATGATAAGGGAGATAGTACAATCATGATGTCCCATCAAATATGCTGCACTTTGTAAGCACAAATACTCCATATGTAGTTATCCAACAAAGAGAAGATGAAAGAGGCACTGTAGTGCCTTGAGAAAAATCGAGGCTGAATTGAAGCTCAAATACATTTAATTTTATTGTTACAAAACTATTTTGTGAGATGTGGCAACAACAGCATCCAACTTATAGGAACTTCGATAACACAGGTTGCATGAAAACTGCCAAAGAACCTTATGTCTTACCATCCTAGACCTTACAATAAGGGAAAAGAGGTCAACTGAACTATTTTAGTGACTTCAATTGCTTTACATTGGTTCCCTGTTGTTGCAATATCGTGTCAATGGAAATCGCCAGAAAAATAATGCATAACGGGAAGTATGTTAGAAAAATTCAATTTCAACCCATAAACCAAAGTGACACAACTATTAAACTAAGGGAGACATGCGAATCCCCGCCACAATCCAAAGTCTATTAAACATCAAGATAGCCATAATTCACCCAAAGAAAAAAAAAAAAAAAAAGACAATACCAAAAGTACACACAAAGGACAAACCTGTGAGCTGAAATAAAAGATAGAAGGACAAAAAAAAACAAGAGTACCTGAGCAGAAATCTCTTCGGCGGCAAACTGCTTGCCAATTGCAGGACACTCTAACTTGACATTTCCATTGTCATCCCTCACCACCTTATAGGAGACCTGCCTGGACTCATCATCTACCTCCGACATCTTCCTCCCAATGAACCTCTTCACTGAAAAGAACGTATTCTCCGGGTTCACCACTGCCTGCCGCTTGGCAATTTGCCCCACCAGTCTATCCCCATTCTTCGTGTAAGCCACCACAGAAGGCGTCGTTCTCTGACCCTCGGCGTTCGTCACTATCGTCGGCTTCCCTCCTTCCATCGCCGCCACCGCCGAATTAGTGGTCCCCAGATCGATTCCCACCACTTTCTCATTCACTACCCTCACGGGTCCCGTGCTGCTGTAGCCCCTCCTCCTCGCTGCTCCAGTACTATTATGCCTCAAAAACGCCGCCGTTTTGCCGCTTCCCAAAACATTTCGACCAAAGAAAACCGTTTTTGGGGCAAATGAATAATTGGGTTTTTTAGAGGAAGACGAGGGGAGACCAGCACCAGCAACACCACCTAGAACATGAATCTGGGCGGTGGAGGAAGCCATCTTCAAGTTCTCCCGAGACGGCAACTACAGTCAAAATTGAACGGCAGAAGCGGAGAAATATATATATTTTAAAAAAACTTTTATTAGAAGCAAGCAAGGTAGTGGAGCAAGAGACTTTGAGATAATAAAACCCTGAAAGACTCTCTGTCTCTGTCTGTCTCTCTCTCTCTCTCTCTCTCTCTCGAAGTTCGTAGTTTGTGTGTTCTTTGTGAGGTCGGAGAGAGAGAATAAGAGCAGGAAGAAGATGACGACAGAAGGCAAGGGTTTTTGATTCACAGGATAAACGAGAGACAGGGAGTGCGTTTTTGTGAAGGAGGTGAGGGTTAAACGGTGACACGTCGATGTACTTTATAATGATTTAGAGTTGGCTCGGTGGGATTTATGACGATATTTTAAAAATTAAATTAGTTATTAAACTGAAATTTAAAAATTTAAGAATTAATTAATTAAATTAAAATTAAATTAATAAAGTTATTATTTAATATTTAATATATAAAATAATTATATATATATATATTATATAAAAACATTAATAATTAAATTGTAATAATATATAAAATATATATATTATTTTTTAATAGTAACTCAATACTTATAACTTGAATTAGAAAAAATATACATTAAACAAATTAATAAGAAAAAAAACAAATCAAACTACTTTAAATTGACATTAGTCTTGTGAAGTAGATTAATATTATTATTAGCGTATAATATATCATCTACATAAAGAATAAAAATAATAAACTATTTTAACTTAACTTAAGATATAAGTATTAATTTACACTATTCTTAACAAAATCTAAAATAAATATAATTTTATCAAATTTCAAATACTACTGTCTAGATACCTATTTAAAGTCATAAATAGACTTTCTTAGCCTATATATCAAGTTCTCATTTATACCTTTCTTATAAAAATATTTATTCAAGAAAGTTATTTTAACATCTATCTAATAAAACTTTAAATCATAATGAGCTTATAAGGTTATATTGATTTTAAATGAATCTTTTAAAGATACTAGGAAGAAAGTTTCCTTAAAATCTAATCCCTTTCTTTATGCAAAATACTAACCTAATCTTGAATCGTTTTATATCACCCTTAAAATCTCTTTTAATTTTAAATACTCATTTGTAGCCTATTAGTTTAAAAATATCTAAAATCTTTACAAGTTCCCAAATACCATTGAAATACATAAATTAAATTTTCTTATGCGTAGCTTTTACTCACTTACTAGATTTTTCATAAGATACTACATCACTATAACTTGGTAGATCAATAGCTTGCCTAATATCATAATCTGTCTCATCCAAGTACACAACAAAATTATTTAAAATTGTAGGCTACCTCACTATATCAGAATACCTAACAAGAATAAGAGTTGATAAAAGACTCTATTAGCTTAAGTGGACGATTTGCAACATTCTCATAATATTGCATATCAAGCACTCTATCAACAAGTTCATATATTACTTTCTTGTGCACAACATGTATAGGAAAAATATTACATGTCTATTCCAATACAATTACATTATCTTGTTATCCATCATAATCATAGACATCATCCTTAAGAAATTTTGTTATCAATACTTTAAAAATCTTTATACCTTAAATAGAACAATATAATTTATAGCTCTTAGACCCATTAGGATATCCAATATAATAAAAACTAGTAGTTTTAGGTTTTAATTTGGATGCTATTAGATCATAAATTTTCATCTCAATAGGGCATCCTCATACTCTAAAATGGTTTAAGCTAGGCTTCTAACCCTTAAACAATTCAAAAGGTGTTTTGGGTACTAATTTGATAAGAACTTTATTTAGGAAATACAAATTTATTTTCAAAGCTTGACCTTAAAGAAAAATTAGTAAATTTATTCTATTGATCGTGGATCTACCATATCTATTATAGTGCAATTTCACCTCTCAGTCACCTTATTTTGCTTAAGAATCCTAGGCATAATTAATTAAGAAACAATCTCATAGCTTTATAAGTACTTGGCAAAAAGTCTCATGAAATAACTTGTTTTGCTAACTTTGTATTAACACTCACAACCACAATTAGACCTCACAATTTTAATCTATTTATCATATTTCTTTTCTACCTCAATGTTCAATATTTTAAATCTCTTAAGTGATTGTGATTTATTACTTATAAGGTAGACATAGCCATAACGAGAGAAGTCATCTATGAAGTATTTGTTAGTACAAAAAGTGTTCTTAAGATGACTACTTATATTAATGTGAATTATTTCTAGGACTTTTTTAGTATAAGTTGGATTCCTTTCTGTTTTTTTTTTTAACATCTTTCCCTTTAATGCAATTAACGAAATAAATCTCACTAGAGTTTTCGAGACATAAGATGACGTTGTCTTTTACTAGCTTGTTTATCTTTTCTTTTAAAATGTGACCTAAGTATCTATATAAAAAAGAATAGGAAGTTTCTTTAAACAAAGACATTTTAATGCCAACATTAATAATGTGGGGTGCATCAGATTGTTTCAAACAATGTTTGATTATACAAATAAGTTGTCATATCTATAAGTGTCTTTAATAACAACAAAATCATAAAATAAACTATAACATCCTTTATTCAAATGCAAATAAACACCAAATTCTTGAAACTTTGTCAAAGAAACCAAATTTCATCTTACGGACGACACAAAAAGGTCCTTTTTAAAATCAAAACAAATCCTAAATTTAATTTTAATTTAATTATTCCTATGAACTCTACTTCTATTTGTTCTTCATTCCCTATATTAGATTAATTTCATCCATACTTGACTTTCACTTGCTTTTAAACCCTTACTAGCTATTAGCAACATGGACAAATGCTCAAAGTTAATCCACCAAAAACTAATAGGAACATCAATCAAACTAGATTCAAAACAAATGAAAGCAAAAAAAATTACCTAGTTAGTTGTTTTTATTCCTTTTTTCAAGGTAATTTTTATAGGTAAAATAGTTCTTTCTTTTATAAACTATTTATTTACAAAATCATCATTCATCTTTGGTTATCATAAATTTAAAACTAAGGTGTTTTTGACTGGGATTTCTTTTAAGACCACCCTTTTCTTGGGACTTAAATTTCTCTTATGAAAAGGAAAAGGTTTATCTAGGTATGACTAATTAATAAAATTCGTACTTCCTAAAACCTTATGTTTCATCTTATCCACTTTTTAAGTACAAATGGATATCAAAATATTGACATATGAGCTTTCTTTTTGAGTATTATAAGAATTTTTTAGTGCATCAAATTGGGAAGGTAAAAAGTATAATGCATGATTAACAATAAAGGGCTCAACAACAAGGTTTTCAAGTTTGCAAGTAAAAGAAATCATCTTGAGAATGTATTCCAAATATCACTTATCCCATCATATTTCATATTAATAAAATTCTTCATCAATTAACTAGTTTTAGCCTTATTAGAAACTATATACCTTTTCTTGAGAAAAGAAAAATAGGTTTTGATATTGTTAGTATTTGGGATAATTCTTCTCAGAGCCTCAGAGATCAACTATTTCATTACCATAAGAGCCAAACAATTGACCCTATCTCACTTCTTATAATCAATTTTTTTATAGTAATACTCTTATTAGCCAAATTAGTTGGATTTTCAACTTTTATAGTTGCATTCACATCCATTATAGTCAAAGCCATTTTCACTCCCTTTTTTATCTCTTATAATTTCCACTAGTTAGAGTTTTGGAAAAGGCTCATCATTTAAGGAAAAAAGTACATTGAGCTAAAAAAATAATGATAATAGAAATAATAAACTTTATAGGTAATAACAATAATTTATATTTAAATATTAGGATTATCAAAATATCATGGTAAACTCCTTTATGGTGGAGAAGGTAACAAAAATTTTAAATTATCCTCAAATTAACAAGTTAATGTAACAATAACCATAATTGAAAAATCCAACCCTTATGGATAAAAGGATTCTCAACCTACTTATTATTAAAATATCTCTAAGTCATTCAAATTAAAACAAATAACAACTTGTGTAGGTAAGTGATTTTATGCATTAATTTATAAAATAAGAATAACCCAATATTACATAAAAATGTAATTAGTTTATCAAATGGTCATTATGGTGACAAATATTTATTTTCCCAACTATATTCCAAATAGGGATCATGCAATAAGATTGCCTACAAAAAATTTCAACTCCATATATTTTTATTCCTTTAATTAAATTAAGAAATTGCTTATAGATATTTATGCTTTAATGCCAAAGTTGAACTTTTTTGTATATATATACATATATATATGTAAGTTAATAATAGGTAAGTAGGTTAATAATAACTATATATATATATATATATATATATATATATATATATATATATATATCCCTAGTGAGTTTGTTGGAGGCCAAAATATCTCTTATTTTAATATATATTAAGAGATTAGAATTAATAATAGTGGAAAAACAAATTAATAGAATCATAATTGTTTTAATAAAGGTTCTAGATTGGTATAATCTTACTTTGATACCATATGTAAGAATTTTAAGTCATAGGATTTCATAACAAAATTAGAACCACAATTACAAAGTAAATATAAATATAGGTTTAATCATACCTTTTATTGTCATATTGCAAAGATGGATGACATATATAATTACAATATTACACACATTAACAAGCATTTAGAGATCAATTTCTTCCTTTTCTACACTATTGATAGTTTACAATTCATTCTAATAAGAAAAATGAAATATAACCTCTTATATGAAGAGTGGACTTACCTTTTTATTTATACTAAAATTTAGTTAAGTTCACTCATTATAAGCTTAGTAACATGCTTCACACCAAATTTTTCTCTTAGGCCTAAGTCTAAAATCTAAATACATTTTTATTTTATATAACACATAAAAGAGTAAGAAGTAAATATAATTTGTTGAATCACTTTTTAATATTCAAATCCGTAATTAAGTTACACATTTGATCCAATTTCAATCAAAGTAGAAAATCCAAAATAAGAAAATATTCTTACACATTCCTTTTGATTCAATCAATTCTTAGGAATTTTGACATAATCCAATTTAATTTTTGCCAAAGTGTATGTCATTGTTTAAGTTTCTAATAACCAACAATTAATTCTAGTAAACTCACTTAGATTTTTTAGGATCTAGTATTTTTCAACATATGGCAATATATTTTTGTAAAGATTTCTTTTATATTTTTTTATTTTGTTTGGTTTATTAGAAGGCCTTTTAGGTTGTAAACTACATTATAAGGGTAGCTCTTTTCATTCTTATAAACCTTACACTCCCTTATCAAGATTAAAACCTAAGAACTTTAAGGTAAAAGTCTAAGTATATAACCATTAGGATGTCCTTTAAGGGACTTTTTGTGGATATTTCTAATAACCACCTCTTTATAATCCCCAACAACAACAATTACATACCTTTATTCAAAATCACATAGTTTTAGACATACCTAAAAGTGAAAACTAAGACATTTGTTATCAAGAGGAAAAAGTTAAAATTAGACATGTCACCTTTTGCCTAGTTACCACTACCAAATTATGAGACCAAAGAAAAAAAAACATCAATTTTAGACTAAAAATCAAAGAAAAAGAAACCTAAAAACCATCAATTTTTTGTTTATATGTTTCTTTTTCTTTGATTATAGTCCAAAATTAAAGATGAGTTTTGTTGCAATTGTCAAAATTTTTATTCATTTATTTTTAATTTTTTGTAAGGAGAGAAAAGGAAAGAGAATAAAGAAAGAGAGGAAAAGGTTAGGTGATATGCCACATAATTAATTTTTAATTTGATGTCGTATGACATGCTATATAATTAATTTCAACCCTCATTTTTTAGTTGGATAAGGAAAATGGATAAAGAGTATAGGGGAGTTGAATAAAATATTAATGAAATAAAAAGGAAAAATTACATGTAAGGAGTTGTGATACCATTAAGCTTAGGAAAAAAATATGCCTCTAAAAGCAATTAGCTTGAGAAAATTTCACCAAAATCGTTAAAAAATTGTTACCACTAGTCTTGAAAGAAATTCCCTTAATAATGCAATAAATTAGTAAGGCCTTCAATTACAAAGCATGTAAAGGTAAAATTTTTCCCAAATGTGATGGATATCTACACATATATAGATAAAAAAGTTAAGGTAATAGTTGAAAAATGTACCATTATAATAAGTTGAAAAGGTAGGACATTTGGTGTTATTATACATTCAATGTTGTAGTTAAACCCTTGCTTTTTAGGAACTTATCTGATAATGATGAATATATATTGCATAAAGCACATAATGGCATCCACACATGAGTTTAGCGAAGTGATTGTGGAAAGATAATGCAATAATTTGTAATAAGTTAAAATTGAATGCATATTAATTAGCCAAATATAATTGCAAGTTATTGATGTATAATGCAATAATAGAAGAAGTCAATGACGAAGATGCCCAATTATGCACACATAAGGCTAAGAGCAATGGAAAGGAGGGGTTAGGTGATATGCCAACCACTAAGAATAAGTTAACTATCAAGGGCTAAGTAGTGCATGTTGCTAATTTTTGTATACTACTGAAAATGTTAAGGAGTTGTATGAGTACGAGAATTGTGCAACAACATTGAGATTTGACATTGATAAGTAAGGTATAAGGATGGCTTGACTAAACAATCACTATACCAAACTATTGTGTATGGTAAAAGGCAGGAGCATAAAACTAAAATGAGTAATTTGTTATAGTCCGTAAATAATGGGAGTTCATGGTGTATGGCTTAGGTATGTTATGCCAAGAATAAAGTTATGGACTATACGAGGGTTGATGTAAATAGTATAAAGTTAAGGAACCATTTTGAAAATTTGTAGTTCATAAGGTAACACCACATAATCGTGACCATATAAGAATAAACAATATGGCTATTATAAGACAAAGTATAAACATGAAATCCTTAATAGCTTAAGCAAGCAAGTATGAGGTGTTACCATGCCTCATTTTTGACATAAAAACTCACAATAACATATTTTGTTGGCTCCAATTTGGTGGTAGTGATGTGGAGGCAATCCTTCAATTTAAGCAATAATGCAAAGTGCCATTGCGTTTTCTTTTATTTAGAATAGGACTCTAAAGATATGTATTCGAGATGGATAATTAGTTTATGGCAACATATCAAGGGTTTGGCAATATCATCACATTTAAGACAAACCATATCATAACAAGTATGAAATATATTATGTAATGTTCATTTGTGTGAATCACTATAGCTAGTTGATCTTTTTGGGATGTGTTTTTATAAATAACGATGAATTCAAGACACATGTATGATTGTTTCAAACTTAGTTGAGTTATATGGAAGGGAAGCATTGGAAAGCTATTATCATTTCTCAATATAGGCTATTAAGAATCACATTTATACTAATTTTCCAAACATTGAACATATGTGGTGCTTATGAAATATAATAAGTAGATTTCCATGAAGCCCAAAAAGATGTGTTCACAGAAGTAGTCATGATACCACGAGTTACAATGAATTCAATAATAGCTAGATAATAACAATATATTATAAGTTAAAGGGAAAACAATTGAATAAAGAGAAGACATAGATGAGTTCTGATATTTTTTAAATTAATATTTTTAAGTTAAAAAGAGGTGAAAGCATTCACACTATAAGAAATAAATGAATAAGTGATAAAAGGCTTGGTGACCAACTAAACCATAGTTAAGAAAGATTAAAAAAATTGATAGGACATATGTAGCACAATAATTCTTACTATCCAGAATAAATAACACTACTAAACAAAAAGGCAAACCAACCTTTCCTTTATTGCTCTTATATATTTTGTAATAGAGATTGATGTATTGTGCCTTGAAAGGATTAAAAATCGACTAGCCTTATGGATCTTTACAAACAACTTTATTACTACCATTTATAAACTGAATGAAAGAACGATGTCTCTTGCTAGAACAAGAGGGATAATTGCATTATTAGCCGTTAGCTCCTGATATTATGGCTCTCTAATAGGTCTGGAGTCTTTAAAGTACTATAGTAACCTCCAAATCTGGATCTCTTTAATAATGTCCTCTTTGATTTAATCCTATATCACTCTGTAACTAGTTGCCTTATGTTGTCCCTAATTCTCTCTCATATAGCCTCTTTAGTTTGATCCTAACATGGATTGTCAATTGTAAGTTCTTGAATAATCTCATTTTGAGTAAAACTAAGCAATTTACTTTGATCTTATATGGCTGCTCATCTCAAAATTTTGAAATAGTTCTTAGTGTCAATAACAATCTATTTGATATGATATAGGAAAATCTAGCTGCAATTTTGGGGGATAATTCTAGTGGGAATGACAGGCTTAGTGGTAAGCATTTTTAGTAAGTGTTGAGCATTAAATAGTAAAAGCCTTAGGATTATCATTATTACTTGTGTTATTTGTGTTGTTGTGTCTTTAATTCTAGGTTTTGGGATATAATGGTGGTTGCTTATCAAGGAAGGTAAGAGGAAGAGAGGATATAGTGATGGTGTTTTTATTTTTGTTAGTGGCAAGGATGATTCTAATTAGATTAAGTTATTAAGATCATATAAGCTTATTGAGGTCTTATTGTTTCAAATAATTTTTGTTAAGATAAAAATTGTCTAACCTATTAGAAACCAATAACAATTTTCACAAGGAAAATATTGTCCTACTCTTGTATTTGATATTTATTGTGAAAAGTATATTCTTATGATAAAAGATTAATTCTTTACTTTATTTGACTCATAACTATTTTTTTATTTTTTTTCAATTTTTTGGATTATTAGTTAGTTTATATAATTCTCTGCATTTTCCCCGAATTTTCCTAATTTTTTTTTTTGTCTTAAGTTTATTTTAATTGACTTGTTTACTTTTCAAAAATTTAAATATATATGAATTGTTATGTTATAAGGAATATTAGTGAAAGGAGAAGGGAGGAGTAAGGAGGAATGTGGAAATTAGTGGCAAGTGTAAGGGTAATGATTAGTGTGATAGGGCTTCACACGTTGAAAGACTGTGAAATGAGATAATTACTAATCAATTATAAAACCTCTTCATTTCAAGTTCTTTATAATTACGTATCATTTTTGTTTTCATAGTTTTTTTTTAGCAAACTCATTGAATTATTTTTGTTAAGTTTTTGTGACCAATTAGTGAAAACTAAAAAGTTTATTTTTTAATAACAAATAAACATTTTCTAAAATGTTTAAAATCACATTGAAAGCAAAGCTAAAGCAAGTTGTGTGTCTTTCTCTTTATTTTGCAATAGAATGGATAATGGAATTAGTAAGATTATTAGTCTGACAATGATTCTATATTGATCATGATATTTTAATCTTTATAACATTTCTTAAAATTTGACTTTGATGTAGCTTATTCCTTCTATACACAAGTTACTGAAGGATTTAGTTACACAAATGAGCCATAAAATTGGATATATTTTGCAAGCTATTGAAACAGTTAAGGAACCTAACATAAATAAACACTTGTGTTATGAGAAATAATAATTTGTTTTATTTTTTTCCATTTTTTTATTATTTTAAGGAATACCTTTTATATTGTATATAAGTTTAAAAGCTTTTCTAGGTTAGTAACAACACCAATAGTATTAATGATTTTTTCAACCTTTCTAATTTTCTTTCTCAAATTAAAGGGATATAGAATCTTTGCTTTAATAAATGAAATTTTAGCTAAGTTCTTTTCATGTAATATAAAGAAAGTTCTATTCAATTTCTTTATGATTTCTTACTAATTTTTTTGTCTCTTTTTTTAATAGATTGGTCACTTGCTGAGGGCTTAAATTCACCTTCAACCAACATGTTATACTTCAATATTTCTTATTTGTTTGCAATTATTAAAGCCGACATTATTTCCACATGTTTTTTGCATTACAAAATAAAGTCCTTCTCATATGACATCATATTCATCTTAAAAAAAAAAAAAGGAACTACAAATACAAGTTGAGTTGTTCTTTATTGTTGCTAATTATTCCATGCTTTGTTTTCATATTGTCAAGGAAGGAATTGTTTAGGAAGGATGATAAGTGAGAATTTATTATGTTTATGCCCTTTTACATTTGGTTGTTTTTAATGAGTTTTATACCTATTTAATTTGATTAGAATATGTTTTGTAACTTAGGCATGTTTTAGGGAAGTTTTGAGAATATATGGTTTTAGTAGAAAAAATTCTAACATTTTACCATTGTAACCTTTGTTACTTATTTCAAGTTTTTTACTAGCTTAAAGATTTAGATTTGAAAAGTAGTTTTAATAAAGTTGTAATAGATATCTCAAATTTCCTAAATTAGGGTTATGAGTCTAAATTCAAGTTCGTTTGGAACTTAAGACCTTACTTTAAAGATAAGGTAGAAATTTGAAGTTTTATTCTATTAAAGAAAGAGTTTTGATTGAAGTGGGATTCTTGTCTGAATATTGAGTACTTAAATGGACATAATTTAAGTTTTAAACATCCAACTTAGGTGATTCAAAAGCTTGAATTAAAGTATAAATTCCAACTTATAATTGTTATAAAAACACCTAGGCCTAGATTGATTGTTTAATGGTTTAAAAATAGTGAAGAAGTCACTATAAAATCTGTCATGAGCTAGCCTAAGTCAATCTCAATTTTTAGCTCATAACTTGGATTCTGCACCTCTTTTTTAAGTAAGACTTATGAAAAGTTGGAATGGAGGACTATAACTTTCATGTAGAAGTTAGACTTTAATTTTGACTATCTTAAGTCCAAAATTAGCTCGAAAACCAATAAAGAATTTTGAAAGATTGACGAAATAAGATTATGATGTCTTTGAGAGTTTGTTGGTGGTTGTTATGTAAATTTTTAGGATATAAATAACCATCTTTTAAGAACAAAAAAGAGAGGAGGAACATATAAAAAGTAAAATAATCATTTTAGAAAGAATTCATTTTTAACATATATAGTTAGACTTTTTAATAGTTATAGGGAATTTCAATACTTTTGATATTTCAATGATATAGATTATTTTGGTATTTTGTTCTCTTTTTTATGAAATTTTGTAGGTTATTTAATTTAAAAGTCGAATGGTTATCTAATCAATTAATTTGTTTAAGCTTGTTAAATTGAATAAACAAATATCAATTTATAAAATTAGGACTTATGATTCATTTATACCCTCTTCTTAATCACCAAGTAGTAAATAATAATAGGAGATTATAAATAGGTTTTCATCTTATTATTATGAATAATTCAACGTAAGTTAAGTGATCTAAGTTTGTGTGATTGATACTTATATTAACCTATTTGTTTAGTTTTTAAAGTTATTAGTATATTACTTTAGGGAGGTTATTATAGGGACATAATGGTTAGAGTTTAAATGAAAGAATTTGTTTTACTTAATGAAAATCTAAGTGAAATTTTGGGTAATAAAACTTCTTATTATTTGGGATCGATAGTTTATTAGAATTGAGATAACATTATAAGTGATCAAAATCATTTAATAACATAGTTGTGAATGAATTTGGAACTAAACTCTTAGCACTTAATCTTTTTATAATTTATTTTGTTTGATTGCTTTATTTATTTTATTTGTTACAAAAGTAGAATTTAACTTTTTCCCACTTACATTAATATCTTTAAATTTTTTTAGTTAATCAGTAATAAATTGATTGCACTCCCTATAAGATTGACCTTTATTCACACTATATATTATTAAATAATTAATAATAAAGTGTTAAACTTTTAGTGCCTAAATAATAACTACCTAAGGACATTTATAGCACAAAGATTATCATGTTAATGGTAACAAATACATGATTTTTTTATTGGTCTTATGAACATGACTTATTCTTGCTCTGCAAGCTATGTTACTATAAGTTATGATTCTTTACTAATTTGAAATTTTTGTTGCCCATGTGTGCTTGATAGTAACAACTTATGAACTTTTTTTTTTTTTTTTGCGATCATTTTCTAAGAACTCTCTCTTAGTCTACCAAAAACTACAATGTTAAGGTACAAACAATAATATTATTCTCCTTACATCTATACTAATGCTTATATTGTTTCCTATGCCCTTGTTTTATTATATTTCAAATGTGATCTTCCACTTCTTACACTACTAGTGACGTTAAGGTTAAGTTAATTATTTTGTGAAAATGATTATGTTACAATAAAATTAAAGTTGTGGGTTTTATCTTTTAGATACTAATTGTAATATGTAAATGAACCATTATGTAATATCCTTAAAACTCATCCTTTATGTAAATAGATATATGCACGACTTTGTATTTTGTTGTTCAATTCAATTTAATAAAAATTATAATAAAATATTAGTACTTAAAAAAAATTTAATAATAAATTTAAAAAATTTAAATTAATAATAAATTTTTTAAAAAAATCAAAATTATATATATATTTTTTTAATTTTCCAACAACTATCATCACTAAAGAATGAGCGATAAGACTGAGCTATAATTTACTTCATGATGAAAGATTTCATTGATAAAGGTTTTTTCTTTTGCATCCTTTGTATATTCATTATGAAATATCAAATTATGGCTAACAACTATTCTTTGTTTTTGTCATCTTTAGTCTTTTGTGATGACGCTTGCATGACAGCTAGTGTGATACCATTTTTCAGTCATAAAATGTTTTTGGCTATGAAATTCCAATTTTTAATGACAAAAAAATTTTGTTACCAAAGTTCATTTTTCTTATAATGGCGTTTGTTTTTTAATGGATATGTTAATTCAAGGAGTATAGTAAGGCAATTTGTTGAATAGTACAAATTAGTCATTAAAATAAGGTTAAGAAAAAGGTATAATAAGATTTTGAGTCGTTACATTTTAAATTCCAATGCCTTAATTAATTGTCATTTTAGTTACAACTTTGCCTTATGCACACAAATTGAATATTTAAGTTGGTAAGGGTGCCACGTATTAATGTAATGTACTACAAGTTGAATGTAGTGACTACACATAAACTACAATGTTCTTTTTTAATTGTATATGTGTAGTGGAAAGAAAATAGTTAGACATTTAATATTTTTGTCTGGATATTTCTTTGTATTTTGACATACATGTAAAAGTTTTATGGATGCAAACAACATTTACCTAATAAGATTGAATGTATAATGTTTCTATCCTAAACATGGCTGATAAAAAGGTAACTCCATTTTCTTTATTATTTGGATATTGGTCATGCTCCTTAATGCTACCACATTACATTGAATTTTGCCTACATTAGTGTTATTATGTGTTTGTGTTAGACATAAGAATGTTTAGCAGGGGGATTGTAAGTTGATAGTAACAACATTATTATATGATTTTTCAAGTTTTTATTCTGTAAGTATATAATTATATAAGTCAATGAATGTCATTGTTTTCAATGAACTCATAATAATTAGTTGTTAAATGTTAGTTATTGCAAGCTTGCTTTACACTTTAAATCTTACTTAATATGTGTAAGGTTTGAGGAGACCTCCCTTTAAACCTAAAGGCTTGGTCGCCATTTGAGCTAGGTTAAGTGGTTGATAAATGAATACATCAACCATATGCATATCATGGTATACAAATCACTTAAGGGTTTATACATTCTTGTTGATTTTGAGTGACATGTAATGTAAAAAAAAAACAAAAACCATATAAGACGCCAAGAAAACAAAAAATGAGGCAAACCTAGTAGTGAACTCATAATTTAGGATGTCATTACAAGAGCCTTTCATTATGTTTAATTAGGCGAGGTAGGATTATTTAAAGAAAAGTAAAAGTTTATCTATTTCCAATAAAGATAACGGGAGTTGCAATACATTCCTTATGAAAAAAAATGGAAATGGGAGGGAATAATAGATGTTAGAGTATTAAAGTGTATCAATGCTTATTGCTTAAGGAGGCAAAGAATTAAGGTATGCATACTTTCTATATTATATGACATCGATGGTAGTGAGCTCTCTAATAGAAAAACATGTATGGTTTTTGCTCTATTATCATGTATATGTTATAGCACAAGTAATTGTTAAAAAAAGAGAAAGCGAAAATGTGTGTAGTGAGCAAGAAAACAAGGCACAAGTGACTTAGTAGATATATTAATGTAAGATAATGACTCTTGGTAAAATAACAATTTTAGTGGGAACAAAACAAATTATAGGTTAATAAATTTACCTCAACACATGATTGCCCAATGAGGCATTTAAGACCTATGGATAATGATATGTTATTTATTAGCATAGTACATCTATAATTACTAAAGCAAACTAAACTTATTGACATGATAACAATAATGTGTATATGTAGTTATACTTATAGTATAGCTAAGTGATTCTTATACATTATTATGTAAAAGGACCTTATTATGGTCCCTTATAAAAGAGGCATTATAAATAAAAACACATCTCCCTAAACAAACAACAGCAACTTACAATTACATGGAAGCAAACATTGCTTTCATTAAGAAAACAATCATATCTTGAGATAAAATGAAATTTCATGGATCTATAAAAAGATTAAATTTCATAATTTTCATGACAAAAATGATTACATCAAAAGAAAATTATAATAAAACTACTTTAACTAACCAATTACTTTAAAAGAACTTAAAATACTTATATTTTCAACATGTTGTTTGAACATAATAAGTGTAATGGATTTGGTTAGTGGATTTGTCATCATTACTTTAATGCCAATATGTTTAACGAGAATGTCACCATTCTTAGCCAATATCTAATTACGTTATACTTAATCTCAATGTACTTGAAACCACTAGACATTTTGTTATTTTTTTAAGAACATCAATGTAGTTAAATTGTCATAGTAAATTCCCAATGGTCTTAAGATGGAATCCATTATCTTCAAACCAGAAATAAAGTTTCTACACTATATTAAATGTGTGTCAACACCATAACAATCAACTATTTTCATGGTAAAAGTAATAAGCGTCTATTTCATACTTTTCCAAGAAATTACTTTACTAGCCAAAAGCAAAACATACCCCAATGTAGATTTCATGTCTTCTATACAACTAAGAAATTAAAATTTGTGTACCCAACCACCATAATATCATTAACCTTTTTGTAGACAAGTATGTAATTTTTTGTTTTCTGTATATACTACATCACCATCTTAACAACAATCAATACTTATCACCTAATTAGAAAGGTATCTACCTAGTACACTCACAACAAAAGACGAATCAAACCTAGTGCAAACTTAGACATACATTAAACTTACAATAACATTAAAAGAAGGCCCACTTTCTATTAAGCTTTTTTTGAATTTTATTTTAAGGGAATTAATCTTTGTTAAATCTATCACCTTTAGCCATAAGAACATCTCTAGGTTTGCATTTATTTACATTAAATCTCTCAAGTACATGATTTATTTAGGTTATCTAGTGAAAGACCTAACAAGTGCCTAGATCTACCTTTATGAAATTCAATCTCTAAAAAATAAGAAGTATTACCAAAGTCCTTTATGTCAAAGTCACTAGACAAGGAAGATTTAGTCTTATACAGTAGATTGGTATCATTACTAGTTGGTCATACATCATCTACAAAGAGAACAAGAATAATAAAGCTACACCCACTTAACTTGAGATATATGCATTGATTCACATTATTCTTAACAAAACCCATAGAGAATATAACTTTATTAAATTTCAAATACTACTGTCTAGATGTCTATTTAAGGCCATAAATGAACTTTTTCAACCTGCACACTAAGTGCTCATTTCTAGGTTACTTTATGTAGACTTTTTCATAAAGATTTCCATTTAAAAAAAGTCATTTTTACAACCATCTAATAAGGCTCCTAATTATAATAAGCCACTAGGTTTATAATGATCCTAAAGGAATCCTCTAAAAATACTATTAGAAAGGTTTCCTTAAAATCTATTCTCTTTTTCTATGTGAATCCTTTTGCTACCCCTCTAGCTTTAAATCACTTTATATTGCCATTAAAATCTCTTTTGGTTTTAAACACCCATTTACAACCTATTAGTTTAAAAACATCTAGAATTTCTACAAGCTCTCATACACCATTAAAATACATGGATTGAATTTAGAATTTACTCATGCATGCCTTTTATCCACTTACAAAATTATTCATAAGATATCTTTATAACTCAATAGATCAATAACTTGTCCAATATCATAATTTGTCTCACCCAAATATATAACAAAATCATTTGAAATTACAAGACACTTCACCTTATCAAAATGCTTAACAGGAATAAGATTGGGTATAACAGACTTTATTAGCTCAGGTAGATGGTTTGTAACATTCTCAAGATGTTTCTTATCAAGCACTCTATCAATAGGTTGATATATTACTTTCATACACACAATAGGTATAGTAAAAATACTAAATGTCTCTTCCAATATGGTTCCACTGTCTTACATCTCATTATAATCATAAACATCATCAGTTAGGAATTTCATTATTAATGGCTTAACAATCTTTGTCCCTTGAGTATAATAATAGAATATATAGCCTTTAGACCCATTATGATATCTAATAACATAGTACCTAGTGGTTTTAGGATCTAATTTAGATGCCATTAGATTATATAGTTTCACCTTAACAAAGCATCCTTATACTCTGAGATAGTTTAAACTAGGCTTTCAACCCTTAAACAATTAAAAAGGTTTTTTGGGCATTGATTTAGTAGGAACTCTATTTAGGATATACTTGACTATTTTTAAAGCTTCACCTTAAAGAAAGATTGGTAAATTAGTTATACTTATTATGACTTATCATTTATGAGATAACATAGTCATAACAGGAGAAGTCATCTATGAAGGCTATAAAGTATTTGTTACCATATAAAGTGTTTTTAAAAAGACCACTTATGTTAGTGTGAATTATTTCCAAGACTTCTTCACTACAATTAGAATCCCTATTGGTTTCCTTAAACATCTTTCCTTTAATGCAATTAACACAGTTACTTTAATTAAAGTTTTAAGACATAAGATGACGTTTTCTTTTACTAACCTATTTATTATTTCTTTTGAAATGTGACTTAAACATCTATGCCAAAGATAATAAGAATTTTCTCTGGATGAAGGCCTTTTAATGCCAATAATATTAACATGAAATGCATCAAACTATTTATAATTAACATTTAATTTATATAAGTTTTCAGATTTAGAAATGTCTTCGTTAAGAATAAAATTATAAAATAAATTATAACACCCTTTATTAAAATTCAAATTAACACCAATGTCTTGAAGTTTTGATAAAGAAACCAAATCTTGTCTCGTGGATGACAAAAAAAGGAGTGTCTTTTAAAGCCAAAACAAATCTTGAATATAATTTTAAATCAAATATCCTTGAACTCTACTTCCTTTCATTCTTCATTCCCTACATATAGATTGACTTCATCCATACTTAGCTTTTGCTTGCTCTTTAATTTATTAGCAACATAAACAGGTGCCTAAGGTCAATCCACCAAGAATTAACAAGAATATCTATCAAATAAGATTTAAAATAAACAAAAGCAAGAGAATTACCTAGTTTGTTGTTTTAGTCCGTTTTTTTTTTTAGGTAATTCTTATAAGCAAGATAGTCTTTACTTTTATGACCTATTTTCTTACAAAACCAGAACTCACCTTTGGCTATTATAAGTTTACAACTAAGGTGCTTCTTACCAAGACTTCTTTAAAGACTACCCTTTTCTTAGGACTTAAATTCTCTTATGGAAAGACTTATTTGGTCATGACTAATTAACTAAATTCACACTCTCTAAAATCTCATATTTCATCTCATCATCTTTTTAAGCATAAATGAATATTAAAGTGTTGATATCTTAGCTTTATTTCTAGGTATTGTAAGAATTTTTTTAGTGCATTAAAGTAAGAGGGTAAAGAGCTCTGGGCATTATTAATAATAAAAGGGTTAATAACAAGATTTTCAAGCTCTCTAAGTTTATAAGTAAGAGCAATCATCTTGAGAATCTATTCTTAAACACCACCTATTTCATCATATTTCATATTGACAAATTTCTCTATTAATTGACCAACTTTAACCTTACTAGATACTATATACCTTTCCTTAAGAGAAGAAAAGAAGGTTTTAGTTTTGTCAATATTTAGGATAACTCCTTTTAGACCCTTAGAGATAAACTTTTCATAAGAACCAAACAACTAGTCCTATCTCACTTCTTATAATATGCTTTCTCTATAATAATACTCTTATTTGTCAAATTGGTTAGTTTTTCTACTCTTATAGCAATATCTATATCCACCAAGTCAAAACCATTTTCACATTCTCTTCCTATCTCTTATAATTTCCATCGAGCAAAGTTTTAATTGGGAAGGAATGATTATTCAAGGAAAAAATATGTGGAGCTGAAAAATAATGATAGCAAAAATCAGTCAACATTATGGGTAACAATAATAATTTATATTTAAACATTAGGATTCCCAAAATATTATTACAAACTCCTTTATGAGTAGATCAGGTAATAAAATTTGAGATTATCCTCAAATTAACAAGTTAATGTAATAATAACCAAAATCAAAAAATCTAACACTTGTAGGCAGAAGGATTTTCAACATGTTCATTATTAAAATAGTTTCAAGTCTTTCAAATTAATGCATTTAATAAGTCCCTATGATTAGGTGATTATATGCATTAATTTAAACAATAAGAATATCTTAATATTACATAAAAACATTATTGGTTCATCAAATGGTCACTATGGTAACAAACATTTAATTTCTTAACTCTATTCCAAATAAGGATCATGTAATAAGATTGTCCAAAAAAATTTCAACTCTATATACATTTTCTTTTAATTATCAAAACATAAGATAGTCAATCCTATACACTAGGCAAAGCTGCCCAATTACATGACACATGGATAATCTATATGTTAGTTGCTGCCTATTGCTTTGCCATAGCAAGGTCTCAACCTCACTTTATTATCGACCTTTCGAAAATTTTTTTAATTAACACCAAGAAATCACTTTTAGGTATTACAGTTTTGTCTTTGATGTTGAACTTTATATATATATATATATATATATAAAGATGGATAATGATTATGGATCACATAATCGCATGTACCAAGCATGCAGAGATTAATGTCTTCTTATTCTACACTGTCAGTAGTTTATAATTTGTTATGATGGAGAGAATGAAACATAATTTCTTATATAGAAAAGGGACTTGCCTTTTTATTTATACTTAAACTCTAGTTAAGTTTACCCATCATAAGATTAAAAATAGGCTTTACACCAAATAACTCTCTTGGGCTCAACCCTAAAATCCAAATGCATTCTTATTTTATATCCACACATAAGAGTGAGAACTAAATATAACTTGTTAGATCACTTTATGATATTTAGGTCTATAATTAAGCTACATATTTAATTTGGTTTTAATTAAAATAAAAAATTCAATTAATGACAATCTAAATAAGAAAATATTCGTATAGATTTTATATATTTTTTACTTTATTTTGTAAAGGAGGAGTAAAGTGAATAATTATAATCAATTTGGGTTATAAAATGGGAGAAATATATATAAAAGAAAAAAAGAAAATAAAAGAATCATTAAGAGGAGTTCTCGTTTGATTTGGATATTTTTTGGATAAGGAATCTTATCCTATTTAGGAAACTAAAACCAATTAAGATTTTGTCTTGTAATCGATTGAGCACTCTTCAGTAATTTGGTATAACTTATCACTTCGTATGTCTAAATTGAGCAATTCTTACAACAAAAGAAAGTTAAGAGATAGAAAGACAACTTTTAATTTATGTTGAAGTGTGATCTAATTTCTATATAAGAGAAAATTCAATCACAATTTATGGATTAAAAATTTAAAGATTAACTGTAGAAAGCAAACCTTAATTAACAAAATAAGCCACCATAACATAAAAAGGAAGTACAATAAAGTAAGAGAGAGAGAGAGAGAGAGAATTAAGAAAAAGAAAACGAGAACAAAAGGCAATATGAAGAAAACAAAAGAAGAGAAGTGATAACATCTTCAAGGGAATAGCCCTATAACTATTTCATCATTCTATTTTCCTAAAACTCTTTTTATTTTCAATGTTTAGTTTGATTTTTATTAATTCAACATGAACTTATTTTCTTAACTAGGGTTATAGTGTAGCTTAACCACTTTATATAGCTTTCTTTAGTTTTTATGCTATTCAAGAAGTTTTTTTTATTTTATTTTATGGTAAGTATTTGTGATTGTACTCAATGCTTTTGAAAGCTTAATCATCTTTTAAATTGATTGGATATGCATTGTTGAGTTCAAAAGGAAATGCCTTGCAATAGATCTTAATAATAAATATCATGAATTAAATGAAATACAAAAATATACAAATATGTTTTATGTAATAATGATGGATGGATCTTGAAAGTGTCTATTTAAGTTAGAGTTTTTTACCAAATATAATACACCTTTATCTATTTTAATCTATAAAATGATATAGTAGGTTAATAATAAAAAGTAAGCTTAACATATCTTAAAAAGAATATTGAACAACATAAGTTGTCTGATAAATAGAACCTCTCACTTTAATTAGAATTCTATGTAATTTTGGTGTAGTGAACCGAAACTCTAGTATCCTTTAGTCTTTATTTATTCTCATTATTAAGAATTTAATTTTGTTTTCAATTTTATTTATTCTTAATTAGTTTTCTTGTCTTTGAAATTGGTCTTTCAAATAAAATTTAGGATTAATAATTGTTTTTGTATTTATTTTCTTTTAATCTTCATGGAACGATACTCTATTTACTATTTATATTATTTGAGCAACTAATATACTTAGTAATAGTTATTCGCACACATCAAACACTAAATATACATATATTTAGTGGTTTTTGTATTTATTTTCTTTCAATCTTCATGGAATGATACTCTATTTACTATTTATATTACTTAAGCAACTAAAATTTTCATCCCATTTTAGTGGTTTTGAACTCATAAACATTTGACCCTAAGAAAGCATATTTTGTGGCAAACACTTAACATATTAATAGTATACTTACTAATATTTTATTTCATCCCATTTTAATGGTTTTGAACTCACAAACTTTTAACCCCAAGAAAGCATATTTTGTTGCAATCTCATGACTTTCATTAAACACTTGTTATGTACCCAACCATCAATACACCCCAAGCAATTGCATTTTTTTTTTTTAATGTTCCATCAATGCATCTCTTATTATACACATTTTCTTCTTCATTAAGCAAGTCTAATATCATTTATCTATTTACTTTTGTATATAAGAGAATCTATCAATTCTCTATTCTTTTTATGCTTAAATAAAAACTATCATGTTCCAGACATGCTTTTGGTCAATCTCCATCAATACATTAGCCATTCTTTTTATTTATTTATTTTAATAATTTTCAGTCATACAAATGTTGTCTAAAAGCACTTTTATGCTTACACACTGAGAGATTATACATATGACCAAAAGCTTGAAACCATCAACAAATATAATGAAAATATGAGTATAATACCTTATCCTTTCATTCATTAATTTGTAGATATTAGAATGGATTAATGGCAATATAATTATATCTTTAATTACCTTTCAAATAAATTCATTTTGTTTTTACTATTAAGTCATATTCACTTATGGGCAATCAATATAAACGAGCAAGTTTGATAAACTTTTCTTTAGCATAAATTTCAATCCTCCATTACCCAACATAACCTAATCTATCTAACTAAATATTGACATTAATACTCTCTTTAAGTTGATGTAATTGAAGAAAAACAATCAATATTATGAACATCATTTTCTATATAATTAAATCTATCAGGTAAGAGTTATAATAAATGATATCACATTAAACATTTATACCATGATCATAAGAGTTTTAGTTATGACCTAAATAAAAAAGGATTACGAAAAAAATCAAATTTTGTCAAACTTTTGCACACAAAAAATCTAATGTAAGTATTGGATTTAACTCCCATGCAATCTCATTTATAAGTGATAATACCCTTTGTTATTTAAATAATTCTTTACATATCCATTACTTCCTTATAGCATTCATTAATGCTTCATTTATACTTTAAGTTCTTATACTATACAAATCATTACTCAAATCTGTCATCTACTTAGGATAGGATCTAATAAGTAATATAATTGAGAATTTTATGCTCAAATGAAAAGTAGGCATTAGGTCATTTTCTTTATTAGCTTAATGCACTATAAGCATTTAAGAGCATTTAACCTAATTTTCATAATCTTAATAATTGGTCTTATCCTTTTATACATTAACATGTTAATTTCTCACATCAATTGGTTTCATTTTTTTTTTAACTCCCTTTTAAACTACTTCTATCAAAAAACTCACTACTTGAATCACATAAAAATATTAAGCATTTGCTTAATGAGTTAAGTTGCATATAAGAGAATTTAGCAACTTTTAAGTGTTTGTCTTCAAGTACATATGATATTAATGTCATCAATTTACCATGCACAATCATTACATATCATTATTTATATATGCTCATAACTTTCAAGAAAAGATTAAATTGTAGTTGAATAATGGTCTAAATTAATACAATTAATTCTGACATCACACCCTTTATTAATGTTATCACATAAGTGCTTAATGAAAATTTCATATTCATAATAGGTTTTATAACTCAATCATGAATATACTTCCAAAAATTTATTAAAGGGCCAACAATAATATTTAACGAGTGAAATATTTCTTAAACCATTAAAGAGATCAATTGTTATATTATTTGTCATTTTTGTGAGAGTAACATTTAATCTTCACTAATTTTATTATAGACTCGACAAGTCTCTTAATTTCTTTAAGATGAGTAATATTTTCACTTTCAAATTTAAAATATGATACAATATAAAGTTTTTTAATATACTCTTCTCTCAGGATTGTAATAGATTTTATGAAACCTAACCTCTTAATCTTTTCTATTGACATCTAATTTATTCATAGAAATACTAGTTGTCATGACTTATGCACAATTCAAAAAAGGACTAGCACATAATGACGCTAATACAATAATACATGTATATTAATTTTGTAACAAATTCAACTAAAATAATGACAATCTAATAAAAGATATAAGATTAAAAAATTCACTATACTTACAATCATCTCACATATTCTAATGTTTGATTACTATTATTTTAATTAATTCTTATAGAATTTTAGTTCTATAAATAAAAATTCTTTTCAATTCTTTTAATTTATAAATTTTCACTATAATCTAAATCTCTTATTGAAATTAAAATTTATTATATTATTTTCTTTTAATATACAAATTACATAAAATATACATCACATATATCAATTACATCATAGTAAAAATTACTTCAAATAATTTTGTTCATGACTATAAGGCATATAATTTATTATTTTTCAAAGATGTCATTTCTTACAAATAATATAACATAGCTTGCTTGAACCATTTACAAAGGCATATTAAATATGCATGATACACTTTATGTAAATTTCACATAAATATATATAAAACATGTTATTAATATCTCATAACTAATCATGCAATCACATGTATAGACATATTAATAATGGCACGATAAACTCATGTAATCTTGTATGCATATTTATTACATGTCAACAACAATTTATCATAAATTTAAAAATATACTTTATATTATATTATTATTTTTAGGCACTTTAATAATTTATTTTATTTTCTCAATTTATATAACGAGATAAAACTCAAAATTTATCAAAAAATTTTGAGTACAAGAATCATATGGTATCACAACCATGGGTGTCCGTTACATTTAACCCCTTTAATCTGCATAACACGCATCAAATTATTTAAACAGCACAACTTGCTCAATAGAATCATAAGCTGATGAATACATGATCCCTTTTTTAAGTTCTCTGTGTTTTTTTTTTTTTTAATATATACACAGAAAAATATTAATATACAAGCTATGGATCACTTACTTATAATTGGTTTTATCTTTTTGAAGCAACGTGTTGTCCATCTATTGGTCATCTAAAAGACTTGGTGTACATTTCTTCGTGCTTGTTGTGCACGTGGCCTTTCATTATCTTCCTGGTTTTGGTTTTACCAACGGTAAACTGGCAGTAACCGCTTGGACTTCAGGGGTTAAGCAACTGCTCCTTTTATCTCACTAAGCCACAATGTGGCACACGTGGTAGGTCTTGATTTTATCAGAATTAGAGCTGCCGCAAAAGACCAAAGCAATTACCCCTTTTTTTCTTTTTTTCTTTTTTTTTTCTTTTTTCTTTTTTAAAGGCCATAAATTTGTCTACAACGTTTGGAGCCTCATTTAACTATAGTAAAAACTTTTTTTATATATTTTATATTTTTTTAGTTTTTTACAATCCATCTATCACATTTAAGTCATTGAGCAATTTAATCTATTTTTGTCATGTGACCATTAATTTTGATGATGTCATAAAAAATATAATTATGTGGTATTTTTGAGCCTTTTTTTAAAAAATATTAATATACAAAAAAAAAGAAAATTCATTTTAAAAGATTAGAAAATCTATAAATGTCCGATGCTATCTTCTGCTTTTACAATTACCGTACGCAGTGTATAGCTCAAGAGTTTAGACTCATCTCTCTCTCTCTCTCTCTCTCTCTCTACGAATTTAAGCGTAATCTTCGGTAGTTGGAAAACTGGTTTGCTGGTTTTTGAGAGAGAAGTTGATTTTCTTCGGTTAAATTTACCGTTCATTAAAGTCAGTTTCTTTAAGCTCTCTCTCTCTCTCTCTCTCTCTCTCTCTCTCTAAAATTATTTCTTCTTGGTCATTTATTTTTGTTTTTTTTTTTACTCTCTGTTCTTGTTCTTTGCTTTTTCTTGTAATATTTTTTTATCCCAAAAATTTTGAGCTAAAATAAGCTTAATTTGTTAAGCTTTAAAAAAATTGACAATTAATTTGAAGAGAAAGAAAAGGTAAGGAATAAAAGAGAGTCGTTTTCGATAATATACATTTGATTTTAATCCGAATGTGAAACTAGTCGAATCAAGTTAGTACTTGATGGACAAAAAGCATCAATTTCACAGCCAGGAGGCATTGGGGACCTCCAATTCGTCAACCATTAATAAAAAAAAAATGAAACAAATTCAAAAATAAAAACACGTTATGCTGTAGGTTGAAAAGAGCGTAAAATATTTTATTTTATTTATTTTTTTTTAAAAAAATTTCATTTGCCTAATATATTTTTTTAAAATATCATAACTAAATTTTTAATAAATTAAAAAAATGTAAAAATTCCACCTGATCTTATTTTTAATGATATAATATGTAATTAAGACGTGATTTGCTAATGTGGCAAGTGGATAATGCCCACATTAGTATAATTAATGATATAGAAATAGATCAAATTATTCGATAATCTAAACATGAGAGACTAATCGTAAAAATAAGAAACAAAATTGTAAATAGAATTAAACATTGCAAATTTAGGTTTTTTTTGTTTGCCTTTTTTAAGACTTAAATTAAAAATTATTCTACATAATGTCTTTATCTAAAGATTTTTTTAAAAAAAAAAAAGAATTGCTCCTCACATTAATGTCATTAATTAAAAATGCTCCATACCTTCACTTTTTTGTTAAATTTACCACATAACTTTTAAAGGCCATAATATTAATTGAATTGCTTATATGAATTTTTAAAAATTATTTTTAAAAATATGATTTTAATTGTTAAATTTAATTTTTTAAAAAGAAAAAACTATTCTTCACAATTAAAAATATATAAAAAATATTTTAACTAGTATTAATAATAAAAATTTTAATTGGATTTTGGATAAGTGGGGTTTCTGCTATTCTTGGGTCCTTTTTTCTCCTTATATACGATTGCAAATTGCAATCTGTTTTCACATTTCAAACTTTTTAGGGTGTTTGTGAAACTAGGCTGGTTGTTTTTGGTGGTGGAGAATAAGACCGGTGGATTGGCCGTCGTCAGTGCGGAGGATGGAGATATGATGGCGGCTGTGGCGGTGGAGGAGTTTTCTGGGTTTTGTTTTCTTACTGGGTGGGTTTAACTTGCTAGAGACATGAGAAGACGCCGGTGGCAAGATTAGAGCGTCACTGGCGACGGCGTCAGCAGTGGCTGTTGATGGGGAGGAAGAGGTGGCGGTGTGGGAGGGAGGGAAAAAAGAGAGAGAGAAACACAGTGTTGTACACGTTAACGTAAACTCTTTTTCTTGAGTGGACACGTCAGCTTCAAGGTAGTAGTTAATGGAAATATTAAAGAAAAAAAAATCGGACTAATTTACAAATTAATGTAATACAAAAATTATTTTTATTTATTACATTATAAATTTTATAATTACTTTTATTTTAATTTTTTTAATTAAATTTAATTTATATTTTAGGTTAAATATTACTATTTATATGTTATATGATATATAAGAAATATATTTTTTTATTATCACATTATTAAATTTATTAATATAATATAAATTTAATTAAAAAATAAATAAAAATATTTGTAAATATTATAATTAATTTGTTTCTTTTTATAATATTCTTTAAAAATTATATTTTATTAATATTATAATATTTTAAAAAATAAAAATTTATATTGTATCAATAAATTTAATGATATAAAAAATAAAATAAAATATATCTATCACGTGGTATATTAATTATTATTAGATAATTATATTTAATAAAATATATTTAATCTAAATTATTTTAATTAGTGAAATTAATGTATTAGATAAATAAAAAATATATAATTATTGAGAATTTCAAATATATTAAGTAAATTTAATTTTTTAGCTATTTTTTTAATAGTGTTTGTTTACCTTAATTGAATGATTTTAAAGTTATTAAGCTAAATCTGAAAAATTAAAAATTTAATAACCTAAATATAAATTTATCCCATTCGCGGAAAAGCCTCATGATGGTTGTTCGTTTAACTTTAACCGATCCTTGGTTTGACTGGTTTTTATGTAAAATTTCAAATATGTAAAAAAAAAAAAATATGCTTTTAGTGCATTTTGTGGGGTTTTCTGATTTGGATTTTGATTGGATTTATAAGATTTTATGGTATTTGATTTGTGATGCCTTTGACACGAGATGACGATGTATTTGAGGTTAATCTTCTTAATGTATTTTCTTTAAAATTTTGAAATTGAGAAAATTTTAGTACGAACATTAAGCAAAATATTAGAAAATAATTATTATTGCCATATTTTCAAAATTAGTTAACATGACATATTACGGTATAATGTAAATTTTATGTAGTATTTAAAATATCAAATATCAAAGACAGCAGCATACTGAAATCAAAAGATGAGTGAAAAAGAGAGAGGGAATAAATGTTATGGATGAATTCTTAAAAAATTTTAAAAATATATAAAAAAAAAAAGGTAGTGAAATTGTGAGTAAAAATGTTGTTTTGTTTTGCTTTGCTTTTTTTTTTTTTTGGTTTTTGGGCCATTCTGTTTTCTCGTTGTCTTCTGCGAGCAACCAAGAAGTTTCATGCATTGCAACGCGGGCCAACTCACGAATGGGTCTACAAGGGTTCCAGCGCGGGTGGCGAGCGCGAGGAGCCAACGTGACCATTCGAAGCCTCTTGTCACCCCCGACAAGAGCTGCATGGGTGTGGAGCGGAGCGTCGTTTGGTCTCTTCTCCTCATCCCCATATTGACGTAGCCATTCATCTCCTAATCACGGTTCTACTTATTTTTTGAATTGCCTAAAATGGTCTCTTCGGCCTGATTTTCCTTCTTTTATTAATTTATTTTATTTGAAGGGATTTTTGTTTGTCATTTTCAGAATTTCAGAACGCTGCAAATATAAATCAAGCAATAAGTTAAAAATCTGAATAAAAACGGGCTAGCAACTGGATATAGATGTAATTTCACGAAATGTTAACCAAAAGGACCCAAGAAAAACGGCAACTAAGGAGGGGAGGGTGGGCGGGGGGAATAAATCCGCTCGAAAAATAAAATGGAACAGAGACACGGAGAGAAGGGTAGAACGAAAAGGAAGGAACAGAAATAATAATATAAGGAAAGAAAGGAAAACTCACTCTTGTGCTGCATACGCATTCCATTATCATCCAAAATCCAACAACCTATACAGGAGGAGGAGGAGGAGGCGAATAACGGAATTTCCGTGTGCGTCTCTGTTTTCTTTGTTTTTTTTTTTTCTTTTTTCCATTTTCGATTCTTGTCTTCATAATTCCTGCATTTTTCCTGTATCTGTTTATGATCACCTCTTTTCCCCTTTTATTTTCTTTTTATTTTTTTTTGTTATTTTAATTGGTCCCTCAAGCTTCCAAAAAAAAAAACAGAGAGAGAGAAAAAAGAAATATTATACAATTTTGATTTGATTGCCGAATATTTTGACGAGATTATGTCTCCTGTTTCGGGTTTTTGATTTTTTTTTTTCTCTTTTCCTTCTTTTTCTGGGTGATAACAACAAAAGCAGCCGCTGAGTTGAGGCAACCAAGTAGCGAACGGGGACGAGTCGTAGATATATAACGAGTAAAATGGCCAATGAAGCTGCTGGTGGTGATTGCAGCGCCGGCGGTGGCGGGGGCGGGGTCGAGGAAGCGGGGCCACTTTTGGAAAATTCGTCGCCGAAGGATAGGGTCAAGTTTCTGTGTAGCTATGGCGGGAAAATATTGCCGAGACCCGTCGATGGCGTTCTCAAGTATGTCGGCGGTGAGACGCGAGTCATTGCCGTTGATCGCGGCATCAGCCTTTCGGGTTTGTTCATTGCAATTTCTTTCTCTGAGCAACAATTATGTTTTTTGTGATTTTATTTGTTTAGCCGCAACATTCATTCGCTTTTATCAAGGTGAAATTTAAAAATGAGAAGAGAATTCTTTAGCCGATTTAAACTTTTCACTTTTTAAAGAATTGATTTTTAAAATCGGTTGCTTATCATGGAAAAGGAAATAGAAGAGGGTAAAACAAGGAAGAAAAGCCCAACTCATAATATGCGCATTCACTTAAGATTCTATTTTAATAAGCATTACGACTTCCCCTTGAAAAGAATTGATGTTGAACACCCTCCCTGAAAACCCAAAAAGAAGAAGAAGAAGAAGAAGAAGAAGAAAATTGATGTTGAACGTGTGGACATGATAGAACTAGTGGGACTGCAGGAGCAATTCCTTTATAATGTTTATAAGCTCATTTATATTTGGTGGTTTATAGAACAATCAAAAAGAGCCTAGGAACAAGTTCGATTCTATCGTCATAGCCTCAAACTCGCGCAGAAAGGAAGGAAAGAAAAAAAAAAAGAAATGTTAGAAAGCATAGGCAGAAAATGCATGTCTTTGCAAGCTTGGACTCTAATCATTTAGTTGGAGGACGACTAAGCTCTTCCACTCTCATTTCTGTGGAACACTTGAGGTGCAAAAGAGAGAAACGAGATTAAACTACTCCTCAGTTTCAAGCTCAGCTTAATCTGGCTAGAGTTGGTTTACATCGATGGTAGGGGAGTAGAGGACAGAAGGCACTCAAAGCAGAGGGCTGAGCTTGAGCGTCTAATGAAGCAAAGTCCCAATATTCCTGAGTTCTGTCATGCTTGGTTTATTTTTAGGTGGAGAAACAAGCTCCAGAGTGCAACATTTTAGTGATATGTCTCTCCAAGTGCAACAGTTTTGGCATAATCTGTTCTCTCAAATAGTACCTCATAGCAATCGCTTTTAGTATTGTATTTTGTTCAGTTCCTTCTTTGTTTTGGAACATATGCAGAGCTAATGAAAAAGATCAGTGTGGAATTTGAGGAGGACATGATCTTGAAGTATCAGGTCATGCCCGAAGATCTTGATGTGCTGGTGACTGTAAGAACGGATGAGGATTTGAGGCACATGCTTGATGAATATGATCGTCAGGGAAGTGAAGGAAATCCAAAGCTCCGATGCTTCCTTTTCCCTTCTAATCCTCTGGTAGTTGAGAATCAAATTATGCCAATGGACCCAAATGCAATAGAGCAACGTTATATTGAAGCTATCAATGGTACAATTCACACGGCAACCACTTTTCGACTTCCTCAAATCAATGTGAAGCATCCCTCCTTCAGTCTTTCAGCCTGCTCTTCGCCAAAATCAACTTCCCCAGAGAGCAACAAGGTTGACTCTATGTCTCGTGATCCTACTCTGATGAATGGTTATCATAATAGCAGGCTTCCTATGCATAAAGTACGTAGCTCTCCTAACCTGTGCTGTCTAAATATTGCTCCCCACCAAAGTGTGAACCTTAGCAATCAGCATCTGTATCGGCAACATTACCATTATTCGCAACACCTACAGCAACATCATCCTACTGGGTATCAACCTTCTAGGCCACATCAGGATACTCACAGGCTGGCATCAACTTTATCCTTTGTGCGGTCTGACTTTGCGAGGGCTTCTATTCCACATGTCCAAAACCAGAGTTACTCTAGCAGACATAATATGGGGAGTGGAACCTACCTGTATGGGCAACAAGATGACCACTCTGGTTATGTGTGCAAGACAATGGATAGATCAGTTAGTGTTCCTCAGAGTCCCAGGAGCAGGATCCTGGAGTAAAGCATGAAATATTTGGCTTCCAGGCTTGCGATTTTTTGTCAGTCGAGTTGAAGAGCCAAAGTAGTTGAAGAAAATTATTTCTTATCCTCGCCCATAAATATATTGTTGCTTCTGCAGGGACGGGAAGAGCTATACATATCTTTTCTATTTGCATTTTTTAAGGCTGCTGTATGTGCTCGCCCCTTTGCTGTATGCATGTTACTTGTGAATAAGCCTTACAGAATTGAGGTCTTAGCCGTTACCGTTCAAGGGAATATTTCTATTAATAATATGTTTCCAGATCTTTATCTGTTCCCTTATATTTTGAGATCAGGAATACTGCAGAGTAGCATCTAAACCAAGAAGGTATGCTCCTGTTGAACCTTGGTCTCATTATTTCGCCAAACACCAACACTGACAACCACTGGAAAAGAAAAGCAAACTGGTCTTAAAAAAATGTAAAACATGGCCAACAACCAACTTAAGCCTCTTCGAAATGCCATGTTTGAGAGCAGACACGGAGCCGCATGATCAAGTTTGCCCTAGACTTTACCAATAAGTGACGGGCCGACCGGGCACATTACCGGCAGACAGACAGATTAAAGAAAATTCATTGCCCATCCAACAGTATATTCCACATTTCAATATAAGTTGTAACAATTATGCGTACAAATCTCGGTTGCTCGACGGTCCAAGTTCTGTTGATGAGGAGGCGTATAATCTGTCAGACCAGAGATTGGACCCTAACAATCTTTCTTGCTAGTCTACATAAATATACTCTTTAAAGCACATTGACTCTGAAGTGGTTCATTTCCTATTTACTAACAGTACATTCTCACTTCACCACCAAAAATTCTCATTTCCATGTCCCACAACATATAGTTAAACAAAAATTTAAGATTAACTGGCACAAAAAAACCTATCCAATCACTTTTATCTCACTTGCTGTCAGTGAAATCTGCATCAATGACATCTCCCTCCGGTCCTTTGCTTGATGAATCTGTGGATCCAGTATCACTGCCAGGAGCAGGGCCAGTACCAGGTGCTCCAGGTTGGTTGTAAAGGGACTGCCCAAGTTGCATGACTTCTTGATTTAGGGCAGCCATGGCATCCTTAATTGCCTGGGTTGACCCACCTGCGATTGCCTCCTTGAGCTTTTTGAGTTCTCCTTCAACCCTTTCTTTGACCGGGCCTGGGACCTTGTCTCCCAGCTCCTTCAGCTGCTTCTCAGTCTGGTAGACAACAGAATCTGCCTGGTTCTTTGTGTCAATAGCATCTCTCTTCTCCTTGTCCTCTTTTGCAAATTTCTCAGCTTCCTTGACCATTCTATCAACCTATACAAGTTCACTCAGATGTTTATTGACATTGACCTCCAATAATAAGTTTGATCTGCTAACATAACAAAACTCCTAATATCATGCCAGTCTTGCAAATTATTAATAAATAGAATAACCTCAAAATTTTGACCCAAGGTCCTCAAAAGTGTAGTCCCCTTTAAAGAAAATTTCTTTAGTCTCTTTTTGGAAAGGCCTGCCATTCTGAGGTATAATAATTTAAATCTAATTCAAATCAGCATTTCAGAAATACACAGACAGCATACCTCATCACTGGGCAAGGTGCTAGCACCAGTGATGGTGATATCTTGTTTCTTCCCAGTTCCTTTGTCAACAGCGGTGACAGAGAGGATGCCGTTGGCATCAATGTCAAACTTGACCTCAATTTGAGGGATCCCACGTGGTGCTGGGGGAATACCATCCAGGCGGAAGCTGCCAAGAGACTTGTTGTCCCTCACAAACTCTCTCTCACCTTGGAGGACATTAATTTCCACACTTGTCTGTCCATCTGCAGCAGTTGAGAACACCTCTGATTTGGAGGTGGGCAAGGTAGTATTTCTTGGGATGATCTTAGTCATAACACCTCCGAGAGTCTCCAGCCCAAGGGACAATGGTGTCACATCCAACAGCACAATGTCACTGACTTCTCCACCCAAAACACCAGCCTATAGCCAAACAAGAACATGCAGGGAAAGTTTTTATTTGCAATCAAGTCAAAGCATAAATTTGGAAAGGAATTAACCTATATAAATCAAAGCACACAAATCTTTATCTATGACATTTTCAAGAGCAATGTCAGAATATATGTTATTGATGTATGCAAGAGCCAACCATACCTGAACTGCAGCCCCTAGAGCAACTACTTCATCTGGATTAACAGTGACATTGGGATCTTTTCTTGTCATTTTCTTTACAAGCTCCTGGACAGCAGGTATGCGTGTTGAACCACCAACAAGTATCACTTCATCTATGTCCTTAAAGGAGAGCTTTGCATCCCTCAAGGCATTCTCAACTGGGGTTTTAAGCCTAGGAAAATATAACAAAGCGATTTAGTTCAGGATGCAGCATCAAATTCCAATCACTAGCTGAAAAACACAAACCTTGAAGAAAATACATGGTGCAAATGCTTATGCAAAGCAGTAACCAAGGACAGTAATCCATAGAAATTTTACAGGAAAAAACAGTTGACAGCTTTGCCATATCTACACTACATACCTGTCAAGAAGGTCAGAGCACAATTCCTCAAACTTGACCCTTGTAAGGGAGGTTTCAATGTGCTTTGGGCCGTCAGCGGTGGCAGTGATGAAAGGCAAGCTGATCAAGAACAGAAACCTTTTCAATCAATTGAAATCTGGGAGAACCATTTGAGCCATGGCAATGTCTGTGCAAGTATGCACATGCATGCATACATGTGTGGAGATACCTGGGTGAAACTCTGGCACAGATGGAACCTTATATTGTTTACCTGATGTTGGTCTGAGTCAGAGAAGACAGCTCCATTTTGGCTTTCTCTGCTGTCTCAGTTAGTCGCTGAAGTGCTTGCTTGTCTTTCAAAAGATCAATGCCTTCATCTCTCTTAAAGTTAGTGGCAAGCCAATCAACAATTCTCTGAACAAAAATTGCACAAAAAGGGATAAGTGTCAGCGTTACTTGCTCCATTGACCAAATAAAAAAGGGAAAACTGAACATAAATCTTGCAATAAAGCAACACAGAAGCCCAACCTTGTCAAAGTCATCACCACCCAAATGTGTATCACCTGAAGTAGAAAGCACTTCAAACACTCCATCACCAACCTCGAGCACTAAAACAAAAAGTTAGAATAAGGTGATATCAAAAAAGACAAAAAGCTAATATGACACCAATTTTTAACTTTCTATTGTAGAATAGAAAGGAAAACATCTCCATAGGCTTTCAATTCATGGAACTAATAGAACATTGAACTTGTCCACATATAATTTTCAAGGAATAAGATCTGTTTACAGAAATTTAATCTCCAAAGCCCAAATATAATGAGGCAAAGGCAAAGCTGTTGGCACAGTTACTTGAAGAAAAGCTGCAATACCTGAAACATCAAAAGTTCCTCCACCAAGGTCAAAAACCAGGATGGTTTCATTGTTCTTCTTCTCAAAGCCATATGCCAATGATGCTGCTGTAGGCTCATTGATGATTCGAAGAACTTCTAGCCCAGCAATACGACCAGCATCCTTTGTTGCTGTTCTTTGAGAATCATTAAAGTAAGCAGGCACAGTGACAACAGCCTTAGTCACTTTATCATTCAAAAATTTGGAAGCATCATCCACAAGCTTTCTCAAGACCTGAATACAGAAAGAGATGAATCATCGAAAGGGTGATAGTCCAATCACGATTTCTCATCAAATATGCTGCGCTTTGTAAGCACAAATACTCCAGACGTAATTATCCAACAAAGAGAAGATGAAAGAGGCACTATAGAATGCACAAACAATGACCATGCAATAGTTTTCCACAAGATAAAGAGAAAATTCTTACAGCGTATGTTATGTAGCAAATCATGGCACTGCCACAACACACTAACTAATAACAGGAGAAAATAGAGAGAGGTGCCTTGAGAAAAAATGAGGTTGAATTGAAGTTCAAATGCATTTAATTTTATTGTTCCAAAACTATTTTGTGAGATGTGGCAACAACAATGACATCCAGCTTGTAGGAACTTCTATAACCCAGGTTGTTTGAAAACTCCCAAAGAACCTTGTGTCTTATCATCCTAGACCTTACAATAAGGGAAAAGGGTTCAACAGAACTATTTCAGTGACTTCGACTGCTTTATATTGCTTCCCTGTTGTTGAAATATCGTGTAAATCAAAATCATCAGAAAAATAATGCATAACCGAGGAAGAATGTTAGAAAAATTCAATTTCAACCCATAACCCAAAGTGACACAAATATTAAACCAAGGGAAACATGCGAATCCCCGCCACAATCCAGAGTCCATTAAACATCCCGATAGTAATAATTCACCAAAAGGAAACAAAGAATAAAAAAAAAAAAAAACCAAAAGAGCACCTGAGCAGAAATCTCTTCGGCAGCAAACTGCTTGCCAATTGCAGGACACTCCAACTTAACATTTCCATTGTCATCCCTCACCACCTTATAAGAGACCTGCCTGGACTCCTCGTCCACCTCCGACATCTTCCTCCCAATGAACCTCTTCACTGAAAAGAATGTGTTCTCCGGGTTCACCACTGCCTGCCTCTTGGCAATTTGCCCCACCAGTCTATCCCCATTCTTCCTGTAAGCCACCACAGAGGGCGTCGTCCTCTGCCCCTCGGCGTTCGTTACTATCGTCGGCTTCCCTCCTTCCATCGCCGCCACTGCCGAATTGGTGGTCCCCAGATCGATTCCCACCACTTTCTCATTCACTACCCTCACAGGTCCCGTGCTGCTGTAACCCCTCCTCGCTGCTCCTGTACTATTATGCCTCAAAAACGCCGCCGTTTTGCTGCCCCCCAAAACACTTCGACCAAAGAAAACCTTTTTTGGGGCAAATGAAAAATTGGGTTCTTTGGAGGAAAACGAGGGGAGACCAGCACCAGCACCACCACCTAGAACATTAATCTGGGCCGTGCAGGAAGCCATTTTCGAGTTCTCCCCTGACGGGAACTACAGTCGAAATTGAAGGATATATATATATTTTTTTAAATAAAAACTTTTATTAGAAACAAACAGAATGAGTAGAGGAAGAGATTTTAAGATGAAAAAACCCCTGAACACACTATATCTCTAAGTTTCTAGCTTGTGTGTTCTTCGTGGCGTCCAGGAGAATGAAGAAGAACAAGACGAAGGAGACGAAAGAAACAAAGGGACTTGGGTTTACAAAATAAATGAGAGAAGCAGTGCGTTTCTGCGAGAGAGGGGAGGGTTGAACGGTAACATATAGATGGATGGATTCTAAAATGATCTAGAGCTGTCTAGGTGGTGTTTACGGACAGCTATAGCAGCCTTTCAGGCTTCGTTCCGCCCAATTGGAAAAGTGTGGTCCAGTTTTGGTTGGGTTATGGGCAGTTTTTATTTTTAGTGGGCTGCCAAAAAAAAAAAAAGCCACCTGTTGGCCCGCAAAGCAATGAACTTTAAATTTAAAGGTAAATTATAAAATTAATATACAAATAAATTTATATTTTTTGTATATTTTAATTAAATTTAATCTGATTTTTAAAAATTAATATTTTGTTAATTATATAACTATTTTGATAACAAATTTTATTGTTAACTTCATTAAGTGAAAATAGTTAAACTTTATGATGTGATAAGTTGATATGTACATAAAATAAAGTGTTAAAATTAATTATATATTGAGTTTCGTATAATTAAATTAAAATATAAATATATAAATATAATTAAATAAAAATATATAAAATATAATAAAATATTATTTCATTTTTTTCTTCTTTTTTTTAGTTCTCCCTTTAACAACTAATTTTTAAGCAAATTTAAACAAATCTTTTTGTTTTTATTTTTCTCAAATTAAAAATAGAAGGAAAACAAATTTTACTATGTAATTCAAACTTCAAATATCAAATTAGTGTTACTAATTAATTTATTAAAAATAGACCTATAAATAAAATATTAGTAAATATTTATCATGTATGGTTACCTATTCATTGAGTGAAATTGTAGTTGGCAAGCAAATCCCTCTTTAAGTTTTACGAAAACTATTGAAGAAACTAAGTCACAATTGCATTGTATAAAGAAAGAAGGTTAAGTAGTTACATTTTTTTTTAAATTGTTGCTTGGGTAATAATGCGGAAATGGTTGTGCCCTTTTTATTAAAGGACTAAAGAGAAGTGTTTTCCTAGTAGAGGAGGGACTCTACTTCCACTCTAAACATCAAAATTCTAAAAAGGTATGTCTTAATTGTTATATTGTGTAAAAATTTTCAAACCTTAGAAACTTGTATTAAAATTAGAATCATAATTGCAAATTGAATATGAGTATAGATTTAGGCATACCTTTCATTACCATATCACATAAATGAATGATGAATATAATTATGATATTACACGCACCAACAAGTACATAAAGATCAACGTCTTCCTTTCCTACACCATCAAGAGTTTAAAATTCATTCTAATTTAGAGAATGAAAAGTAGCTTTTTATATGAAGAGATAACTCATATCTTTATTTATATTGAAACCCTAATTAAGTTCACCTATCATAAACTCAATAATAGGTATTGCACCAAATAACTTGCTTAGTTTAAATTCAAAACCCAAATATATTCTTATTTTATATAATACATGTAAGAGTTTAAGGTAAATATAACCCATTAGATCATTTTATGATATATAGGTCTATAATTAAATTACACATTTGATTCAATTTTAATCAAAACAAAAAAACCAATTAATAACAATTTAAAATAAGAAAATATTTTTATATTCTCCCATATGAACAACATTGATTAGTTTTTTTTATATATTTTATTAATTTGAAAAACAAGTTAAAAAAATAACTCTCGGTCAAATAATCACTTTAATAGCAACAAAAAAAAAATCATAAATTAATATATTTACTTTAAAACATGTCCAAGTCTAATGATACATTTAATTCCAAACTGTGAATTATGATATGATATTTATCAGTTTAGTATCTCCATAATCACTAAAGTGAACTAAACATATTAAAATGATTACAAAAATGTGTATGTGTAATTACACTTATAGTATAATCAAGTGGTCCTTTTATACTAATGTGTAAAAAGTCCTTATTATGGTTTTTATAAAAGAGCCACCATATATAAAAACATATATCCCCAAAGAGATAATTATAACTCATAATCTACAAATGCAAACATTGTTTTTATCAAGAAAATAATCATATTTAGAGATAAAATGTATTTAAAAAAAACTTTTATTAGAAGCAAAAAAAATGAGTAAACTAAGAGACTTTGAGCTAATAAAACCCCTAAACACCCTCTTTCTCTCTTTAAGTTTATAGCTACTATGTTTTTTGTGGTGTTAAAGAGAAAGAAGAAGATGAGAGAAAGGAAGGGTTTTGTGCTTATATGGTAAATGACAAAGAGAGGGAGTGCATTTTTGTGAGAGAGGTATGGGTTAGGTAGAGACACATGGATGGATTCTAGAATGATGTAAAGTTGGTTGGGTAGGGTACATAGGTAGTTGTGTGGCCATTTGGATTTTGGCCCATCTAGTTTGAAAAATTAAAGTGGTCAAGTTCTATACTTATTGATGAGCGATTGTTATTTTCAGTGGTTTGCTAGGAAAATGTCATTAATCATTAATCGTTAAATAATAATTGTTCCCTCATTAGTCTGTAAGTTTAAAGGTGAAAATGAGCTTAAGGTAAATTAAATAACTAATATACAAATAAATTTATAATTTTTTGTATTTTAATAAATCTCATCCAACTTTTAAAAATTAATATTTTGATAATTGTAGAATTTTTTTATAACAAATTTTTCATTAACTTCATTATATGTAAATAGTTAAAACTATATGTGTGACAAGTTTACATATGAAATTTGTTAATGCATACAAAAATAAGGTATTGAAATTGATTACTTTCATCTCATGTAATATTAAATTTAAAAGTTAAAAGCAAAAATATAATTAAATAAAATGAAAAAAAATGATATAAAAAATTATTTCCTTTTTTTTTCTCCTTTTCTATTCTCTTATTTGTAACTAATTTTCAGGCAAATCTAAATAAATCTTCTCTATCCTTATTTCTTCTCAAATCAAAGATGAAAGAGATGAAAATTTTATCGCATTAACTTAAATTTCAAATATTAAATTAATGTCACTAATTAATTTGTAAAAAATGGATCTATAAATATAATATAAATGTATACTTATTAAGTATAATTACTTCTTTGTTGAGCAAACTCATGTCCAAAGGTTGAATTGCTCTTTAAGTCTTGTGAATACCATTAGAGAAATTATTCAATGTAATCGTATTGTAAAAGAAGGAGGAGGTAAAATAGTTATGTTTTTACTAAAGTATTGCTTAGGTGATAATGCAGAGATGACAATTGTCCTCTTTTTTGAAAGGGTAGAGAGAAGTTTTTTCCTAGTAGAAAAATTCCAACTTCATTCTAAGCATTAAAATTCCAAAAAGCTATACCTTAATTACAACATTATGTAAAATTATAAATTGAATATTAGTATAGGTTTAGTCATACCTTTTATTACCATATCACAAAGATGAATGATGAATATGGATCATAATATTACGTGCACCAATAAGCACGTATGAATCATTGTCTTCCTTTCTTACACTATTAGTAATTTACAATATGTTTTAATAAAGAGAATGAAACGTAACTTTTTATATGGAGAGAGAACCTACCTCATTATTGATACTAAAATCCTAGTAGAGTTCACTTATCATAAGCTCAATAATAGACTATATAGCAAATAACTCTATTAACCTAAGCCCAAAACCCAAACATATTCTTATTTTATATAACACATATAAGAGTTTGAGGTAAATAACTCATTGAATTATTTTATGACATCTATATCCATAATTAAGTTACACATTTAATTTGATTTTAATTCAAACAAAAAACTCAATTAACGTTAGTCCAAAATAAGAAAATATTTTTACATTCTTTTATTTGTAAAACATTAATTTTTTTTATTAGTTTTGAAAAATGAGTTAAGAAAACAACTCATAGTCAAATAATCACCTTAATGGCCACAAAAGGAATCATAGTTTAATAAATTTACCTCAAAACTTGATTGGGTCCAATGAAACTTTTAGCACTAAATTATGAATGATGATATACTATTTATTAGTCTAATACATCTATAATTACTGAAACAAACTAAACACATTAACATAATCACAGGAATGTATAAGTGTAATTATACTTATAGTATAATCAAGTGATCCTTCTGTACTAATATATAAAAGATCCTTATTGTGGTTTTTTATAAAAGAAACAATATAAATAAAAACAAATCTCCCTAAGGAGACAATTACATCTAATAATTATGTAGATGGATACATTGTTTTCACCAAGAAAACAAAACTTGTATTAAAAAAAAATAAAATGAGTGGAGCAAGAGACTTTGAAATAATAAAACCCCCAAACACTTTCACTCTCTAAGTTCGTAACTTGTGTGTTCTTTGTGGTGTTAGAGAAAAAGAAAAAGAACAAGAAAAAGACTAGAGAAGTGAAGAGCTTTGGGCTTATAGGATACGTAAGAGAGAAAGGGAGTGCATTTTTGTAAGAGAGGTGAGGGTTAGGTGGTGACATGTTGATGGATTTTAGAGTGATCTAGAGTTGCTTGGGTAGGGTTCACGGGCAGCTATAGTGGTCTTTTGGACTTTAGCCCATTTAATATGAAAAATTAAGGTGGTCAAATTTTATGCTTAATTGTGAGTAGTTGTTGCTTTCAATAGGTTACATAGAAAATGCCACCAATCATCAACTATTAAGTAATGATTGTTCCCTTATTAGCTTGTATGCTTAATGTTGAAAGTGGGTTTAAGGTAGATTAAATTACTAATATGCAAATAAATTTATAACTTTTATATTTTAATGAATCTAGTTTGACTTTTAAAAATTAATATTTCCATAATTGCAAAAGTTTTTTAATAACAAATCTTATTATTGACTTCATCAAATGTAAATAATTAAACTTTATACATGACAAGTAGGCACGTAAAATTCATTAATGTGTACAAAAGATAAGGTGTTAAAATTGATTACTTTCATGTTATGTAATATTAAAGTAAAAATCTAAAAATAAAAATATAATTAAATAAAAATACAAAAAATGTAATCAAAAAATTATCTCCCTTCCTTTTCTTTTTTCTTTTTGCTCTTTCCTTCATAACTAATTTTTATACCAATTTGAATAAGTCTTTTTTGTTCTTATTTCTCTTCAAATCAAAGATGGAGGAAAAGTAGATTTTTCCATAGAAGCTTAAACTTCAAATATCTAATTAGTGTTACTAATTAATTTGTTAAAAATGGATTTGTAAATATAACATAAGTAAATACTTATTATGTATAATTACCTCTCCATGGAATGAACTCATGTTTAGATAATTAGTCATTCCTCAAGTCTTTTGAAAACCATCAAAGAGGCTAAATGACATTATAACATTGTAGAAAAAGAATAAGGCAAAGTAGTTATATTTTTTCTAGTGTGTTGTTTGGGCATTGATGCAAAGGTAGGTGGTTATTGCCCTCCCTATTGAAGGAGTAGATAGAAGTATTTTCCTAGTAAAAAGCCTTTAACTCCACTTTAAGCATCAAAATTCCTAAAAGGGTATGCCTTAATTGCCATATTATGTAAGATTTTTCAAATTTTAGAATCTTATAATATAACTAAAATCCCAATTATAAATTGAATAAAAGTATAGTCTTAGTCATACCTCTTATTGTCATATTGCAAAGATGAATGATGAATATGAATTATGATCTAATAAGAATGTAAAGATTAACGTCTTCCTTTTTTACATCATTAGTAGTTTATAATTCATTCTAATGGGGAGAACGAAATGTAACCTTTTATGAGGAAAGGGAGCCTGCCTTTTTATTTATACTAAAACCTTAATTAAGTTCACCTATCGTAAGCTTAATAACAGGTTTTACATTAAATAACTTTTATATCTCAAATCCAAAACCTAAATACATTCTTATTTTATATAACACACATAAGAGTTTAAAGTAAATATAATCCATTTGATCACTTTATGATATCTAGATCCATAATTAAGCTACACATATAATTAGATTTTAATTAAAATAAAAAATGCAATTAATGGTAGCCTAGAACTCTTATTTGAACAAAATTAATTGTTCTTTTTTTCCTTATCAATTGGAAAATCAAGTTAAGAAAATGACTCTTGATCAAATAATCACTAAAGTGTGATTATATGCTATTTTGTAGTTTAGTACATTTGTAATTACTAAAGTGAACCAAACACATTAAAATAATCACAAGAATGAGTAAATGTCATTACACTTATAGTATAATCAAGTGATCTTTCTATATTAATGTATAAAAGGTCCTTATTATGGTTTCTTATAAAAGAACTATTATAAATAAAAGCACATCTCACTAAGGAGATAATTATAGTTCATAATTGTGTAGATGTAAATATTGTTTTCATTAAGAAAATAATAATGTTTTGAGATAAAATATATATTTTTTTAAAAAACTTTTATTAAAAGCAATAGTGATAACTATTCCCTTGTTGAGCTATAAGTTTAAAGGTGAAAATGGGTTTGAGGTAAATTAAATAACTAATATACAAATAAATTTATAATTTTTTTTTGTATTTTAATAAATCTAGTATGACTTATAAAAATTAATATTTTAATAATTCCATAATTTTTCTTTTTTCATAACAAATCTTGTTGTTAACTTCATCAAATGTAAATAATTAAACTTTATGCATGACAAGTAGACATGTGAGATTTATTGTTGTGTACAAAAAATAAGGTGCTAAAATTGATTACTTTTATGTCATATGATATCAAATTAAAATTTTAAAAATAACAATATAATTAATAAAAATACAAACAAATGTAATAAAAAAATTATCTCTCTCTTTTTTCCCCCTTTTTATTCTCTTTTTAATTACTAATTTTTCAACAAATCTAAATAAATCTTTTTTATCTTCATTTTTTCTCAAATCATAAATGGAGGAAAAACAAATTTTACCATATAAGTTTAAACTTCAACTATCAAATTAATGCCACTAATTAATTTGTTAAAAATGAATCTATGAATAGAATATAAGTAAGTACTTATTATGTATAGTTAGCTCTTTATTGAGCAAATTTGTGGTTGAAGGTGAGTCACTCCCAAGTTTTGCGAAAATAATTAGAGAGGCTTAATAGTGGGTCATATTGTTGAAAGGGGAAAAGGCGAAGTAGTTACATCTTTTCTAGAGTGTTGTTTTGGCAATGATGAAAAGGTGGTTGTTGCCCTCTCTATTGAAGGACTAGAGGGACTTGACCTCCTCTTCAAGTATTGAAATTTTAAAAAGATATGCCTTAATATTTGCTTTGCTCCTTTTGATTCCATCTTTACTTACGGATTTCAACAAAATCCAATTTCAATTTTACCATAATGTATGTCATTGTTTTGGGTTTTTGATAACCACCAATTAATTCTGGTAAACTTGCTTAAATTTTCTAGTATCTAGTATTTTTCAATTGATAACTTTTTATTTTTGTTGAGATTTATTTATTTATTTATTTTTGTCTTGGTCTATTAGGAGACCATTTGAGTTTTGAACTACATAATAAGAGTAGCTTTCCTTATTCTTATAAATTCATATTCCATTCTCAATATTAGGACTTAAGACATCTAAAGTATAAGTCTATATACATAACTATTGGGATGTCCCATAAGAGACCTTTTGTAGATATTTTTGATAAACACCTCTTTGCAATCTCTAACAATAACAATTGCTTACCTTTATTCAAAATCATATAGCTTTGGACATACCTAAAAGAGAAGACTAAGAGACCCATTACCAAAAGGAGAAAATTGAGATTAAACTTATCATTTTTAGCATAATTGCCATTACCAAGCTATATGTCACAAGGATAGCTTGATCCAGTCCATTCAAGTATCCTTAAAGTATTCAAGTATCCTTAAAGTACAAATTTGGGCTAAGACTAAACCTCTGCAGGCTACCAGTATTGCCTAGCCTGTTTGCTACCCATAAAAGGTCCCAAAAGCTTGTAAAAGTGTCTTCATCTAGAGAATTCCAAAAGGGATCACATTAAATGCATATCTAGAATATTCCTTGTAAATGTCTAGGATATACCATTCTAGCACCTTCTCTTGAGATGTATAAATAGGTGACTCCCTCTCATTTGTATAGCACAAATCCTTTCTCTCAATACAAATTCACTTACAAAGTTCTTTTGTGCTCTCTCTCTCTCTCTTCCTTCAGCACTTTTAACTCACTTACTTGCCTCTCACATGGCTTCCGTTAATTCTCTCAAACTCTCCAAGGCTTACTTAACTTATCTTTGCATGCAAGATTGACTAAGTGTCACGTGGGTTAGCATACACAAAGCCTAACTCCGTGACAGGTGGTATCAGAGCCAAGGTTCAAACCTTAAGTGCAACTTGTTTATTTGTTGTTTACTGAGACAACGAGTATGACAAGTGAAGAAGGATTTGTTGCGACCACTATGGAAGAGCAATAAGTAGGGCAATAATCTCGTGGGCGTGAGGAGCAGCGTGCTTCAGCCAAGCGTAGCAAGTCCAAGGCTTTAACAAGGGAGACCATGGACTCTCGTGTTGGTGGCTTGGAAAGGAGCGTCATTGATATAAGCTCCGTTGTGGGTGACCTCAACAATTAAGTCAATAACTTAATTCATGAGAATGCAGAGATCACGTGGGCTGCCAAAGTCATGATCGAAGAGTTTGGGCATTTGTTTAGGGGAGAACTATGCTCCTTGAATCAAGATTTATCCAACCTATGCGAGTTTGTTGAAGGAGAGATTCACAACCTCCATAAGGAGATGGATTCTCTACACCAAAACAACTCATTCGTTAGTATAGTTGCCACTACTAGTGCCATTGCAGTGCATGACTTGAAGGTCCCAAAACCTATCATGTACAACGACACACACAATGCAATTGTCATAGAGAACTTTATATTCAGCCTTAAGCAGTACTTCGAGACCATGGGGGTTGTTAACGACCTTACTAAGGTAGGTAACGCCCCAATCTTCCTAAAGGATGCTACCCAACTTTGGTGGAGACGTAAGCAATCTGAGAGGGAGAAGGGCTTGTGCATCATTGACACTTGAGAGCATTTAAGACTAAAGTACATAAGTACTTTGTTTATCACAACACAAATAGTAAAACGAAGGGAAAGTTACGTTGTCTATGTTAGACAGGTAGTATTTCCAAATACATTAAGAAATTTACTACCTTTAAACTTGAAATCGAGATGTCTGATATGAAGTTTATCTTCTACTTTAAAGACGACTTGAAGGATTGGGTGAGAGTCGAGCTGGATATGTGTGATATGCAGATCTTAGATGCTGCCATTGTCGCTGCTGAGACCTTCATCAACTGCTTTACCCACTTTAAGAGAAAAAAGCCAAACTTTGGCAAATATGGGGGAGAGAAAACTGGACAAAAGAAATAGGATTCTAGCCACAATGAGGGTGGACAGTAGAGACCTTCAGGTGGCCGTCTTAAGTATGAGAAGAAGTCTGCGGGTAAATGCAACTCAAGTAATCCCCCTAGTCCCTGTTTCATTTATAATGGACCACACTAGGTGAGAGATTGCCCCAAATGTAAAGTAATGAATGCTATAATGGTAGTACTCGACCCGAAGAAGGCTGACGATGAGCCCCAAGTTGACATGGGATATATCCAACAATTGGGTAATTTCTTAAAACGTGCCTCCCCAGTAGTTTTTAAAAAGGGGGACTGTTGTACGTTGACATTACCATTGATGGCAAAGTAGCTTGTGTGATACTAGATACAGGGGCAACGTATAACTTCATAGACATGTAAGAGGCCAAACGTCTAGGCCTCAAATTGATAAAGGGAAATGACACCATTAAAGCAGTAAACTCGGAAGCAAAACCTACCCAAGGCATAACACACGGAGTAGCTGTCCAGATTAATGAATGGACCAGTAAGTTGAACTTTACCATTGTTCTCATGGATGACTTCAAGATGGTGTTAGGTCTTTCATTTTTTTGTGAAGTCTTGGTTTTTCCTATTCTTGCCTTAAGTTCTTTTATGGTCATTGACACTCGCAAGATCTGAATAGTTCCCTTGAAGTGAAAGGAGAAGTCTCAACTATCGATGATTTCTGCTTTGCAATTCAAGTAGGGTCTCAAGTCGAGTCTAGGTTACGTGGCTACCATAAGGGAGCTGAGTAATGGGGAAGATGTAGCAGCACCAACTCCCGTATTGCCGCAACCAATCCAAGTTGTCTTTACTAAGTTTAAGCATGTCATGCCTTCCAAGTTGCCGAAGACGTTTTCACCAAAACAAGATGTGGATCACTACATTGAGCTAGAACTTGGTACCAAACCTTCTACCATGGCTCTTTATCACATGGCACCCCCGGAGCTCACTGAACTAAGGAAGTAGTTCTATAATTTAATTGATTCGAGTTACATTCGACCATCAAAAGCCCTTTTCAGTGCCCCAATTCTCTTCCAGAAGAAGAATGATGGATCGCTGCGTATGTGTATCGATTACCAAGTCTCAAACAAGGTTACTATGAAGAACAAGTACCCAATACCCTTGATAACTGATCTTTTTGACTAACTCGGGAAGGCAAGGTACTTCATCAAGCTGGATTTGTAATTGGGTTACTATCATGTTCGAATTGCACAAAGTGATGAGCCAAAGACAACTTGCATAACACGTTATGGAACATTTAAGTTCCTAGTCATGCCCTTTGGCCTCACTAATACACCAACCACCTTTTGCACACTCATGAATAAGATATTGCATCCATTCCTTGACAAATTTGTAGCAGTCTACTTGGATAATATCGTGGTGTATAACAACACACTTGAGGAGCATGTTGAGCATCTCAAGCAAGTCTTTCAAGTTTTGCAGGAAAATGAGTTGTTCATAAAAAAAGGAGAAGTGCTCATTCGCTGAGCAAAAGGTGGACTTCCTTGGCCACCGAATCAAGGATGATAGGCTGATGATGGATCCAGCAAAGGTGCAAGCCATCCAATAATAGTGGCCTTTATCAAAGGATACTCTACCGTAGCAGCACCCTTAATTGACCTACTAAAAAAGAACTACACTTGGCAAGCGATCTTCGAGGAACCTATCATGGTACTACCGGACTACGAAAAACCCTTCGAAGTCCACACCGATGCATTGGACTTTGCCATCAAGGGGAGTCTTAATGCAGGATAGACATCTTATTACCTATGAAAGTCACAAACTCAATGACATGAAAAGGTAGTACACTATCCAAGACAAATAGATGACTACCATCATCCACTACTTAGCGTGCCTAGAGACATTATCTCTTAGGAAGTAAGTTAGTGATCATAACTAACAATGTTGCTACGAGCTACTTCCAAACACAAAAGAAACTCAGCTCCAAGCAAGCTCGTTGACAAGACTTCCTAACAGAATTCGACTATATGCTACGGTATAAACTGGGTCAAGCCAACGTTGTTACTGATACATTGAGCAGAAAGGCAAAGCTAGTTGTCCTTTCCACTAATATGCCTAAAAGTAACCTCTTTAAACAAATCAAGGAAGGTACGAGACAAGACAACTTGGCCAATAATCTGTTAAGACTAACTAGCAAGGGGAAGACTTATTGATTTTGGGCGGACGACAAAATCCTAATGATAGTAGGGAACCAAGTCTTTGTGCCAAAGTGGGAAAACTTACGAAAGGAGATCCTCAAGGAATGTCATGATTCTCTATAGGTTGGTCACCCAGGCATGACACGAATCCTTACTCTTATCTAACAATATTACTTTTGGCTGCATATGCTTACGAATGTCAAGGCCTACGTGCAAACGTGCTTGGTTTGCCAACAAGACAAAGTAGAACAACAGCAAATAGTGGGTCTACTTAAGTCATTACCCATCCCTAAGAAGCCATGGGAAAGTGTCTCAATGGACTTCATTGTGATTCTACCAAAGTTTGAGGGATACGAAAGCATTATGGTTGTAGTTGATCAATTCAGCAAGTATGACACCTTCATCCTAACCCCTACTGATTGCAAGGTGGACGAAGCTGCTCGCTTGTTCTTCAAGAACATGGTAAAGTTGTAGGGTGTGACAAAGAGCATAATCAACAATAAAGACCCTTATTTTACAAGCAAATTTTAGCGTGAGCTATTTAAGTTGTTAGGAACTGACCTAAACTTCTTAACAAGTTTCCATCCTTAAAGCGATGGGCAGATTGAGCGAGTTAATGCCTTGCTGGAACAATATCTAAGGTATTATGTCAGTGTTTACTAATGAGATTGGGTGAAGCTACTTAATGCTGCCTAATTCTTATATAGCCTCTAAAGAAGTAAGGCCATAAACAAAAGCATGTTCGAGATAGTCATAGGACAACAATTACTAACGCTAAGTGCTATTGCCTCTCCCTACACTGGCAACAACTTGTTTGCCTTTATGTTTACGAGAAAGTGGCATGAGGAGGCAAATATAACAAGGGTTTGCCTTGACAAAGCGGCTAAGAGGATGAAAAGATAGGCTGACTCCAAATGTCGCCCAAAGGACTGCGTAGTGGGAGATATAATGATGATGAAGCTGCTACTTAACCAATTCAAGTCTTTATGCAAATTACACAAAGGCTTGGTACAGAAGTACGAAGGGTCATTTCCTATCATCAAGCATGTGGGAAAGGCCATCTATCAAGTCCAACTCCCTCTAAAGTTAAAGATCCATAACGTCTTCCATATAAGTCTTCTTAAGCCTTTTCATGGGGACAATGAGGATCCAAGTTAAAGCGAGTCCAAGTGCGTACCAACGGTTATGGTCATCGAATTCAATAAAGAGGTGGAATAAATCCTTGCTGATAGGGTGATTCGGAGAAGCGGAGTTCCTAATTACAATGAGTACTTGGTGAAATGGAAAGATTTGCCAGACCAAGAGGCTAATTGGGAACGAGAGGACCAGCTTTGGCAGTTTTTCGATCACATTTGACAATATATGGTTAAGAATGCGACGAGGATATTGCAGGATTGAGTGGGGGAGGTTGTCACAAGGATACCTTGATCCAACCCATTCAAGTATTCTTAAAGTACAAATTTGGGCTAACACTGAACCTCTGCGAGCTGCCAGCATTGCCGAACCCGTTTATTGCCTATGGAAGGTCCCGAAAACTTGTAGAAGTATCTTCATCTAAAGAATTCCAGAAGGGACCACATTAAATGCATATCTAGAATATTCTTTGTAAATATCTAGGATATACCATTCGAGCACCTTCTCTTGAGATGTATAAATAGGTGACCCCCTCTCATTTGTATAGCACGAATCCTTTCTCTTAATACAAGCTCACTTACAATACTCTCTTATGCTCTCTCTCTCTCCCTTCAGCAATTCCAACTCGCTTACTTGCCTCTCACACGACTTCCGCTGATTCTCTCAAACTCTCTAAGGTTTATTTAGCTCATCTTTGCACGCAAAATCAACTAAGTGCCACATGGGTTAGCATACATAAAGCCTAACTCCGTGAGATATATGACTAGAGAAAGGAATACATCAATTTGAGACTAAAAATCATAGAAATAAGAAACAAGAAACCATCATTTTTTTTGTTTATTTGTTTCTTTTTCTTTGACTATAGTTTAAAATTGAAGATGAGTTCTTTTGCAATTAAAGGAAATTTTAAATTTATTTTTTTTATTTTATGTTAGGAAAGAAAAGGAGAGAAAGTTATGTTGACACAAATAAAATATGGAGAGAAAATCACATGTAAGGAGGAAAACTAGGTTACCATTGGGCTTAAGAAAAAAATTTTTACTTCTAAAGCTAGTAGTCCAAGTAAATTTCACCCAAATCATTGAAAGATTTTTGCAACTAGTTTTGGAAGAGATTCACTCAATGATGTACAAATTAATAGGGCCTTTAGCTGCAAAGCATGGAAAAGTAACAATTTTCCTAGATATGATGGATGTTTATGCAAATGTCGATAAAAGAGTTAAGGTAGTAGTTGGAAAATGTGGTATTATAACAAGTTAGAGTAAGAAAGACCCTAAAGATGAAGAGGTAAGACATTTGGTGTTGTTATACTTTTAATGTTATGCTTAGACCCCTACTTTTTGGGAACATATATGATAATGATGAATATACACTACATAAAATCACATAATGGCATCCATTCATATGTTTGGCGAAGCAATTATGGAAAGTTTATGAAGTTGTTTGTAATAAGTTAAAATTGAATGCATATCAATTGGCCGAGTATAGATGTATAATGCAATGATGGGAGAAATTAATGATGAAGATGCCTAGTTTGGGATAAATGAGATTAGGAGCAATAGAAAGTAGTGGTCAAGTGATGTGTAACAACTAATAATGCATTAGCTATTAAGGGTCACATAGTGCACACTGTTAATTTTTGTATGATATTGAAAATTTTAAGGAACTACATGAGAATGACAAGTGTGCAAGAGTGTTGAGATTTAACATTGATAAGTAAGGTACAAGGATGACTTAACTAGACAATCATTATACCAAACTATTATGTATGGTAAAGGGTGGAGACATTAGTCGAAAAGGAGTAATTTGCTGTTATCCAAACATAATGGGAGTTTATGTTGTATAGCTTAGGTGTGTTGTGCCAACAATGAAGTTATGGATTTACAAGGTTGATGTAAAGAGTATAATGTCAAGGAACCATCTTGAAAATCACAATTCATAAGGAAAAATTGCATGATAGATGACCATATAAGAATAAACAGCATGGCTGTAATAAGATAAAGTATAAATGTGGGTATAAGGCATTGTTGTACCTTAGTTTCAACATAACAACTTATAATACATGTTTCATATGCTCTAATTTGGTGGCAATGGTGGTGTAGAGCTAGTTCACCAAATATAAGTAAGGATCCAAAATGCCATAAAGATTTCTTTTATTTAGAACATGACTCCAAAAATAGATGTTTAGGGTGGATGGTTAGCTTTTAGTAGCATATCAAGGGTTTGGCAATGTCATCACATTTGACATAACTTGTCTCACAAACATGTATGACATGTATTATTCAATATTTATTAGTGTGAACCACCATAATCAATTGATCTTTTTGGGATGTGCTTTTATAAATAATGATGAATTCAAGACACACTTATGATTGTTTTAATCTTGGTTAAGTTGTATGAAGAGGAAGTGTTGAAAGGCTAATGGAAGGCTAATATCATTTTTTTAATACAGGCTATTAGGAATGACATTTGTACTATATTCTCAAATGATTAACATAAAAGATGTTTATGGCACATAATGTGTAAATTTTCTTGGAGTTAAGAAAGATGCCTTCACGAGAGTTTTCTAAGTAAACAACAGATTTATGAGTTTGATACCATATTTCAACTTAAAATTTTAAAGTATTAGGTTTATGGATCTTTCCCACTTTTATATCACTTACTCCTCTCTCAACCTTTTAATGTGGGATTTTTTAATCATACAACTTATGCAATCATACTTGAAATCTTAACACGATGTCTCTTACTAGAAAAAAAGGTAAAATCATATCATCAGCCTTTAACTCCCGATGTTTTAGCTCTTTACTAGATAAGGAGTTCCTTAAGTACTATAGTAAACTTAAAATCTAGATCTTTTTAATAATGTCCTCTCTAATTCCAATCCTATGCAAATTTATATTTGTTTGTCTTACATTATCTCTAATGCTTTTTAATACAACCTCTTTAGCTTGATATTGATGGGGTTTGTTAATTTGTAAGTTCTTTAATAATTTAATTTTGAGTGAAAGTAAGTAGTTTGCTTTGTTCCTTTATGGCTGACAATCTTGACCGTTTGAAGCAGTTCTCAATAATGACAATGATCTATTTGATTTGATATAAGTGGATATAGCTATGGTTTTAAGGGGTAATTTTAGTGGGAATGACAAGTTTAATAGTAAACGTTTTTTAGTAAGAGTCTTAGGATTATCATTATTGCTCTTCTTTAATTTTAGGGTTTGGATATAGTGATGGTGCTTCTACTACTATTAGTGGCATGAATGATTCTAATTGGATTAAGTTGTTAAGATCATATAAGTTTGTTAAGATCTCATTGTTTCAAATACCCATTGTCAAGATAAAAATTGTTTGTCCTATTGGTAGCCACTAATAATTTTTACATGGAAAATATTGTTTTGCTCCTACATTTGATAATCATTATGGAGAGTAAATTCCTATAGCAAAGAATTGATGCTTCATTTCACTTGACTCGTTAATACTTTTGACATTTTTTTTTTCAATTTCCTCGATTATTAGTAAGTTTATAAGAAATTTTCTATATTTTCCCTTGATTTTCCTTTTTTTTTTTAAGGTTTTGTGATTACTTTACTTAACTTGTTTGCTTTTCAAAAGCTTACATATATTGTATAATGTTATATTGTAGGGAATATTAGTGAAAGGGGAAGAAAGAAGCAAGGAGGAATGTGGGGATTAGAGGCAAGAAAAGGGCTAATGATTAGTGTGGTGGGACTTAATGTGTTGAAAGACTGTGAAATGAGGCAATTAGTAATCAATTTTTAAACCCCTTCTTTTTAGGTCCTCTATAATTACCTATCCTTCTTGTTGTAATTGTTGTTTGTTAACAAACTCATGGAATTATTTTTGTTCAATTTCTGAGACCAATTGGTGAAAACTAGAAAGTTTTTTTTTTCTTAAAAAAAAAAACATTTTCTAAAATGTTTAGAATCACATTGACAACAACGTTGAAGTAGTTTGTGTCTTTCTTTGGCAATAGAATGGATAAGGGAATTGGTAAGGTTGTTAGTTTGACAATGGTCCAAAAATTTTGCCTACACCAAAAAAAAAATCAATTGGAAAGCCATGATTCTAAAAGAGCCTAGGACCTTTAATCCTCAAGTGACATTACCACAAAGAACTCCTTTAACAAATTAATTTAACATTGACATTTTTCTTTTGAGAATGACTTTGAACCTCAACATTAGGCAGGTCCACTCCCGGCTGAAAACCAGAACAAAAATTATGGTCAGCCAAGGCACCAAACTAATTACACAATGCACATCACTAAGAAGATTAAGTTTGATCTATCTAGTTTTGATGATCATTAGCCAAAAGCATTTCTAGATTAGTTAGTTAAATTAAAGGATTTCTTTGAGTGTTACAATTTAAAACATAATGCTCAAGTTCACTTTGCTAATTTGAAGCTTAAAAGGCCTATTAAGCAATACTGGAACTTTGTCCAAAATAACCTAGTTTGATTAGATGATGACCTATATCCTCACCTATCATAAGAGATAATTACTTGATGAGACCTTGAACTTGAGACAACAATCCTTTAGTGTGATTGAATATATGAGTTGTTTTGAGACCTTGAAGATTAGATGTGGTTTACAAGAAGATCAAATGACTAGTGTCTATAGGTTTATTAATGGCTTACAATATGAAATTAAGAAGTTAATCTTTATTTTCTTAATTCCTTAGAGGAAGCATACCAAGCTACCTTAGAAATTGAAAAATACCATAAGACTAATCAGTCTCAGGGTAAAAATTTTTCACAGTTCATGTTTACATATGTTGTAGAAAGCACTAATGCCACTAAAGAAGCAAATCCTAGAGAAATAATGCTAAGGGAAATGGTATTGAAGCTGCCAACTCCAATCCAAATGTTAAATGTTTTAAATGTCACAACAAGGGTCATATTGCTAGTTGTCTTTAGCATGCCTAAGTTCTCAAACTAAAACTTGTAGACCAAATTGTTGATACTATAAAGTACTATAATGATAAGGCTATATATTGATGCCCCTAGGATCATGGTTCTCCTGCTTTGCATGTCAAGCAAAATTTTAGCTCTCATTGTAGCACATTCCCTTCCAACTTCAAATGGTAGTTATGGTACTTATAGAAGTCTCTTCTAGAAGGTTTACAGTAAATTAGTTGATCACCTTTTGGCTACAAAGTTTTGTTTAAACATTCAAATTTGAAATATCTTGAAAATGTGTAATGATTGCTATTATGCGTAATGATTGCTATTATGTAAGATTATATAAGTTTGTGCATAGTTTAAATTTGAATTATGAATTTCAAATTTGTATTGATTGTTTATATATGTGATGAAAAGGTTTTCTTAATGAATCAAGCGAGGGATTAAGTCAAGTAATCCAAACTATTCTTCCTTCTTCCTTCTTCTCCTCCTCTCCACTTTCTTTACTTTTTCCTTTTGTTGCAAGCGAAGCTATTAAGATAGGTGCACAACCACCTCTATTGCCAACCAATCCATCTCTACCCTAAATAAAGCTATATAGTGAAAAGGTTGCAAAGCAATATAAGGCACTGACTTGTATCCACTTTCCTATGTTTGAAACCATTTTCAATAGAATAATGACTTATGAGATAGCCAAACAAGCCTGGGATAAGTTAAAGGAAGAATTTTCTGGCAACAAAAAAGACTAGAAACATGGAACTTCTTTATTTCATAAGAGAATTTAAACTTTTGAGGATAAAGGAAATAGAAACCATCAAAGAGAATAGTGACAAGCTGCTCAAGGTGGTTAATTAAATTAGGTTTTTAGGAGAAGACTTTCCAAACAAAAGCATTATCCAAAAAGTTTTTGTTAATGTTTAAGAGAGATTTAAAATAAAAATCTCCTCTCTAAAAGACTCTAAGGATCTCACCACCATTGGGTTGCTTGACCTCATCAATGCTCTTCAAGCTTAAGAACAAAGAAGACTTTTGGCACAAGAGGAAGCAACTAAAGGTGCTTTTGCAGCAAAGCACCAATAAAGATTTCAACCAAAGAGAAAGCAGCGAGAAAAGCAAGAGAAGAAATCTGGGGAAAACTCTAAACTTGATGGCAATAAGCAATATCCTCCATGTGGTCACTACAAGAAGATTAACCATCTCTTTAAATCTTGCTGGAAAAGGCTTGATCTTATGTTCAAAATATGCAACAAGAAAAGTCATTTAAAGGGAATATGTTGGCATAGAGGCAAGTAGTAACAGTAGTCGGTTCAGAAGCCACAAAAAGCCTATATAGTAGATGACAAGCAAATACCAGAGGAGCAACTATTTAGTACAACATCCAGCTCTCTTAGCAAAGAAAGTACCAAATAGTTTATTAACAATAGTTGTACAAACCATATGTCTCCTAATTTGTAACTTTTCAAGGAAATTGATAAGTCCTTCAAGTCCAAGGCTAAGATAAGTAATGGATAATTGATATAAGCACTTAGGAAAGGTAAGACTATTGTTCATATAGGATCAGTTATTAAACATATATATAATGTGCTTTATGTACTTGATATAAGTCATAACCTACTTAATGTAAGTTGGTTGATGGAAAAGGGTTATTGTGTGTTGTTTAAACACAATTACTGTGTTATCTTTAATGCAAAGGGTTACTAATTAACTAAAATTCCAATGAAAGGTAAAGCTTTTCATCTATATGCATAACATATTACTCTGACAACTTTAATTAATGATTTAGTGCTTTGGCACAAAAAACTTGGTCATTATCATTATGCTAGACTTTTGAAAATGCAAAGAAGGAAGCTTGTTCAAGATATGCCTAAAATTGCAAACTTTAAGACCACTTATGAGACATGTCAACTTAGGAAACAATCTAGGTTGCCATTCTCAATAGGTGTATCCTTTAGAGAAAAAGACAAATTACAACTCATTCATTGTGACCTTCGTGGTCTTATGAGATTTGTCTTTTTAAATGGATACATATATTATATCATATTTGTTAATGATTTAATCATAATCACTTGGATCGTCTTCCTTAAATGGAAAGTTAAAGTGCCAACCATTTTCTCAAGGTTTAAGCCTTAGATTGAGAAGTAATTAGGCCTTTTTATCAAAGCCATTAAGTCTAACAATGGCTTAAAATACACATCTAAGACATTTAAGTAAGTTTGTAGCACAACAGGTATCTAACAGTAGTTCATTACTCCTCACACACCCTAGCAAAATAAGGTGAGTTAAAGGAAAAATATATCCATCATGGAAATGACTAGATGTCTTCTAACTAAGAAGGGCTTCTAAAGCAATTTTGGTCTAAGGCAACTGCTACCTCAGTCTACTTGTTGAATAGGCTATTTACCAAGGCTCTCACTAATGCCACACCATATGAGTCTTAGTTTGGAACTAAACCATGTGTTTGGAAGTTTGTGTTATACATATATACCTTGAAACAAGAGAGACAAATTAAACTATAAAGCTTTTATCTTAGTGTTTATTGGTTATATAACACATCTAATACCTATAAGATATATGATCCTGTCATAACTAAATTTTTATTAATAGAGACTTTAAAATTGATGAAACCAAAAGATAGGATTGGGAGAAGTCCTCTGTCAACCATGATCCTAATCAAACACTGATCACATAGTCTTCCCTAATGCAAGAACTAGATTCCCTAAAAAAGGAAGATGTTGATGATTTTCTTGTCAAAGGCACCAAACAACTTGCAGATGTGTATAAAAGGTGTAATGAAGCATATTGGAATAAATTAACTATGAGGAGGTTTTAAACAATCTAGGATGGAATGCAACTATGTAAAAGGAGATTGATGTAATAAAAAATAATAATAATTGGACTTTAGTGCCAAGAATAAAAAGTAAATGAGCCATAAGAGTCTAATGGATATATAGAGCTAAATAGAATATAAATGGAACCCTGTATAAACTTAAAGTTAGGTTGGTTGCTAAATGCTTCTCACAATAGTATGAGCTTGACTACACAGATACATTTTCCCTTGTAGCTAGACTCGACTCTATAAAGTTTTTCCTAATTGTAGTTACACATAAATAATGGATGGTTTACCGAATGGATGACAAGTCTACCTTCCTAAATGGCATCTTGTAAGAAGAAATCTTCATTAAACAACCACTAGGCTTCACTAAACTTAGAGAAGAAGATAAATTGTATCTTTTGAAGAAAGCTCTTTGTGGGCTTAAGTACATTAAGGTGCATGACCATTTACTTTAACTTGGATTCCTCAAGAGCTTATCAAAAAATAATCTCTATGTTAGAAAGAAAGCTACTCATATTCTCTGTGTTTTCATATATGTTGATGATCTTATGATCATTAGAAATGATTGTAGACTTATTCATCAATTCAAAGCTAAGATGAGGAGCCAATTTGAAATGATAGATCTAGGTTACATGAATTACTTTCTTAGTTTAGAAGTTTATTAATCTAAACAGGGAATTTTTGTGCGTCAAGCAAGATATGTAAGGCACATACTCCAAAAGTTTCAAATGTAAGTATGTAAATAGGCAACCACACCACTAGCACATGCTGTCAAACTATAGCATAAAGATGGTGCACCAAAAACTGATGCAAACAAGTTTAGATCCATCATTAGTTGCTTGTTATGCCTCTTAATCTCTAAACCTAACATCATGTTCTTTGTAAGCATGTTGTCTAAGTTTATGCATAATACAAGTGACTTACATCTTAAATAACTAAGAGAGTGTTAAGATACATTAAAGGCATGATCAATTTGGGAATCATGTTTGATAGAGATGTAAAATTCAAACTAAAAGGCTATACAAATAGTGACTAGGCAGGTTCAGTGGAGGACATGAAAAACACATCTAGATATGCCTTCACCTTTAGGTCAAGTACATCTAGTTAGAGCTCTAAAAAGCAATCAATGGTGGCCTAATCCATAGTTGTGACAGAATATATAGTTGCTACATTAGTTGTGAACCAAACCCTTTAGATCAAGAAGATCTTAACTAATTCAAAGTTGGAACAAGGTAAAGCAATAACAATTTGTTGTGATAATCAGTCCACCATTACCATTTCAAAGAACCTTATGATACATGGCAGGATAAGCACTTTAACATTAAGCTCTATTTCATTAGAGAAGTGCAAGAGAATAAGGAAGTTAAGTGGGTAAATTGCAACTTTAAAGATCAACTTGCCAACATATTAACCAAAGGATTTCATAAATCTAAATTTGAAGACCTAAGAAAGAATTTGGGCATGCAAAGCAGTAACACCAAAGAGGAGTGATGTCCCCAAAACCATAGTTCTCTTATTTTTCTTGTTAAGCAAAACTCTAGCTCTTATTGCAGCACGTTCCCTCTAAACTTCAAATGGTAGTTATCATAGTTATAGTAGCCTTTTTTAAAAGGTTACATCAACGAAGTTGATCACCTTCTGGTTGCAAAGTTTTGTTTAAATATTTGAAAATGTATAATGATTGAGATTACGTAAGATCATGTAAATTTGTGCACATTTTAAATTTGAATTATGAATTTTAAATTTGTATTGTGGCTTTATATATGTAATAAAATGGTTTTCTTAATGAATCAAGTGAGGCATTAAGTCAAGTAATCCAAGCTAATCTTCCTTCTTCTCTTTTTCTTTATCATTTCTACTTTTCCTTTTGTTGCAAGAAACTAACCAATCAACCAAAAACCATTTATCAATTCCTTAAGTTACAACACATATGACCTTGAGTGATCTTGTTTCCTATACCTCTTTTTTGTCTACTTCACCTTACCCTTCACTTAAAAACTTTAGTTCATCTACTTACTGGTACTTAACACTTAGTTGCTTTGAGTGATGATGGATATACCTTTCTAGTCATGTATGTTAGAGTTTTTATTTCTTTATTATGGAATTGTTATCTTATAAAAGTGTCCAGAACTGTGTATTCTTTATGCATAATGCCTTTTGCTCTTACCTTGTTTGTGCTTTATGGAGTTGAGTTCTTTTGTATAGGGAGAATAATGAAGAACCAAGTCAAGTTTAGTGTGTAGTCAAAACTCAGATTTAGTGCTAGACTTAACAAAGATTTGTGTTATCTATATTAATCTCTTTAGTCTACAACCTTATTAACTTAGTTAACAATCCTTTCTATTTGTTTACTATTAATTTATGTAAATCAAAAGTTGTGTTCTAAATTTACTTCTTCTATATTTAAACTGTTTATAAAAATTTGAAACATTATAACAATTAAAATAAAAAATGAGTATTAAAATTCAGGAGAATTGTTTCTTTGCCTTTTTAATTTCAACTCTTATCTCTTCTATCTCATACTTCTTATCTATTTTTTCAAAATTATGTCTAATTTTTTGCCCCTTTCTCTAAGTTTCTATACCATTTTCTCTTTCTATCTATTGTAAGAAATCTTTCACAAAATTGTCCTACATTACATGAACAACCCTAGCTAGCCTATAGTCATCACCATTTATGGCAGTGTGTGAATCTTAGCATGCAAGTTTGCCCAAACAAGCTATTATTGGACTTTGGTTTGGTGTGGTTTTAGTATGTGTTGTTCGTTTTGTTTCTGGTATGTTTTTGATATGGCTTACTGATAAGTTGCATAGGTGATAGGCTTAGATCAATGTGAAAAAGTGAAAAGGAAAACACTAGAAAGGCAATAAGTGTTTAGAGCCAAAAGGACACTTTTTATTCATACATACAAACTATTTATAAGGTGCTTTTATCACTTTAAATTTGAATTCATAATGATTACATCAATAAAAGTAATCATGATAAATTCAAATTATAAATTTCTAATTTTGAATTGATTTTGCTTCTTGAAGAAGTCAACCTTTAGGAAGGAATTATTCAATAGCCTCCTCCTTACAACTAACTTAATTGACATTCAAAAGTTTCCAAAATTATAGGTCACCACTTGAACATGTTGCTTCTGGACAGCAGCAGCTATAACAGTGCAGAAACAGCTTAACCTAATAATCTAGCAACACCAATAACGTCATCACTCCTCTTTGGGACTGATGGGTTGCATTCCAAGCTTGTTTCTTAGCTCATGAAATCTACCTTTATGCAATGGTTTGGTCATTATATTTGCCAACTGATTTTCTAAATTGCAAAATATCAATTCTACTTCATTTTCCTCTTGTGCTTCTCTGACATAGTGAGTCTTGATCAGAAAATGCTTTGTTCTTCCATGTAGGATGAGATTCTTTGAAATGGCTATTGTTGCTTGGTTGTCACAAAGGATTTGTGTAACTTCACATGGAGTCTGTTTCAAGTCTATCAAGATACTTCTCAACTATATAGCTTGGTTTATTGTTGTTGTAACTACTAAAAGCTCATCTTTTATAGTTAATTGTGCAACCACAATCTGTTTCTTTAAGTTCCAATAGAAAGCTCCTTGCCCTAAGGTGAAGACATAGCTTGAGGTACTTTTCTTATCATTCTCACATCTACCCTAATCACTATTAGTGAATCTAATTAATTCAAACTTCTCTGTTTTCCTAAATGGTATGCCATAATCTGTAGTGCCTTTGATGTATATAAGAACTCTTTTTACAACTTTGTAATGAAGTTCACTTGGTTGGTGCATGTACTTGGACAACAAGTTTATAGCTTGCATGATGTTTAGCCTTAATGCAACTAGATAAAGTAAACATTCAATTAAACTTTTATATTTGCTTGGATTAACTTTGGCAACACCATTATTAGTCATCAGTTTCAATCTTACCATAAAAGGTGCGCTACAATTCTTGCATTCAATCATTTGGAACCTTCTCAAAATTTCTTCTGTATATCTACTTTATGCCATAAAAATTCTCTTTGATATTTGTTGCACTTATAGGCCTAGAAAAAAAGGTCATAAGACCTAAGTTTGTCATCTTAAACTGCTTCATCACTTTAGATTTGAATTGATTCACCAAAATGGAGTTGCTTCTAAGAATCAACAAGTCATTAACATAGAGAGAGACCACTAAGAGCTGTTGTTTTTCCTTCTTTATGTATAAGGTAGCCATATTCTTACTTTTAATAAAAGACAACCACAGTAGGTAGTCATTAATCTTTGTGTGCTAAGATTTTGGGGTTTGTTTTAAGTCATAAAGAGCTTTTTTTAGTAGATAAATTTTATCTTCTTGCCCTTACTTTTGGAAGCCTTTTGGCTGCTTAATGTAGACCTCCTCCTATAGTTTACCATTTAAAAAGGCTAATTTGATATCAAGTTAATGGATAACCCAACTTTTTTATGCAGATATAGTTAAGAGTAGCTTAATAGTGTCCATTATAGCTATTGAAGCAAAAGTTTTAGTATTGTTAATGTCATGTTGTTACACATAGCCTTTAACTACTAGCCTTGCCTTCAATATGTTTAAGGAGCCATATTGATTCAATTTTATTTTAAAAATCCATTTAACTCTTATAACTTTCTTAACCTTTGGCCTTTTAACAAGACTCAAAGTCTTGTTCTTCTCAATGGTATTAATTTATGCTTCCATTGATTTAATCCAATTTGGATCATTAGAAGCTTCTTTATAGTTGGTTGGTTCCAGTTAAGTAATAAGACTCTTTTTATAAACATCCGATAGAGCCCTCTTTCCTTTTACTAGTATATGATCCACTTAATCATCATTTAAGGAGTCATTATCTTGTTGTGATGCTTGCTGCACAAGGATGGATTAAGGTAGGGTGGTTTCAACACTGACATCCTTCCTCTATAAACTTAACGTTTCTACTAATAGAGATTTTATTTGTTTGAGGATTGAAGAACTTGTAATTTTAAGGTGTGTTTATGTAGCCAACAAACACATTCGCTTTTACTTTAGGATCTAACTTGTCTCTCTTACTTCCAAGTACATGTGAATAACTATTGCTATCAAAAATTCTTAAATAATGGAGAGAGGACTTCTTCTCAAACCAGGCCTCAAAGGGAATCACATTTATTAAAGCCTTAGTTAGAAGCCTTTTTAGTAAATAGAGAGCAGTAGTAACAAGCTCTTCCTATAATCTTTTAGGCATTCCTTTGTCATAAAGTAAGCTCCTAAAGACATCCATTATGGACCCGTATTTCCTCTCACTCACCCCATTTTGTTGGGATTTGTAAGGAACAGAAAGTTGTTGTATACCTGCTGCTTTACATGTTTGGCTGAATGTAATTAATGTATAATCTACCCCATTATCTGTCCTTATAACTTTGATTTTATTGCCTAATTGATTTATTTAGGCTTGGAACTCCTTAAATGTTGTTGTTTCTAACTTTTGTTTCAACAAGAAAATCTAGCAAAACCTTGCAAAGTCATCGATGAAGGTTATAAAGTACCTATTTTTACTAAGTCATGCTCATTAGACCACATATATCACTATGAAGGAGTTGCTTAATTCTGGTTGGATTGGAAGGGCAATTGAAGTTGCTTACCTTACTGGCATGCCTCACAAATTATCATTTTCTCATCAAAGGTAGGTATGCCTTCTGTAAGTTATTTTTTGGACAGGTTCAACATTCTGGCATAATGCACATGCCCTAACCTCTTATGCCATAATGTTATCTCATCCATAAAGACTGGTACAACCTTGCAATCAACCTAACTTAAATTTAAATGAAAGTTCTTGTCTTTCATAGGAATAACAAATATCTTCCTACCATTTGCATCAAAAATCATATATGTTCTATCTTTGAATTGCAAGGAGTAATTTTTCTCAAGGAGCTTCCCCACACTTAGGAGATTTTGATTAATTTCAAGCACATATAGAACATCTGACAAAAGCCTAGTACCTAATGGTGTTTGGATAGCTATTGTTCCTCTCCCTTCAGCATGTATGAATTGGTCATTGCCAACTCTAACTTTAGAGGTGATTGGCTGATTTAGTTCCTTGAAGATTGTAAGATTTGGAGTCATGTGATTAGAGCATCCACTGTTTACTTGCCAAGCCTCACTACTTCCAATAGAGTTTTTACTGGCATTAAATAGTTGCTCCTTTGCTTCCTCAAGACCACCATCTGTACCCTATGTTTGCATTTGATTCTAAAGTGATCTCTTCTTCCTTAGACACACCCTCTCTCAAGTATGCTCATCAGCACTTTTTGGACAATCTTAGAGTTAGGAAGCTCTTCTCCAAGAATTCTAATTTGATTCACCAACTTCATTAATTTATCTCTATAATATTTTATAATTTCTACTTCTTTCATCTTAGGTATCTTAAACTCTCTTATGAGGTTAAGAAGTTGCATGGTTATAGACTTATCACTGCCTCTATATTCTTCCTTTAATCTTTCCTAAGCATCCTTAGTTGTCTCATAAGCCATAATTCTATTAAAAATGGCTTCTGTAATAATAGAGTGAATGTAGGTAAGAGTTTTAAATTGTTTTGACACAAGCTTACTATGATTTTTGAGTTGTGCTGTAATGGGATTGGTTGGCAAGGAAAGAACCACAACTCATTTTTCTGTTAGTTCCCAAAGATCAAAAGCTCTTACATAGGCCTTCATCATTACAGTTCATTGGAGATAATTTTTTTCATTGAACTTTGCTGGTGGAAGTGGAGAAGAGGATGTAGAAGTCATCTTAGCTACTAGATTTAGGTTCTTAGTATAGGTTTTTCAAAACCTTCCTTCCAGTTTTACTCCCTCACATGTTTCACTCTTTGTGTTTGCTCTCTACTCACTCAAAGAGGTTTTCATAGGATATAAAAGCTCTGATATCACTATTATTGGACTTTGGTTTGGTGTGGTTTTGATATATGTTGTTAGTTTTGTTTTTGGTATGTTTCTAGCATGGCTTGCTACATAAGTTACATAGGTGACAAGGTTGGATCAATGTGAAAGAGTGGAGAAGAAAAAACTAGAAAGGTAGTAACTATCTAAAGCCAAAAGGATACTTTTCATTCATACATACAAACTATTTATAAGCTACTTTTATTATTTTAAATTTGAATTCATAATAATTATATTAGTAAAAGTAATCACGATAAATTCAAATTACAAATTTATAATTTTGAACTAATTTTGCTTCTTGAAGAAGCCAACCTTAGGGAGGAAGTTATTCAACAATCTCCTCCTTACAACTAACTTAACTAATATTCGAATATTGTTGGAATTGCAGGTCACCACTTGAACATGTTGCTTCTGGACAACAACAGCTACAACAATACAAAGACCACTTAACCTAGCAATCCAACAGTACCAATAATACCATCACAAGCTACCATGCCTAACTAGTTATAGCCTAATGAGATACTATTCATTATTGACTTCCTTAGAACCTTAATGTTCCACTCATACTTAGCGCACTCACTAAGACTAAGATACAATGCCCACTTGCTATTCTAGCTTTTTTCCTCACTTCTTCAAGTTATAAGTCCCGTTAACCCCACGGTTGAAGCAACAAGTCAATAAAGAAAGGATACAAAAGTTGGTCAGGGAGCTTTTGGGTTAGAGTTCGTGAGTTAGACATTTGCATGATGGTTTAAAGGCTATTTTTTTAGGTAATAATATGATCTTTTGTCCTAAATTCAAAATTCATGTTACTTAAGCCAAAATTTTGTAGAGAACCCAAATTATTTACGTGATAGAGATGGTTTTATGGAATTGAATTGAGAATTAGATTTTGAGTTACAAGGAACTGAGTTTGAATCATTTAATAGATTTAAAATTCATGACTGGGAATTAATGTCCACGAGTGAAGGCATATTAGGTTCAAAATTGGAATAAAGAAATGGAATCGTTACTCAATATGGCATTATAAGTAATATAACTACGTTGTTATTACTTCACGGATTCTGAAAATTAGATAGTCTACTTTATCTTTTATCTTTTAATTCTGATTTAGAGATATTGAAGGCACTAGAATCAACCTCCAAAGTAACTTTTTAGATGTGAGCAATCCAACCATAGATAACGTTTTAAGTCATCTAGTTGCCTGTATACGTACGTTATATGATGTTTGATTTCTATATGAAATGAACTCCAGTTTTTTGAATACTTGTGAATGAATCTAAAATTATTGATGAGCGTCTATCTAAAACTGGTTAGTAACACAAGGTTGAGGAAACTATTTCCTTGTACTAGCACTATATATGTATAATGTGAGACCTTTGTGATCCCTCAACTTGGTTTTGAACTATTCTTTGGTATTTTGGCCTTCCAGCTAACTTATATTATTAATTCCTGAGCTTCGGCTTATCGGCCCTGCTTGACATTATGAATTCTTGTCATTTAAATACTCCAAATATCTCAGGATATATGACTGTTTGTCAAGGAGTTGCATAATTATAAAATCAAAAAGGTAAAACCTGGATTGAGATGAGTTCTACCGTACTTAGCTACTAAAAAAAATGTTGGTTAGTGAGCACACAATTTCTATCATTACATGGCATGTTGGGGCATGATCGAGACAGTTGACTTTTTTTTTTTTTTTCAATCAGTCAGGACACCACTTTAGGTCAAACTGATGCAACAATTTTTTTTTTCAATTTTCTTTTTTTTTTTAATTTTCTACTAAGGATAGGAGTAATTATCTTTTTTTTTTTTTTTCTCTTCTAGCTTTTGTTAGCCTTTGGCTCATAGTTGCATGTGCTATGTTATGTTAAATTTCACTTCGTAATTTTATCATATATTGCGTCCACCATAACTTAATGTACTGAAGGAAGATGAATGGTCAGAAATAATATGCTAAAAAGGAAGTAAACATGTGATGTTGATTCCAAAACTGAATTAATTACTCTTGCGTCTGTTTAAATACACGTTATGAATTATAAAGAAGTGGAAAACAAGATGGAAAGTTTCCATAGCTTTACAGAGGTAAAATAGAGATTACAATGCTCCGCATCCGTACCAGAATTTACACCATAATCCTGGTACAGAGGGTTATGGTCATATTTTTAATATTCTAATTAATTTGCAATAATGACAGAAGCAATGACAATGACGCATCAATCATAGCTTCTCCAAACAGTTGCGCCGGAGCTCCCTGTCACTACAGACGGATCTTTGAACTCATAAACAACCATTTTGATCGTTCTACCATCGCAAGCCAGTGTTGGTCTTTCTCCCTCAAACTCAATACACATTGGAATGTAGGCTTTTCTCCCGGTAATTTTTGCTTGGTGGGCTCCCTTATTACAATTTAGCAGCTCACATTCCTGAAAAGGATAACGCCCACCATACTCGAGTGTGTTTTATCAAATGTTAATTTATTGGACAAAATTGTAAATGACTTAATAAGTATTTTAAATACTTAAGTCACATTTTTTAGCAAAGAAACATAACTCTCAAATTAGACTTTTCATAAGTTAAGAAACATTAAGTCTTGATGGGAGACCACGTTTGAAGGTTATAAATAAGAGTTTGATCCTCTCTCTTTCTCTGCTAACAAAACTTACAGAATAAAATAACGATTAAAATAAAACAAAGCGTTTGTGCTCCTTCCATCATCGAACAAAGGGGTTGAGGTAAAGAAAGCATACTTCATTAATTTTCCATATATAAAGATTCTTTAGGTTCTAAATAGATCAAAGCATGTTTTTCTTTTCCTTTTGTAATTGTGTGTAAAACATGAAGTTCTAATATCCATGACATGAAGATTTGATACTTAATTGTCCATGCATAAACATAATAATGTCTTTCAGAACAAAGGTCTTTATCTTGCAATGCCTATGGACCTACAGGTTTGAAGGGATAAGTTAGTGGTTAATTGAAGAGAGGCAATGCATTTTCCAGTATGTCTAAAGTTTTACAGGGTTGAAATTGGATAATGAGGACGTCTTTGCCAGGTCTCCACACATCATAGAGTTAGCAGAGTATGCCTGAAGTGAATTGTCCCAAGAAAGCTTATAAACTCTTTACCTATAGAAGGTGAGTGCTGCCATGCGGTTACCTGTGGTCAGTAAATAGGACTTCTGATATATCATTTCAGTCTTCAGAGATTATACAGCCAGGACATTGATGACAGTCGATAGACTTCTTTCCTTCGGCAAGGGAGAGGCACCAAATGGGTAACAAAGATAGGTTTAGTGCATTCAACGCATCATTCCCAAAAATTTGGAAGTGCAGGATGTTCGCACCTGTCAAACCAAGAGGAAAATTCAACTAGAACAATTGAAAGAAGCGATAACTCTCTAAGATAAGTATGCAGCTTGTACATATGTTCTTTCTGTTATGCAATACTTTCTCCACAAATCTCTTTCTCATTTCCCCCATTATGATTGAAGGACAAGAAATTCATGTGACTAAAAAGAGGAATGCTTTCTCAAACACAAATCTCTTTGACGTTTTTGACTTAAAACGAAAAAGAAAAAGGGAAGAAGAGAAGGACATTAACCTTTATAATGAGAAAGGCGTGATGATGTGGTGTTAAGCCTTAAAGAATGACTTGACTGCACATATTCCTTTTCCTGCCTTATGGATAGAATCATCACAAGGGAGTTTCTGGCATGAAAGTCTCTGTCCAGAAATCCTACTGGTTCCAGTTCCTCTTCAAGTTAGTGAAGGGCCTATCCAAAGAGAAGTTTACCTATCAAAAGGAGCACTAAGCTAGTTTGATGCCAAACACGGGACAGAATTAGACTGAAAATGTTAACAGAGAAATAAAAAATCATTTTTTTCTAACAGAAAACTAAATCAAATCAGAGAAATGCACAATTTTACAGTAATTTACACCAAGAAATACATTGCCCCTTCTGCATAAAAGATTTTGATGGGCTATGATTCATACTAGTAATGTTGTATGTTGTTGGGTGAGGCCTAATAATGAATCATATATTAAACTATATCACGCATTCTCACATGAAACCCATGAGGGCTACCATAACTGAAGAAATTCATAATTAAATATGAAGACAACGTGATTTGAACAGCAGATCTCTCAATCATAAAGTTATGATATTATGTCAAAAAACTGTTCAACTTAAAAGTTTAAACTATTAGATGAGATCTAAAAATGAATTATATATTAAATTCTAACAAAAACCAAACATGCCTTTGCTTGGATATGGATACCTCTTTTTGGCCAATGGAAGCATATAACGTTTGTTCTGAAAGATCAGAAACAGAATTACGACATGGTAGGCATTGCTCCAATTTGTGTTTCTTTCATGATGCAAATTTGTTCAATTGTGAATGGCTCACCTGAAAACTTTTAAAGTTAAATTATGTCAATGTACATAAACAATTGAAATTGAAATATAGAATAAAAAAGGGAATTGGAAAATAGAATAAAAAAGGGAACAAAGAGTAAAAATTAAGCAGTCATTCTGAGGTACATGCATCCAGAGTTTCTATGGTTAACATCTTCAAATATTTTTTTAAAAAAATTAGTAATAATCACAAAATGATTTGAAAAATAAGCAATAGCATCATGAGGTTTTAGCGGACCTGGCTCCCAAACTTTAGGTTTTGGCGAAGAGTTAGACATACACAAACAATGATAAAATATCAAATAATCAAAATTTGGAACTAATTATGCAACATTGAAGCAGGGTCTATTCTTTCAAACTGACACCATAAATTAGAGAAAACACAGAGAAACTGCTGATCCAAGAATACACAAGTATTACCTGGTGCAAAAGAGTCACTATGCAGCCAGCTAGCAGCAAGCAAATTGTTGCAAACAAATCATAGTTGTCATCAGAACTGTGGAACTATCTCCATCATCCTCACCAGAAATCAGCACAATTGCACATTCCATCCCTAAAATGATGGAATCGACTAGCATCTCTTACTGTTATATCTCTCTTTGTAACAAGAGAGATAAATTTTATTGCAGTATGGCAGTCCCCACAAACTCGCAAATTTTTAGTTATTAAGATTGGCTTGTTGGGACCCAGACAAAGTATTCCAAATGCAACAGCCAATTTCTCACTATGAAAAAGGAGGATTCCTTCCTTCTCCTCCTCTTCAACATCTTGGAGAACATAACTGGACTCAGAGCGATAACCCAAACTTTTTATATCTGCCAGCAGTTTATTAAGTTTTTCATTTATCTGCAATGATTGTGCGTGGGACCTATCTCCACCAATAAATGCATGAACAACCCCACCGATTTCAATCCAGCTGCATCCTGGACTTTTCAAGAAACCTTGATTCCTTTGTTTAATTCTAACCTGTGCTGCATCATCCCATCTCCCAACAGTACTATACATATTGGACAAAAGAACAAAGTTTCCAGTAGATTCAGGTCCTAGACTCTGGATTTTCTTTGATATTTCTTCCCCAAGTTCAATGTTCTTATGGACCCTGCAAGCAGCAAGCAGGGAACCCCATACACGAACATCAGGTTCAAATGGCATCTTTTTTATGAGATTGTGCACCTCTTCAAAAAGTCCTGCCCGGCTCAAAAGATCAGACATGCATATATAATGCTCCATCCTGGGGGTGATTTCAAAGTCTTCAGTCATAGCATTGAACCAATATTTACCTTCTGTAACGAGTCCTGAATGGCTACAAGCAGACAGGAGACAAATGAAGGTCACATCATCTGGCTCTAAATCTTGTGCCTTCATTTTATTGAACAAAGAAAGCGCTTCAATGCCTAGACCATGAATTCCATAAGCAAGTATCATTGTATTCCATGAGACAATATCCTGCTTGGGCATCCTATCAAAAACCACCTTAGCAGTATCAATCCTCCCACATTTGGCATACATGTCAATAAGAGCATTACAGACACAGGTATTAGCAGTAAAGCCATGAATGACTGCATGAGCATGGCTACAAGACCCAAGTTGTCGAGCAGCCAAATGCGAACAAGCAGGCAGGACACCCAACATGGTTGCCAAATCAGGATCTGTCCCAGACAATTGCATCTTGTGGAACATTTGTAATGCTTTTTCTGCATTACCATTCTGCACACATCCAGAAATTATGGCATTAAATGAAACAGTATCCTTTAGTTCCATTTCACTGAAAAACAACACTGCCTCGTCACTCAACCCACACTTTGCATACATGGAAAGCAAAGTATTGCCTAGCATCAAATCTGAGAGAAAGCCCAACTTAACCGCATAACAATGCAAGCATCTCCCTGTGCCCAAGTCAGTCAAGTTTGCACAGGCTCGAAGTACAGCAGCAAGAATTATTTCAGTTGAAGTCAGCAATACACCGTCTTTAAGCATGACCATCTTGTGAAAAAGTTCCAATGCCTCCCTCATAAAACCACATGCAATGTAAGCACCAATCATAGCGCTCCAGGTGACCTCATTCTTTACTACACTCATCGTGTCAAAAATTCTCCTGGCGTAAGATATGCACCTACATTTCCCGTACATATCTAGAATCCCCGTTTCAACCACCACATTAACATTATAATTCCTCCTCAAACAGAAACCATGAATTGCCTTGCCTTGCCTCAACAAATTGGCTTGAGCGACCACTGGAAGGATAGCCACAATCGTGGAAGAATTGGGAGCAACGGAATCTTGCATTTGCAAAAACAATCCTATTGCTTCATCATAATACGCTCCCCCTTGAAGAGAAAACCCCGCAATCATGGAATTCCAGGCAACAACATCTCTTGCAGGCATTTGCCTAAACACTTTCTGCGCTTCCATTAAGCACCCACATTTCGCATACATATCGACTAGCGCAGTAGAGACATAAACATCGGAGTCAAGCCCGAGCTCTGTCGCATGAGCATGAATTTCTCTGCCCTCTTCTATTGCATGAAGAGCCGAACACGCTTTGAGGACAAAAGGGAACGTGAATTTGTTGGGTACGATACCGAGTCCCACCATTTTGTAGTACAAATCAACGGCTTCGCTGAAGGGTCCGCTCCAAGCATATTCTCTGATCAATAGATTCCAAATTCTGGCGCTTCTGGGCTTCAGGGGAATTTCATCGAACACTTGGCGAGAGTGTTGGATCTCGCGACACCCAGCGTAGAAGAGCGTGAGTTTTTCTAACAGGGCAATCAAATTAAAGTTGAGAGCACGCTTATTTTCAGCGACTGGGACGTGGGTGGTTTTAAGAAAATGTTGATGGATTAGCTTGCCGTGGGACACGGATTTTGACTGAACGCATGATTCCAGGAGGGCAGTGTACTCCAGGAGGCTCAGGGTCTTTTGACGCCTTGGGCGCGCTGGCCTTGGCCATACCCCCATTCTCTTTGTTCCTTCTTTTCTTTCTTATAGCGCTAAGTAGCATGAGTTTAGAAAGCCACTACTGACCGACTCAAAATTTGACCAATTGGAAGCAATTAATCTTTTCTTCAAATTCAATGACCGATAAAATAGAATAAAATCCGGGCAGGCAAACAGGAAATATGAATTGAATCCATGCCCCCTACCCCCCAAAAGCCTAGACAGGTAAGGCTGCAAATTCTCACCTTTTGGGATCCATTGTTCCTCTCCTCGCGTGTTTACCAGTGCCTCCAAACACATAACTCGGTCTTCTCATCTCTTTTGAATATTAAGTCTCTAATTGACCCAATTCGGATCAGTTTGCTTACAATTTTAGAATTTTTTTTTATTAAGTTAAAATATTTAATCCCTAATTCGTTTTTTTTTCTTTTCATTTTTATTTTTCCTAAAAAAAGTTAAAAAAAAAATGTGACTCAAAATCATATATATTACATCAAAAGTATTTACTCATGTGATATAAAAATATCTTGATGCAAAATTTTAAAATTTTTCTACAAATTTGTCACCATTATACAAATTAAAATTTTTGTACATCTAAGTATAAGACTTGGTTAGTATAAAAATTTAAATTGTTTTGATTACAACTTCAAATAAAATATATTTATATTTTTTTATTAAACATAATTAATATACAATTCAAAATATGAAATTATTATTAAAATAATTTTTTATTTTTCTTCTTTTTTAAACGTATTAGCATATTATCTTAAAATGCTATGGTCAAAGCATTCCAATTATAAGGATAATTTACATTACTAAAAACAAATAATACTCACAACTTAAAATAGAGAAGTAAAAAGAAAAAAAGACAAGTGACTTTAATATATTAAGTATACAATGACTAGTCATATAATGGGATATTACACTTTTTAGTAAATTGTAATTTAATTTTTATATTTTTAAATATTATATATTTAATCTCATAAATTTCTCATATTTATTAATTAAAATTTAATTTAATTTTTATTTTATATTTTTTGATTATTTTTATGTGTGTGACACATTAATAGTCAATATATCAACAATAAATATGAATTAAGTCTCTTTAATATATTATTTATATTTTAATTAATTTATTTATATTTATAAATTAAAATTAATATAAAATCATGTATTACAATCTTTTAAATGTTAGAATTATCAAAAGAATTTAACTAATTACTTTAATATATAATCATTATATCATATTATTATTTTAATTAAACCTAAAATATAAAATTATTATTCACTTTATATTGTCTAATTATATTATTTCCAAATAATCATATCACTATTAATTTCATGAATAATATCATAATTTCTTATATATTATCATTCGATCTTACAAAAATTTTCTTAAATCAATACTCATTGAGAACAAATGGAATTTTCTCTCACCATTACTTCTCAATGACTAATTTTTTATTAATCACTCAATTATCTTCATATCATTTATAATATACCCAATGTTTACTTCTATAAGTGACCATTAATTAGGATAATTAAGAAGTGAGATACCTTGTTAATTTTAAGCGTAAGAATCTCTTATAGAACTATTGCATGAAAAATTTCTTAATCATACAAATAATTTTTCATTTAAAATAATTTTTCATTTAAAGATTCTTAAAACAAGTCAATTTAGTAAATTTATTCAGTTAACAAGTAGTCACTTATTTAATTAAATATTTGTATATATTAATTTATGAGATTAATTATTTTATTTATAAAATAAAATATAATACGTGTTAATCTCACAACTTTATAAATATTTCTCTTTCATGGCACATCAATAAAAAATATTTAAAAATAATAAGATAATATAATATGTATCTTATAATTCTAATTTTATTATAATTACTTTGCAAAGTATATTTATTTTAGAAATTTTATTTTTAGAATCTATTAAGAAATATATTATTATATAAATAATATTAAAAATAAAAAATATTAATTATTTAATTAAATACACAAAATATTAAATATATATTTATAATAGTAATCAACATAATACTTATTAGGGTATATATTGGACATGTTAACTAATTTATTAACCCATTTTTATAATTTATGCAAGGTGTCATTGGTATACAACTAATTATAAGGATACTATTTTTCAAGAAATAATCAATAGTTCATAACTTAGATTTTTATTTTTAATGTATTAAGTTTAATTTTAAAAATAAAATATATAAATTATAAAAATTAAAAAATATATTCTTATTATATAACTCAAGCCTCAATAAATTCAAAATAATTACAAAAATATTATTACAATTATGTTTGAAAACAAATCATTAAAATATCATATTAAACATATACATCAAGAAATTAAGAATTATAATCATATAAACACTAGTACAATATATAAAGTAGTCTAGTTCCACACCTACAACTAAATATGGCTAATTTAGGACACTATGTACCAAAAAATAGCATTTTATCGCATTATCACTAAAACAATAGATTTTGAGTAATTATATAGATTTGCTTCCATAGTAAATGCAACTTTCCTCCTAATAAACGACTCCAAGTTTTGATGTAAAAAAACCTTTTAGGAAAAGGCATGCATTCAGAGGCCTTGCCGACAAGAACCTCACCCGATTTAGGTTTACCTAGCAAAAAGGACAATAGACACAGAAAAAACAATACAACATCCAGCTAAAGGGAAGGCACAAAAAAACAGTCATCTACATTAAGCACAAAAACCATATTTAAAAACTTAGAAGCCGTCCATGAAGTGCACGAACAATTACGCACTGAAAATAAAAATACAAACTATTATAAATGTCAAAAAAAAGAAAAAAAAATCATAATGTGAAAGAGTTCAGAGTGATTAGTGACAAAAAATACAGAGCCCCCACACCAAATTTTGCCCCGCCTCTCCTAATCTTCAATTAGTACTGCCCGAGGTCGATAACAGGAGATCATCAACGCTATAAAGTCGACGGCGCTTGTTCTGGTTGGAAACTTCTGCAAGGCTAGGTACGGCATCTGCACCAGCTGGTTGGTGTAGGATTAACGGAAGGCGAGCATTCTTACTTGCCTCTGCCCTCGCAGCTTGCATCTCAACTTCACCAATCACTTGCATCATTTTTTGGCAGTGGATTGTTCAAATCGAAACGGATCGCAAGTATGTTTCTGGCATCGTCTCTGTGGAAGTCGCTTCTATTCACCGTGATACTTGACCATTTGTGTACCACAAAAAATGTTACCGCAAATGTCAATGGAAGACACATTAATTCAATTCACCCCTCTTCATAAATTGAACCAATCAAAATGACAACATTAATGCTTGTATCTAGATACACAATCATCAAACGATGCTGGCATGCTTTTGAACAACCGTCTCAGCACACTCCTAGCCTTGGTAAGCATTATGTGTTGTTCCGCAATCAGATGAACTAATGTTTGTTGCCACCAACATAGGGATTAAGAATAAGATGACTTTGTAATCCTTATCTACCATGAACGACCTTAATTATGCATTTGTATATTAATTGAAATTCAATGGCTAAGATACAATGTATTCACAATATTAAATTCAGTAACTAATGATGCTGGAGATCTATGAGTTGTTTTTGTTGTAGAAAATTGAGCTAAACAAGTCTTTATTTAAAACAGGAAACCTAAGCATGCACGGTTACTTGCTTATATAAGCAAGCACGGACTAAAACAGAAAAGCAATCATAGTTGCCTAATGTCACATGGACACTTATTGTCCAGCCCATCAAGCATTCTAGAATGTAAATACCAGACCAGATTGAGTTCTTACGGACTGGTAACATTGCCTAGCCCTTTTGCTGTCCAATATAAGGCAAAGAAAGTTTTAGAAGTATGCAAAAGTGTCTATATCTAAATATTTCATACAAAAAGCACTAAACCTACCTAGAGACTTCTAGAATGGACCTCCATAAATGTCTATCTAAAATATTCTTTGTAATATTCTAAACATTAATTTCTAATCACACACTGATAATGTGAAGCAAATATAAATATGTCACTTCTCTTATTTGTATAGCACATTTAGATGTTTAGATGCTTAGATACTCAAAGTTGTAAAGCAAGTTTGCTTAGTCAATAAAACTCTCACTTGCAAAACTCTTTTGTACTCTCTACTTCTCTAATACTTTTAATTTTCATACTTGCCTCTCAACACTCTTTGCCCATTCTCTTAAACTCTATAAAACTTATTTAGTTCATCTCTACTTGCAAGATTGACTAAGTGTCGCATAAGTTAGTATGATCGAGATTTAACTCTATGACAGGTAGTATCAAAGTAACAAATTAACCCTAGATACGACTTGGTTATTGGTGAAGGCACAAGCATGACAAGCAAAGAAGGAATTGTTGCGACCATTGTAAAGGAGCAACAAGTTCGTGGGTGAGAGAAGTATCGTGTTCCATCCAAGTATGGTAAATCTAAGGCTTTAGTAAGAGAACTTATGGAGTCTCATGTTGTTGACTTAGAGAGGAGCATCATTAATTTGACCTCTGTAGTGGGCGAACTTAATTATCAAGTTGATAACTTGATCTATAGAATGTCGAAATCACAAGGGATGCCATGACTTTGGCCACTCATTTAGGGGAGAACTATACTCCTTGAACTAAGAACTGTTTAACTTATAGGAGTTCTTTAAAGGAGAGATTCACGACCTACGTAGGGAGATGGAGTTGCTTCATCAAAGCACTCTACTTTTAGCTGGTATGGTTGTCATTACTAATACGATTGTTGTGCATGACTTGAAAGTCCTCAAACCTACCATATACAATGACACTTGTAATGTCATTGTTGGGGGGAATTTTCTTTTTGGTCTCAAATAATACTTAGGGTCATAAGAGTTGTCGACAACCTTACTAAGGTAGGCAACACCTTGATCTTCTTGAGGGATATTGCCTAACTATGATGGAGACAAAAACATTCTGAGAGAGAGAAAAACTTGTGTGTCATCAACACTCAAGAGCAATTTAAGGCTAAATTGTGAAAACACTTTGTACCTCATAATGCAGACACCAAATTTAGGAGAAAGTTACATCGCCAAAGACAAATAAGTAGTATTTCTGACTACTCTCATGCTTGAAATTAATTTATCTGACAAAAACTTTTTCTTCCACTTTAAAGACGGGTTAAAGGATTAAGAGAGAGTAAAGTTAAATAAACGCAATGTGCAGACTTTATATGTTGTCATTACTGTTGTCGAAACACTTATTGACTACTTTATTTATTCCAAGGGCAAAAGGCCAAGCTCTAACTAGAGTGAGGGAGAGAAGAATGGGTAGAAGAAGGATACTAACCGCAAGGAAGGTGGACATCAAATATTCTTAAGTGGCAATCCCAAGTATGGTCAGAGTTCTTTAGGTAAATGTAATGTAAGTAATCCCTAAAAATCTTATTTCATCTGTGATGGAATGCATTTGGTAAGAGACTACCTCAAGTAAAAGGTAATGAATACCATGGTAACAAAACTCAATAAGGATAGGCCTAAGGAAGAACCCCAAGTCGACATAGGATCTATCCAATAATTGGTGGGTAACCTTTGTAAGTTTTTCTTTCTAATAGTCATTAAAGAGAAGGGGTTGTTGTACACCAATATCACCATTGAGGGCAAAACTATAAGAGTGATGCTAGATATAAGAGCAACACATAACTTCATAAATATACAAGAGACCAAGCCTCTAGGCCTCAAACTCGTAAAGGGAAGTGGCACCATCAAAGTTGTAAATTTGGAGGCAAAACTTGTCCAAAGCATAACCCATGGAGTAGCCATCCAGATAAGAGATTGGACCAATAAGTTACACTTTACCATTATTCCTATAAATAATTTCAAAGTGATGTTAGGTCTTGCATTGTTTTAAAAAGTTTTAACTTTTCCTATTCCTACTTTAAGTTCCTTTATGATCTTTAATACTTGCAAGATTCAAGTGATTCCTTTGAAATGCATAGAGAAGTTGAAACTATTGATGATTTTTATTGTGCAATTCAAATGGGGTCTTAAGTCATGTGAGAACTTTGTTGCTACCATAAGGGAATTCAACGATGGGCAAAACGTGGTAACACTTACTCATTTATTTCTGTAGACCATCCAGGTTGTCCTTGTCAAGTTCAAGGATGTGATGGCTTTTGAATTGCCCAAAAAGCTTTCACCTAAATAAGATGTGGATTATCACATTGAACTAGAACTTGGTGCTAAACCTTCTAACATGACCCTCTATCACATGACGCCTTCAAAACTTACTGAACTGAGGAAACAACTCCAACACTTGATCAACTCAAATTACATGCAACCCTTAAAAGCTCTTTTTGGTGCCTCAAACCTCTTTCAGAAGAAGAATAAGGTATCGTTACGGATAAGCATCAATTACCAAACCTTGAGCAAGGTCATTATCAAGAACATATATCTAATATCCTTGATAGTTGATCTTTTCAACCAAGGAAGGTAAGGTACTTCACCAAGCTGGATTTACGATTGAGTTACTACTAAGTCCACATTATATAAGGTGATGAACCAAAAACAACTTATATGATGTGTTATAAAGCATTTGAGTTCCTAGTTATGCCTTTTGGTCTTACTAATGCACTAACTACCTTTTACACTTTTATGAACAAGGTACTACATCCTTTTCCTCATAAATTTATGGTGGTTTACTTGGATGATATAGTGGTAAACAGTAATACTCTTGAGGAGCATGTAGAGCACCTCAAGTAAGTTTTCTAAGTTCTCTGTAAAAACAAGTTATACATCAAGAAGGATAAGTACTCATTTACCAAGCAAAAGCTAGAATTCCTTAGTAATAAAATCAAGGATAATAGGCTCATGATAGATTCGATAAAGGTACAAGTTATCTAAATGTAAGAGCTTTCAACCAAAGTTTCGAAATTGTGATCCTTTCTAGGGCTAATCAATTACTATTGTTAGTTTATTAAGGGGTATTTTGTCATAGTGGCACCCCTAACTGACTTGTTAAAAAAAAATAACACATAACATTAGTCGAAGGAATACTAAGCTCCCTTTAAGAGATTGAAACAAATAAACTTTGAGGAACTCATTATGATGTTGCCAGACTATAAAAAACCTTTCAAAATCCATATAGATGCATTTGACTTTACCATCAGGGAGTCTTGAAGCATAACAATCTATTTAAGCTACTAGGGATCAATCTAAATTTCTTAACAACCTTTTATCCTCAAAACGATGGACAAATTGAGTGAGTTAATGCCTTATTGGAGTAGTACTTAAGGCATTATGTTAATGCTTACCAACAAGATTGGGTGAAGTAATGTGACATGACCCAATTGTCATATAACCTTTAGAGGAGTAAGGCAACAAGCAAGAACCTTTTCGAGATTGTCATAGGGAAATAACCTCTAACACCAAGTGTCATTGCCTCTTCTTACATGGGAAATAACCCTTATGCTTACAAGTTTACGAGGAAATGACATGAGAAGACAGACATAACAAAGGTTTACCTTGACAAAATGACTAAAAGAATGAAGAGATGGGTTAACACCAAGTGATGCCCAAAGGAGTACGTGGAGAGAGATATGGTGATAGTGAAATTACTACTTAACCAATTTAAGTGTCTACACAAAGTTCATAAGGACTTGATAAGGAAGTACGAAGGGTCATTTCCTATCATCAAGCATGTAGGAAAGATGGTTTATTAAGTTTAACTCCCACTAAAACTCAAGATCCATAACATCTTTCATGTAAATCTTTTAAAGCCTTTTTATTGGGATAATAAGGATCCTAGTCAAATTAAGTCCAAGCATTTGCTAATTGTTGTGGTCACCAAATTTGAAAAAAAGTTAGAGCATATCCTTACCAATATAGTGGTTCAAAAGAGAAGCGTTTTTAACTACACCGAGTATTTAGTTAAATGGAAAAATTTGTTAGATCAAGAGGTTAGTTAGGAATGAGAGGACCAACTTTAATAGTTTGTCAATCACGTTCGATAATATAAGGTTGAGAATATAACAAGGATGTCGCAGGATTGAGTAGGGGAGGATGTTACATGGACACTTCTTGTCTAACCATCAAACATTTTGAAAGGCAAAAAGTAGACCAAATTGAGTCCTTATAGGTTGGTGGCATTCCCCAGCCCCTTTGTTATCCAATATGAGACAAGGAAGGTTCTATAAGCTTGCAAAAGTACCTATATTTAGAGATTTCTTGCAAAGAGCACTAAAACTACCTAGAGACTTATAGAATGAACCTCCATAAATGCTTATCTAGAAAATTCTTTATAACTATTCTAGACATTCATTTCTAAACACACGTTGAGGAGATAGAGCAAGTATAAATAGGTCATTTCTCTTATTTGTATAACACGTTTAGATTTTTAGATGCTTAGATGCTCAAAGTTGTAAAACAAGTTTACTTACTCAATAAAGCTCTCACTTGCAAAACTCTTTTGTACTTTTTACTTCTCAGCACTTTCAACTCTTGTACTTGACTCTTAATGCTCTTTGCCTATTCTCTCAAACTCTCTAAGGATTATTTAGTTCACTTTACTAGCAAAATTGACTAAGTGTCATATGGGTTAGCATGATCAAAGTCTAACTTTATGACACTAAGCCCTAAATACAAAAGAAATATTTTGAAACAAAGTATATGACACTTAGACTAAGTCTTGAGAAGAACTTCTTCAAATTGCCATTAACTAACTTAATTGAAATTTGAACTTAGGAGACAATATATTAAAATAAAGGCTTAAGTTGTTAAGGGAGCAATGTAGTAACATCTTGATCCTATGCTAGTTATAGGCAACATCAAGATCATTAGTAAACAAACATTATAAACAAATAACTACAAAACTATAATCTTGGCTCCAATCTTAATATCGGTAAATAGGGGAAACTCATAACTTTTCCCCAGCTACAAATTACCTTTAAACATTATTTTTTATAAATCAATACCTACTCATTGTTAAAAAAAAAAAAAACAAATTTTTCCATTTAGCATGATATGCTAAGTAATAAAAATATCCTACTTGCTTAAAACTTGTGAGCAATATACCTACAAGTAGTATGACCATTCCAACTTCCTATGCTATATTTTCTCTTATTCTAAGCTTCCATCTTAACTTTTTACCAACACATTCATAAGCTGAAAAATAGTTTGAGATGGACTACATTTTATCATGTTAAGTGTGAGATGTATTATGTTTTATTGCATTTAGTTAGAGAAATTAGGCTAATTTGCTTTAAGAACCTCTCTTAAATCACCCCAATGAAGATTAGCTTGTGCCCTGTATTAGATAACTTGAAATGGTTGTAGTGTAGTCCATGGTTAGGCAACTTGTATTTGGTTTTGTTTTCCAAGAATGGTCATGGAATTAGGGAATATCATTATTATTTATGGATGTTAATGGTAGTAGAAAGCATATAGTACTATATAAATTTCAAATGAAAATTTTCTCTATTTTTATATAACTTAATTATGTAGTACCTAATTTTATCTATACAATACCAAATGCTATCTATGTGGTATAACCACATTGTTTTTAATTGTGTGTATTGGACACTATGCCTAATTAGTATTTTCAAAAGCAGAATATACAACAAAAGTTGTAGCTATTATATAAGTGATATAAATTCCAATTATTTGTAAACAGAACCCAACACCAATATTGGTATAGGATCGTTCTAATAAAAGTTAAGGGATTTTGGAATTTTAACCCGATGATTATTAACAACTAAGAACCAGAACTTAAAGATTCAGACGTCACTCCTAACAACAAAAACGTTGAAGAAGATAAGTTTGTTAAACCAACACACTCAAGTATGAAAGTTCAAAATTAGTTCTCAAAGAACCAGAGAAAATAGCTCATACATTCATCATATGCCATCCTCCCCTCTAACCACCCTTTTTATATGCTAACCCCTTTAAACCCTAGTTAATAAGATGGGCTTATTAAAGAAATTCGTCTAATCTACCAGCCACCCTCTTTATATGCTAATAATATGGGTTTATTAAGGAAATTCGTCCAATCTGCCAGCCACTCCTTTTTATATACTAATAAGATGAGTTTATTAAGGAAATTCGTCTAACCCACTAAATAATAATAATAACCCATGAAAATAACCCATTTAAATACCTAAACATGGGCTCCTAAACCCAACTTCCTTCCCAAGATCATGGTTCTCAAATTCCTCCACAGATGACACATTCGTAAGTCTTGGTGAAGCCTCCATCATCCTCAACTCGTACCTAGCAACTTCCTGATAGTAAATGTCGCACAATAAGTTGTTAAGAACTTTTTTTATTTTCTTTGACCTTGCCCTTGTCATTGGTCCTTCAAAGTATCAACTTTCTTGTTGATTTGAGCTGGTACAATATGACTTCCATCAATAAGATCAACTTTTCTTGTATTTTCTAGTCTAAAGAACCTTAAGAGTTGGTCTTGAGCCTTGCAACCTTGTGGGGACAAATTCTCTTTATTGTAACAAGTAAAGGGAAGGGATATAGTTATCATCTCATAAGATGATGTTTTTATCCTTATTTACCATGGACAACCCGGACCATGTAGTTTTATATTAATTATAATCTAAGGGTTATAATACAATGTATCATAATATTGAATTTAGTAATTAATGCTAATGGAGATATATTGGTTGTGTGTGTTGTAAAAACTTTAACTAAGTAAAGTATTTGTTTAAAACAACAAATCTAAAAGAGTTCAATGACAATTGCAAGGATAATGCCTCAATAGCTTACTTCGTTAATCAAACAAATCATTATATCTGAAACAATTAAAAAGCACATTATTACAATTTGAAAATAAAACTTAATGAATGCTAATAACTTGTAAAAGAGGAGAAAATTTTAGCATTGATCAAGATAGTCCTTTGAGCTTATTACACATGCCAAGTTGCTTGCTTATATAAGCAAGGATGGACTAAAATAAAAAAGCAATCATAGTTGCCTAAGCCCTAAATACAAAAGAAACATCTTAAAATAAGGAAATAAACCCAAAGAGGATGTCTTGATAGCAACTTCTTTAATTTGATGCCAATTACCTTAACTCAAATATAAATTTAACTATAAACTTAGAAGGCAACATATCAAAATAAAGGCTCATGTTGTTAAAGGAACAATGCAGAATCACCATGGTCCTATGCATGTTAAGAGGAACATCAATATCATCATTTATTATTAAGGTACAAAATCCATATTGCGGTATATAGTCTATTTTATATACAATTTAAAGAATTTATGTGCACTTACCCCTTATTTACCTTTTGTATTATAATTGAATCGATTTTCAAGGTTAAATTCAAGGATAAAGTTAAAAAGTATAGAAATCCAAACAGAGTTAGAATTATTATTAAATTTGATTATTTTAAATATATTGTATATAATTTCTTAGCATAATTTCTTAAATGAAAATTTAAGAAAAGTTTTATGTAGTTTTTATAATATTTTTATACTTTTTATTACTAAACAATAGTATTCAAAAAGAATAATATAATTGTTTAATTGTGAAATGCATCAAAATTATTTAATTAAGTTTAATAATAATTTTACATGAATTAAAGGTTTAGGATTAAAATGAAAAATTTTTAAAAAGTAGGTTTAAAATGACATCATCTTATTCTTCTAACTTTTCCTCCAAAAACATTAAATAAAGATATTTCCCTTCCAAATATACTAGAAAACAAAAAATTAATAGTTTAGTCAATAAACCCAAGTCATTCTAATCATATTTTATTCAGTAGCCCAATAATTTATTCAATGTGCACAATTAGGCCACTATTTTGTGAGTTACCCTACTATGCTATCATCCATTTGGTTTAGAGTAATTTTAATATAAAATAAGAATACAAATAGATAATTTTTATTTTCAGTATATAATAAAGAGAAATTACCTTTTTTATTTCTTTACTTATTGACTAAAATTCTCTTGTTTTTGGAGAATCATCATTTTTATAGTTTCTTTAGTTAATCTTATTTTTATTTTCTCTTTTATCTTGTCTCTTTATAAGAGAAATACATTTTATAAATAAAATATTAATAAAAGTAAATAATAATAATAATAATAAAATATTTTTTATTATAATAACATTAAATATTTTTAAATTATAATAATATATAAATTATCAATAATAATTATATTATTTCATAGAAATGTTTATATATATATAGTGTTTTATAAAATAATAATAATAATTATTATTAGTATTATAATAAAAAAATCGTAGAGATTATAGCGGTGTTGGCTGAGGATTCGAGGTGATGATCCAATGTTATTCTTTCCCTAATTAGTTTTATGGTTTTCTTGTTGATGTTTAATTGTTAATAAATTTGGTGGTTTTCTTGGTCCCGAGTAGAATCAGATGTGGGCGTCTCCTTGTTAAATTTCTCTCTCTCTCTCTTTTTTTTTTTTTTCAAATAAAAATAATGGTTTTAACTTTGATCTTGATTTTTTAATCTTGATTCAAAAAAAAGAAAAAAAGAAAATAACATCGTAGGTGCTTTGGAAGGTGTAGCTGCACTGGTTGAACTTGGCTTGGAACTGTTCTACGTATCCCAGAACATGCGTTACGCCCCAAGTCCATCCTTCCCACGATTTCCTTCCCTTGTTTTTCTTGTTAATTCTTTCTCAGTTTCTACTGTTTCTTACTAATAATCATCACAATGCCTGTCATCTTGTCTTGTCTCTCATGCTGAATTATTTTGGAGTTTCTTCATTTTTCCGATTTTCAGGTTGGATTGGGAAATATCCTGTGATTAATAAGTATAGGTCGAAGTTGGCCACGAGAAGAAGAAGAGTGTTAATGGAAGGAAGGATGGTGCTGAGGTTTGGCATCCACTCATCCATTCATGAGCACTGATGTTAATTTTTATTTTTCACTATCATCACCACTTTAATTCATTCAAATGATTGCTTGTGGTGTGTTGTGAGTTGCTTCTTGGTCGTGACATAGATTTGCATTTTGTTCCACAAGCGTAATAATATCCTTTGATTTGAGGAAGTGCTCGCTGCTTTACTTTTGGTGTTTGTAGGAACAGAGTACTTCGTGATCTTGCTTTATCCTGCCCTCACCACCATCTTCTCCTCCTCCAAAGTTCTTTATCAGGAGTACTACAACAGGGGTCCCTTACTTATGAAGAGGATTGTAGAGAGGAGTTATCCAATAGAGGAATACGTGATGCCTCAGATTTTGCATATGCGCACAGCAGCATGATCGGTGAGATTGATACCGATCATTCATCGAATGTGCTTGCTGTAAGTGATTGCCCATTTCTCGGTTTCATGTCATTGCTTTGCCATTGTTATTCTTTTTGAGAATCTAATTTTCCTTCTAAGAAATTGTTGTTACTAAATGTTTCCACTAAACTTGGTCTTGATTCATTTACATGTCAACAACACAATGAGTTTTGGATTGGTACTGTTAGAATCTGAGTTCTTTTTCTTTCCAACTATCACATTATGGAGTTCCAAAAAATTCTTAATTATGTTTCAATTCATTTTTGGCTATGATGTATGTGTGTGAATTAGTCGAGAGCTTGATATTTGTACTAATACTACTCTTCCTTTTGTAGCCTAAGGCAGATGTTGAAACTCAAGGAGAATTTGTCAATTCACTGATTTAGGAGATGAATACTGTAGTTTACCAGAGCATTGAAGATGCCGTAGCATTTGTGAAGTGGCTCGACGGTGAACTTACATTTCTTGTAAGTTGGTTGTAACATAATTTAGCATCCAATTATATGAAAAATGGCAGATTTCTTACCATTCCCGCCATGCTTGCATTTACATGAAGGTGGATGCAAGACCTGTGCTAAAGAACTTTGATCGGCCTGAGAAGAAAGCTGACACACTGAGAAAAGTAGCATTTAAGTATAAAGACATCAAGAAGCTGGAGTCTGAAGCGTCCTATTACAAGGATGATTCCAGATGCCTTGTGACATTGTGGTAAATAAAATGGCTGTTGTGTCTGAGAGGTAAGAAATACAGTTTTTTGTCTTGTTTGGATTGCTTCCAACAAATGGTTCCATTCATTGTGTGGCTATGTCAGGATGGAATGCACCATTTATAACCTTTTGCGGACAACCCTTAATGCATAATTACAAAGAATCCAAATTGCCACGGATTGGATGCTTGACAATGGGATTGTTTGCAAGGTAAGATTAACCATTTATTTTCATTCTCCACTCTGACATGCTTTTGATATTTGAAGGAAGGATGAGGGATGCAAACAGGTGGTGTGAGAGAGAGAGAGAGTTAAAGAAAGCATTGTCATTTTGTTTATCTTTGAAGATAAACATACTTTAATCAGAACTCACTAATGAGCAGAGATTAGTCAAGTTCTTATCTAAACGATATCTCGTCTTCTCGGAGAAAAGCTAAAGAGAAGGAAGCAAGAAACAAGAAACAAGTTGGTCAAAGAAATAGTCTTCCCCCTGCCCTCCCCTGCCACACCCTGGGCCGCAAAAAGAGAAGAGAATCGGTGCGGTGCAGTACTAGGAAAATAGAATTATGTACTGAGTTCTCAGTCTCAGCCAGTCTTGATAAGCCGCATACCTGTTATCCTTTTGCCCTACTTTGTATGGCCTATTTTGGCCCCAAATTACATAACTCACTTTATTAACTCTTCCTTCTTCATCCGTAACAGAATGGAAAGATGAGGAAAACTTAGTAGCCAACCTCAAATAAATATGAAATGAACTTGCTTAGAACACACAATGGAATGGATTTGACTAATGTTTGTATTCTTTTGTACAGTTTGCTGGAGCATTTGATGCAGAAACAATGCACACGTTTGAGGAAGCTGGCAACCTTGCTCACCTTCTTAACAAAAAGTAAAAGAGTGATGGGGTGGGATGGGAAGTAGTTTTTGGTTTTCCATCAGAATAAGCTTCATTAGTAGTGCATTTCCATACTTTTTATATCTAGTGAGGCAGTGTGAATCGCTGTCGTCGAGGCTTGGTTCCAAATGTACAGAAAATAGTGAATGTTGGGTTGTGGAATACAAAGCATTTTTTTTTTTTTTTTAATTTCTGGTTTTATGCGCTCTCGTATAACCAGAGAAAAGCAAATATTTGAAGATACGTGTTTGTCAATTGTCAGTAAGTTTTGTTGTGGTTCAAGTTTCAATAATTTAGCGTGTTTTCTTTTTTGGGGTAAATCACCAACCTACTAAAGTCATTACCACTTCCACTTAACCATTACTGTAAGCCATTCTCACGAGAAACTACTCAAGCCGAGGGACTCGATGAAGACAAAGGTAAAAGCATTGAGTTAGAGGGACGACAAAAATCAGCTTTTCTAGTTGCTTATATTTCTTTACCCATACATTTTCCTTTTTCTTATTGATGAACTACCGCGTAAAAAAAGCATTTGTTTCTCATGTTGCATGTTTGCTATCTAATTAGTGATTTGATGAAAGATGCAAGTCATTTGTCAAATCATTTCATGAAGATAAGATTCTTGCAGAGACGAAAGATAGAGGAGGACATGGATTAGTTAAAAGACTTAAATTCGGTTAAAATAAGCCCCTGCTCTTACATTGTATGGCGTCCCTAAAATTTTTATAAATTTATTTCGAGTTCGGAGGTGGACGTGATAACTTTGAGGTCAACCAAAGTAAGCCGGAAACATCAAGACAAAAACGTGTAAATTTCCGAATAAATATGGTAACTTTTCAGGGGTTTGCATGTCGACATACGAATGACATGGTATAATGAACAGGGCTTCCTATTTTAAACAATGTCATGCGTATTCTAACAGAGGATGCAAATTTTTGCAACTACATATAAATTAAGATGCAATGTAACAACCTAGTAAAGTACAATTGCCCACAAGTGCGCATTAACACATCTGGCTTGTCCTAACAGATCTCCAAATATGCACAACCAATATAATAATTCAAGTCAATTTTCTTGCACAAACATCTTCACTTGGTCCAGCAGCTTTTTGTATTACTATATCACGAAAGTCATTTAACAGTCTTACTGCAACCACAGAAGATGACTAATTGTCCAGTTGGTTGCCTAGTCTCTGTCAAGCTGTGATTTTCCCTTCCTTCGCCACCTCCCATTAACTTAGGATCCATTTATAGCTCTTGTCTTAGCTCATCCTACGGGTCATGAGAAGAATACTGCATCATGAGATAATTCCTCTAGCAAAAATATAAAGAACTGCACTGGCAAAAGAAGGCTGGATGGGCAATCCAAAAACACGGATTTGAGACTCTTCTAGTCCACCTAATGAAGCCCTCTCTGTTACGCCATTTAATGGGCAGTAGCATCTGTTAACCCCGTGATGAAACCTGAAAATAGTTCCAGAGTTCGTTTGTATAGTAAGTTTATTATTAATGGACATGAATGAAACTGTCAAAGATGCAACTTCAAGATGACTAGGTAGACTAACCATTTAGGATGGTAGAAATTAAGGTCTGTCATGACTAACAAAAATGACTTTCGTCTTAAGTCTTTACCATCTACGTACCCAAATAAAGAATATGATGCATCAGAGGATGAACACTGATGATGATGTCTGGCTTGGACCACATTAGGACATCTCCCACCTCTCTCCAACCCCACAAAGAGCTGTTTGAAAGAAGAATAAAAGAAGGAACGTAAAATCATTGGAGTTTTGTTAAGTTTTAACAACTGAATTTAACTATTATAATATTTTGGTGACATAACCAAAGTATCAAATCATAGAATTTATGAACTGAAAAGGAAGATGACAAATCTCACAACCGAAGCACAGGCCATAGACTATCAGAGAAATGAAAGACATTACACGTTCAATAGAGAGAAGAGCCCAGAAGAAGTTCAAGTACTTGGTATAATAGGCAACAATTGTGGCTAGATAAACAACCTTGTATCCATTTTGGAAATGTACTGTGAAACCCAACCTTCATTGATTTAAATGTTTCACCATAAATTTGTTATGCCTCTCCATATCATCTAACCATCGTTCTTCACAATTGCTCGATATTAGAAGATGCTACCAACTTGGTTTAGTTTGATGATTTTTGAGAGCTCGAAATTTCGTTACTCTTAATATGCAAATAGGGAACAATATCTTGGAGAACAAAAGAAATCTCAGCCAACTAAATAAAACAGAGGAGAATGCCATGAAAGTAGGATAACCAACAATAAAGATTTTCCATAAACATAAAAGACTAATGTCAAAAGGGATAGTATTAAGTATGATCAATGATTTCCTAATTATTGGTATCCATATTTAGATACAATTACTATAATCAGTTCCTATAATTACACAATCAAATATGTTTTGCATATTTAGGTACAATTAATTTAGTCAGCTCTTGTGATTAGGCAATAAAAAATGTTATCTATAATTAGATATAATTAGTTTAATCAACTCTTGTAAATAGATAATTAGAAATTCCTTTTATTTTTTTAGATGTAATATCTATATAAATCTCATGTACATCTCAATGAAAAAATTGTAGTAGTTATTCCTACATTTTATTATGTAGTATTAGAGCAAAAATAAAATTTTCATGAGTATATCTTGATTTACCTGATTCATTATCAACTTTTGTTGACTATCAAAATCAAATTTATAATTTGGCACCCTCTCAATCTCAACCTTATGTTATTAACCCACTCAAGAATATCTCTTCCCTTTTTTTGATCAACAAAAACACTCTAATTTCCATCAAATTAAACTTTACAAATGACTCCTTATGGTGTTTCTAGTTTCATGTTATTCTTTTAACATATAATTTTATGGGATTTATTAATGGCTCTTAACTTTGTCCTCCTCCTACCTCCCTAATTGAATGTTCTTTTTAGATTTGGCAAGATCAATTGATTTTCAATGTCATTGCTAGATCTATTTCTCCAAATCTCATTCCATTTATTGCTTTTACCAAAACCTTATGTGAAGCAATAACTATCCTAGCTAACACTTATGCCAAACTATGTCGAGGATACATCAACCAACTTAAGAAGGCTCCTTTAGATGAACCCACCATACTTAATGCACTTGTCAATAATAAAGATTTGGTACTTAAGATCCTTGTTGGTTTTGATGATGATTCCCAAAATATTTGCTTAGTTATGGATGTTTGTGAACTTTAATGACTTTTAATGAGTTGTATGAAATAATCATCAAACATAAAGCCTATCTTAAATTTGAAGCCCAAAAGAAGAAAAATACTACCATACTTGTGCCATGGGCCTAATAGATTTAGCATTCCACTCTTGGGCAGCCTTGAAAATTTCTCCCAAACAGCCTTTCTTACACGTGACTCACAAGAACCTTTTGAGAGAGTAACTTTAGAGAGAGAAGTTTTACAAATGCATTTCCCTTTAGATTCGATGATACAAATAAGGGGGATGAGGTCCCATTTTATACAAGTATTAGACAAACTACAACCATTAGATCCCTCATTGATCTAATAGTGGGTATCATATTTTTTCAACTTCCATCTACCCATATTTATTTATATTTATTACATGGACACTTTCCAACATATTACCTTTCTTTATGAGCTTTCTAGAATACACAACCCTTTTAGAATACATAAGAAAACCCTAGGAAAAAGGATCATGACATTCTCCCCCACCTAACTAGGCAATGCCCTTATTACTTCTTTAATATGATAGGTGTCAATCTCTTTCTTGAACTGTCAAAGAGTTTTTGCAAGTTCTTAACTGGCTTCACTCTTTATAAGACCCTTTCATTAGATAAAGTATTCACGCTTCAGCATAGAATACCGCTTCTGTATGACTTGATCCGCCACTATGAATTCAACTTCTCAGTCATATGAAGTTTTTGCTTTAAGTGGTGTGCATTGCGACTCCCCTCGATCTAGATCTTCCTCATCTACATGGTAAGATTTAAACATACTCACATGGAAAACTGAATGTGCTTTTAATTTTGGCAGCAATTTCAGTTTGTATGCGACTTTCTTGACTTGTTGTATCGTACGATAGGGCTCTTCGTAACAATGGATTAGCCCCTTGTGCATATTTTTCTATTGGAGAATGATGTGTAGTTTGGCTAGTACAAAGTCCCCAACTTGGAACTTTACATGTCGTCACTTTTGGTCAGTCCACTTCTTCTTATGCTTAGACGTTTGATGTTGATACGCCTTTACTAAGTCTGCTTATTCTTACCAATCCATGGCGAACTTGTATACGGGTGGGCTATTTCCCTAATAGCCCGATGCAATCACATTTGGAGTTTACGATTGTTGCCTATTCACAACCTTGAATGGACTTTGGTTTGTAGACTCACTCTGCTGCAAGTTGTAGGAGAATTGGGCTATGTTGATCAACTTTGCCCAATTTGTTTGCGTTGAGCTCATGTAGTACTAAAGATAAATCTCCAAGAGTGGATTGACCCACTTAGTTTGACCATCAATTTGGGGGTATAGGCTTGTAGAGAGAATTAGCTCTAACCTTAGTTGCTTGAATAATTCGAACTAGAAACGCCTTGTAAATTAAGGGTTGCGATTACTCATAATCTTTTATGGGACTCCCCAATACTTGACCACGTGCTTCATAAACAACTTGGCCACCTCTTTGGTTGGACAATCCTTTATTGCTGGAACAAATGTGGCATACTTGGAGAACTTATCTACCATGATTATAAGAGTTTGACACCGCTCAGACTTTGGTAAGTTAATTATGAAGTCCATGGAAACATTTTCCTATGGACGAGTTGGGATAGAAAGTGGCTCCAAGAGGCCTAGTGATGAATGTTGGTTGAGTTTGTCTTGTTGGCAAATAAGATAGGTCTTTTCATAAACTTTAACATCATCTCATATTTGAGGTTAGTAATATTGGTTTTCAACGAGAGCCAAGGTGTGGTGGATTTTTGGATGACCCGCTTACTTTGAACCATGACACTCATACAACGCCTCCTTCCTTAACTTCCCATAGAGAGGCATGTATAGTCGTTGCCCTTTAATGTAAAGAAGATCATCCTCACACCAAAACCATTGGGTCTTGCCTTCTCGTGCATATCCAATAAGGGTTTGAGCCTTTTGATTATACTTAAACCCCTCCTTGATGTGGTCGATTCATGGACAGCTTGGTCGACTTACCATGTTTGCTAGCTCCATCTTCCAACTAAGAGCATTGGTTACAAAGTTAGCCTTTCCCAACGTGTACTCCATCACATAGTCAAACTTTACTAGAAAATCTTGCCACCGAGCTTGCTTTAAACTCATCTTTTTCTAGGTTTAAAATAACTCGTAGCCACATTGTTCATCCTTACAACAAACTTAAACCCTAGGAGATAATGCATCTACATCTATAGGTAATGGACTACTGTGGTTATCTCCTTCTCTTGAACGGTATACCGTTGCTCGATATCATTTAACTTTCATGACTTGTACGCCACTGAATATCCTTCTTGTATAAGAACACCACCAATAGCATAATTTGATGTGTTAGTTTCTAGTTTAAAAGACTTGGTGTGATCTGGCAATACCAATATCGATTCCTTTGGTGTAAAAACGATCATCCTCACACCAAAACCATTGGGTCTTGCCTTCTCGTGCATATCTAATAAGGGCTTGAGCCTTTTGATCATGCTTAAACCCCTCCTTGATGCGGTTGATTCATGGACAACTTGGTCAACTTACCATGTTTGCTAGCTCTATCTTCCAACTAAGAGCATTGGTTACAAAGTTAGCCTTCCCCAGCTTGTACTCCATTATATAATCGAACTTTACCAAAAAATCTTGCCACCGAGCTTGCTTTAAACTCAACTTTTTCTAGGTTTGAAATAACTCGTAGCCATGTTATCCATCCTTAGAACAAACTTAAACCCTAGGAGATAATGCATCTACATCCATAGGTAATGGACTATTGCGGTTATCTTCTTCTCTTGAATGGTATACTGTCACTCGATATCATTTAACTTTCATGACTTGTACGCCACTAAATATCTTTCTTGTATAAGAACACCACCAATAGCATAATCTGATGTGTTAGTTTCTAGTTTAAAAGACTTGGTGTGATCTGGCAATACCAATATCGATTCCTTTGGTGTAAAAAAGATTATCCTCACACCAAAACCATCGGGTCTTGCCTTCTCGTGCATATCCAATAAGGGCTTGAGCCTTTTGATCATGCTTAAACCCCTTATTGATGTGGTTGATTTATGGACAGCTTGGTCGACTTACCATGTTTGCTAGCTCTATCTTTCAACTAAGAGCATTGGTTACAAAGTTAGCCTTCCCCAGTTTGTACTCCATCACATAGTCAAACTTTACTAGAAAATCTTGCCACCGAGCTTACTTTAAACTTAGCTTTTTCTAAATTTGAAATAACTCGTAGCCATGTTGTTCATCCTTACAACAAACTTAGACCCTAGGTGATAATACATCTATATCCATAAGTAATGGACTACTGCGGTCATCTCCTTCTCTTGAATAGTATACTGTCACTCGATATCATTTAACTTTCATGACTTGTACGCCATCAGATGTCCTTTTTGTATAAGAACGCCACCAATAATCCGATGTGTTAGTTTCTAACTCAAAAGGCTTGTGTAATCTAGTAATACCAATATCGATTCCTTGGTCATAGTTTGCTTCAATCAATTAAACGCCTTTTGGCATCGATCTGTCCACTCCTACGACTTCTTCTTCTTTAGCATGTCTATGAGGGGTACAGTAATGTTTGAGTAGTTTCGAATGAAACGTTGGTAGTAGTTAGTGGGGCCAAGGAACAACCTCAACTCCGTCACTTTCATTGGCAGCTCCCATTCAACAATGACTTGGATCTTTACCTCATCCATTTATACTCGTCTACCCCCAATAATTTGCCCCAAGAATGGAACTCCTTTTTAGGCAAATGCACATTTCTCGTGCTTGATGTCTAAGTCATTCTCACATTGGACTTGGAAGACTTATTTTAAATGCTTGAAGTGCTCCTCAGGCATCCGACTATACCTCACAATATTGTCAAAGTAAACCACTACAAATCAATCTAGGAACAAGTGCAATACCTTGTTCATGAAAGTGAAAAATGTAACCGAAGTATTGGTCAAGCCAAATGGCATATGACCCATAACACATCACGCAAGTTGTCTTTGGCTTATCTTCTTTGACAATCCAGACTTGATAGTAACCCGATTGAAGATCAAACTTGGTGAACCATTGAGCTCCACCAAGCTGACTAAAGAGACTTGCAATGAGTCAGATCGAGTACTTGTTCTTGATAATTAGTTTGTTCAACACCCAGTAATCTATGCACATTTGTAATGACTTATCGTGCTTCTTTTGGAATAGGACAAGAGTATCGAATGAAGTCTTAGATGGTCAAATGTACCCAGCATGAAGCAGCTCCTTCAGTTGTTTCCTCAATTTTTCCAATTTAGAGGTTGTCATATGATATGGTGCCATGGTAAGCAGTCAAGCGTTAGGTACTAGCTCAATCTAATGATCCATTTTTTTATGAGGTGGAAGCTTTTAGGTAACTTAGGAGGCATCACGTTCTTGAATGAATTGAGGACTTGGTTTACTGCTATCAAGACTTTACTCTTTTTGCCCTTGTTGTCCTTGGTCCTCAAGGTTGCTGGGATAGTCGCCTCACCCTTCTTTACTCCTTTAGTGAGTTACATTGCCAAAATTATCTTTTGATCACGGTCCAACTTATGATGGACCAGAATCACGCATTGGCACCATTTGTCTAACACATAAATACACTCGGCAAAAGACAATATAATTGCATGGATTCTATTTAGACATTTTAACCTAATGACAAAGTTACAGTCATCAAGGAGAATTACCTTAAGGGTCTCTTGACTTCTACATTGCTCAATTTGCAGCTCCACATCCTTGGCAATCTTGACAACAAGGACCTCCTAGGAGTTGACAATTTTGAGTCACTTAACTCTTTTCTCGACTTGTATGTTAAGTTTCTTCATAGTTTCTTCCGATATGAAAAAATCAAATGCCCCAATATCCATAAGTGTACTCATTGTGGTTTCTTTGATCTTTAAATATGCAAATATAAGTCCTTTTGTTCCTTCGCCTTTTTAGATTTGATTAAGCTACATATTTGCAATAAACCCAGTTGCGCCTCCTCTTTTGGCTCATCTTCTTTGTAAAAGGCAGCCAACTTGGCTTTATTCAGACAATCTCGTGCTATATGTGAACCATTACAAAAGAAGTACTTGTAGGTACGTACTTTCTTATATCCTCTATTGTTTGATTCTGCATAAGTTTTAAGAGGGCCAACCGGTGGCCTACCTCCATTTAGGCAATTAAATTTGCCTTGATCTCCCCCATCATTGGTTTATCTTTTAAATAAGAATTTGACTAAAAGGTGGAAGACACCTCGTACTCCATAAGAGATTTAACCACTGTAATGGTCGTGGTAAGGTCTCCCATATAAAACCGCTTCAACTCTTATTTGGTCCATGACTTGAGACCACTCATAAACTGGTGGTATGCCTTTGTCTCATTCATTTAAAGGACTTGGAGCAGCAGCTCCAAAAATCACTTTACATAGTCATGTACTGCGCCTTCTGCTTAAGACGTTTTAACTCATTACAAACTTCTTCTTTTACATATGCAAGAAAGTAATTCCATTGGAACTCCATGACAAATCTATCCCAAGTCGTGATAGGATCTCCACACCTATCATTTGACCGACAATGCCACCATAATAATACATTATTAGTTAAGTACATAGATGCAGTGTTTATCCATGATTAGCTATTGTTGATCCCTATAACTTGGAAGTACTGCTTTATGTACCATCAGAAGTCATCCATGTCTTTGGCCACTTACAAGCCTTTGAACTTTTTTGGCTTGGATGAGTCTGTACGTGATCCTTGCATAGTGATCACCCTGTTCACGCATGCTACCTCTAATTCCACAAGCTCTCCCTTGAGCTCCACTATTTTCATGCACATAGCTACCATTACGGCCTCCAAGGACTCATCTCACTAATAAAGTTCTACCTTAAAGGTCCCTAGCAACTCACCTTGAAATTCTCTCATGTCGACTTTGAGCTTCTGCATCTTGACCACAAGCTCTTCTCTCCTGGCATCTACTTTTTTGATGGACTAGGTTAGGTCATCGACTGATCCTTGGACATTAGTGATGAATGATTTAATCTTCGTCACACGATGCTTCAGAACCCCCATAAGGTTTTTCAAACTCAAAATAACACAATTCTTCTTTCCCTTGACAACACCTTTCTCGGCCATCCTCCTACAATTGTCACGATCACCACCCATGATGAGCACCTCATTAAAATGTGGACCAACCATTGTGCTTAGCATGAATTAGCTCCTTAAGAATGCCTCCCAAGCAGCCTTTCTCATACATGGCTCACAAGAACCTTTCGAGAGAGTAACTTTAAAGAAAGAAGCTTTATAAGTGTATTTCCCTTTAGATTCAGTGATACAAATGGGGGGGAGGAGGTCCCCTTTTATACAAGTATTGAACAAGCCACAACTGTTATATCCCTCATTGATCTAATGGTGGATATCATATATCCCTTTAACTTCCATTTACCCATATGTATTTACATTTAGTATATGGACACATTCCAACATATTGCCCTTCTTTAGGAGCTTCCTAGAATTCACAACTCTTCTAGAATACGTAAGAAAACCCTAAGAGTAAAGAACCGTGACACTTGCCTTTACTAACCCTTCTCACAAAATATCCTTGAAAAATACTCCAAATAGATTTTGGTTATCATTCACTCAAAATTTTCATCGCCTTCCCTTATAAAGAAACCTAACCAATTTATTCCTATAACCATATCCCTTTTTGCATCATAGAATACCAAACCTTACTTTGATAGGTGCCCACTTTGTGGTACTTAAGGTCATTTTGTCAAATAATGTCCTACTTATAAGTATATTCCTTAGAACAACAATATCTCTATCGCTTCATCCTTGTCTCATCTTCCTTAAGCAAACATGGTTGCATCAATTGCACTATTTAATTTTGAATGGCTTTTCAACTTGAGTGCCTCTCACCATGTCGCCATTGATCTCCAAAATCTGTCACTCCATTTTGACTATACAAATGACAATATGATGATTGGAGATGACACTGGTGTAATTACTGAAATGGGGTTCTATCACTTTTTCTTCTCCTTTTAAATCTTTCATTTAGATAAGAAGAGAATTTACAACTAGAAAATATGAGAAAAATAGGGAACATAACCCTTATATTTAAAAAATACATCCATTCAACCATCAATAAACACAATCATATTGGTCTATGAGTCCATAATCATCTATTATGTCATCAAAATTATATTATTCTCATTAAAGGTAAACACATGTTCAATTCTTGTTATTAATCTTATATGTAATTTAAAATAGTATTTTCAACACTAAAAGTGTTAAATTAAATTAATTTGATGTTATCCATTTATAATAGGATTTCAATTACAAGTTTTATTACAAACAAAATACCTAATTCAATTAGAAAACAATTTTCTCATTAAAAGATATATTGACTAAACTTTATGTAGTTTAAAAATTTTTTAAATGTTTTTATATGAATTTTTAATTCATAGATTCCCAAATAGGTATCTTATCTAGATATATTAGAAAAACTTAGAAAAGGCTCTCCATTAACATCTTATAAACTCTATAACTTCTTATGATTCAAAAGTTATAGCCAATTAGAATTGACTCACTTAGTCAACATTTTATTCATATTTACCTAGTCAAATTAAGATCTAATCTATCAATTAAGACTCTTATTATCGATAGATATCTTAATCAAATTAGGACTCATTATTGGATTAGAATTCTTATTTTGAATAGGTTTTCTAATTTAGTTAGACTTCATTGATCAATTAGACTTACTATTCCAAATAAAAAGTATTATTGCATTTGAATACAATTTTTTTAATGAAATAAGAAATCTAATCAAATTTAATTGAGCAATTCTAATCTAATTAAGGTGTTTCGTCTTGGCCAAACACTTGTTATAATTTATAAATTAATTTTTTAAATTATATTTGAATTAAAATTCTTTTAATTCAATAACCTAATCAAATTAAGTATTTAAATTCTAAAGAATTTAGAATTTTAGAATTCCAATCACATTAAAATTCTCTTGGGATTTATTAAACCTTAAACTTGAACACGAGAACATTTGTCAATATCACAAATGCGTGTTCACAACACTCTAAGTCCTTTAAATTGCGAGACACTAACTCACGTAGTCACCATGGCCACCAATTTAGAGCCCTCGTCCACATGACCACCATTTTATGGCTACACAAGTTACCCAAAATTAAAGCTAAATCATACATGCAACAAGGCCAATTTGGCTTTGTTGCCATCATTTTATGACTTCTTTAAGTTAATAGCATAAAGAACATGTTAAGGGTGTCACACTAGGGGTAATTATAATTACCTATAATTTCAATGTCAAGTTATGTTGGCTTTCTTAAAGCTAACACTTAGGTATATGTAATTACCTAAACATACAATAGCAAAGCCGAATTAAATCTTATTGCTAATACCTTGAGCTTTCTTTTTTTTTTCTTTTAACCAAAATCAAAATTAGGAAATTTATTATTAATTTGTGATAAAATCAAATCAACATATAAATCAATTAAATTAATTATCAATAATAACAATTGAATTATATTTAATAAATCAACTTAGACTTTGATATTACTTATAGAAATTGTAAAGATATTTCTCAATAAATAAGTAGTGAAAAAAATAATTTAAAATTTTGATTCCTAAAAGCATATTAATTACTTATTAAATATAATTACAATTTAATCTACAAGACAGAATAATTGTTAGAGTAATCTATACTTCTTTTTTTTTTTTTTTTAAGTCTATCAGTAGGTTGTTGTAAACTATCACAGTTTGAGTATTTGACCTTTAATGGTAATTCGCACAGACAAAGAGGAAACAATTTTTGCAACTTAAAACTCTTTTAAGAAAAGATAAAAGAAACCAATAACCTTAATGCACTAGATATACAGTACTTGACCATATTTTGAGATATTTATAACTATTTTAATTCTAAAACCTTCTTTAGGTAACTTATACTAATTTTTAATAAATTATACCACTGTTCTTATATTTTCAAATATTATATATTTGATTCTATAAATTTCCTAAACCTTTTAATCAAATCCAACCTAATATATATTTTATATTTTCTTAATTATTTTTATATTTGTGACTTATTAGGATTGTAATATATTAATAATGAATATGAATTATAATTTCAAAAAATTAGATAAATAAAAACTTTTTTACTTTATCATTAATTTTCTAATTAATAAATTCATATTCATATATCAATATTAATATCTACTCATATATTATAATCACTTAAATGTTAAGATTATCAAAGTAGTTTAACTAATCCTTTGAATGTACAATCTCTTAATGTAATTCAATTGTTTCATCATACTAATGTTCTAATTAAACATAAAGTATAAAATTAGTATTTACTTCATATTTTCCAATTCTATTAGTTTCCAAACATTCATATAGTGATCAACTCTATTAATAAGATCATAACTCCTTATGAATTATCATTTCACCTTGCATAAAAATTTCTTAAATCAATACATGTTAGAGCAAATGGAACATGCATCCATGATGATTTAATGGTGATGAAATTTTGAATGTTGTCTATAAGTAATAACTTTATCAATTAGATTAATGAATTGAAGATCATAAATTTGTTTTCTTTTTAAAAGACTCCCTTTGATTAAGGGCATAACTTCTTCTTCTTTTTCTTTTTCTAAAAAAATGGTTTCTAAAATAACCAATACTTGTTGGGAACAAATGGAACATTCATCCGTTATCATTTCATGGTAATGAATCCTATATTGATTACTTAACTATTTTTATATAGTTCATGATATGTCTAACTTCACTTTTATAAATAATCCTTCGTTAAAATAACCTAGAAATGAGATCAAAGAATATTAATTCCTACCTGAGATACATTGATGATTTCAATTCTAAGAATTACTTATATGATCATCATATGAAAAATTCCTTAAACATGTAAAGAATGCTTTATTTGGGAATTCTTATAGTGAGTCAATTTAGTAAATTTGTTCAAAATTAATAAGCATCCACATATTTATTTAAGTATCTCCATACTTTAATTTACAAGATTTGCTGCTTTCTTCGTAAAAAAAGAAACACAACATGTGTCAATTTCACAACTCCATCAATATCTAGTCTTAATGGTTCATCGATTAATAATATTTTGATATAATAATTATCTTATAATTATAATTTTATAATAATTATTTTTAAAAAATATATTTATTTTATAAAATTTATAGATAATTATATTGTTATATAAATTATAGTAAAATTAAAAAGTGGCTTTAATTAATATATTATATGAACAAAATATCCAATATCTATTTATAAAACTTAATGGCTACTAAAGCATGCACTAACAAAAAACATATGAATTGTATTGCATAGAAAGATCCATAACAAGTCCATAGGAAAAAAACAAGACCATCATGCTTGCAAAGGGAAGCATAAAAAGCCCCTTTAGGGAAAATGTTTTGTTCACGGCGAAGAGAACAAAAGAGTAGCGAAAACAGTATATGATGTTAGAGGGAAAAAGGCTACTACCCCTGACCCCTGGTATTTATAGAGGAAAGTAGCCAATTGCCAATCCCCATATTGCAGATGACATAAGCCTTAATAGGTGTTATAAGCGGATCAACCGTCAATGACATTTATGAAGAAGCGACAGATACCAACCCATAATAAATAGACAATATTGACAATAATTGTTTCACGAGAATAATCAAAGAAAATTTGAACGCTTAGGTCTTGTTCGGAAGTAACATCTTCATTAATAGAAGAGATAGTGTAAAAAGCCAAAAGACCACGACAGAAGCAAGCAGCGAAAAGTAGGAACAATAAAACTAAAAGGCTCCTGCAAGTTGCGACCTAGACGAAAGGAGCATTTTTATCTAGCACAAGGAAAGCAAGGTTAGAAGGCTGAACCGCACCTTCCCGGCTACACAAGGGGGGAATTTTGTTCTCCCACCAATGGAACTCTGGGTAAGGAAGCACCAACTGGGTATTCTAGACATTGGGAAATAACTTCTCGACATCCATATAACACTGATGGTACGGTCCAACAAGTCGCTTTCCAGAGAAGAATGACACCACACTGGAGCTATCACAAATGATACGATGCTACGTTCCCACCAATAGGGAACGCAAAGAAGATGTTACACAAGAAGAAACAGAAAGAGTTTGGAGAGAGGAGAGAGATGTTTCTGTATGAAATTTTTTGTAGAATTTGAAGAGAGATTGTTCTATATTACATTTCGTGTTTTTCTCTCAATTTACAATAGAGAAAGGGGCTTATTAATCCTATTAGCGGCCCGCTAATAGCGTCATGCAGTGTTATCAAACTAGGCCCGACCTGATTGGTTAGATCAGCGGTTCGACAAAATGACAATTGGATTGGGCCGAGTTAGTGAAAAATCGAATGGTCACTTGAACTGGAGCAGCCAATTGTTTGCGACTCGGATGGTCCAACGACTTGGATAAACTGGATGAAGTCCGATTTTTGAAGGGGCAGAGGACAAATTGTAGTCAAAATGAGACAAGGCGTAAGCTGGAGAAATGTGGCCGTGGACGAGGAGGAGGAGTGAGGTTGTTAGGTGGGGTGCCCCTTTTCATCGTCAGAGAGTATGGACTCCCCTTTCATCCTCAGACCCTAATTATCGATTAGTAAATAATGAACCAAACTTGAAATTAACTGAGGCATTGACCCAAGTTGAATCAATTATTGATCAACGGGTTAGATTAAGCGACTGAGAATTCGGTCCAAATGGATTTGCAGACCAAGATCAATAATTATATGGGGTCACGGAGTCGGTTACAGTTAAAAGAACCAACGGATCTTAAGCGGAGTAGATTAATCACACTAGCGGCCAACGACCCATAACTGCAAAGGACCCCGGTGGAACCGGAATTGATTTAAAACGGAACCCAAACGGAAGAAACAGAAGCAAAGGCAGGCTCCGTGTTTCCTGCTTTCCTTTGTGTCTCTTGTGTTTTTATCAATCCTTTCCGGAAGAGGAAAAATAAAGAAAGACAGAAAAACCAGGATCGAGTTCGGCGGCCTCGTCCTCCCCAAGCAAATGCAGTACTCGGGTCGAATCTCCGAATGATTAGGTACCCCTCCAATCTCAAACTCCGAATTCGATATCACGGATCCTTTTTTTTCTTTCTTTCTTTTTAATTTTTGTTTGGGCTTCCTTCACGACTGTTTAGTGGATATAGACTTTGATGCGACGCCATTTTTCCATTCTTTTCCCCTTTACGTTAACAATTAGAACCAAATTCAGAGGGAGTTTATGTGACTGGGTATGGGTTGAATGGTTTCGATTTGGAATCAAGTAATGATCATCTTGATTTTTTTCTCTTTCGGCTTTTTTTGTTTTTTCTTCTTTTTCAATCTATTGACTTCAATTCTCCAACGGAGATAAAGATAAACTTCAATTGGTGGGTGAACAATGTATATGATTATCAGGGAATTATTGGTACCCCTTGAACTGAAAGATGATTCTTGATGGTAACACACAAACCCATAGATACTGCTGTCTTTGAGATGGTTAAGAACCCTATTTGATGTCGATGTATTTGAACAAGCATCAAACCAGAAGTCCCCCCTTGTGTTCTGGGGTCTGATGAGGTGTCTACAAACACAAAGATAAGATCTCGGAATGACAAATGCAATTTTTAGTGTAATTGCTCTTTTTCGGTAATTCATGATTGTTGTACGAGAATACTGAACTACATCAATGTTGCTTCTACATTTTCTTAATATAAAGGACGAGTACTTGGTGTAAAGGTAACGTTACTCTCTTGACAGTCTCTCTTTGTTGCTTACATCTGACCTTTCCTCGACCCCACATTGTAGGAGCCTCTTGTGCAGTAAGACGCCCTTTTCTTGGTTGAAATTCATTTACATTTGCAATTTGATGAATCAGCAATGATTGCCACCTGGTTTCCTCAAGATGCATGGATTCTCCACCATTGATGGCTTTGTGGAGATAACTGAGTGCTTGGCAGAGATGATTAAGTCCGCAGCAAATGAGCCTTCGGTAGGGCTTTTCTATGTCCAGCAGCATGCACAAAGTGCAGCTCCAAATGTCATCAAGCTCAAAAATAATGTCATGCAAAAGTCACGTGAAACAAATTTGCATAGCGAAGACTTGGAGGACTCTATCACGATGATCAGGTCAATGAAAGAATGTGGTTGTCCGATTGCCAATGGCATGGTTGGAGACATCGGGAAATCTCTAGCAATAATGGCAGCCAAAAGACCAAAAAGAGGGTTAATTCAGAACCCAGCATCAGGTTTACAGACGGGAACATTCAATTGGGGTCACAATGGGGTTTATGCCCAGCGAGATAGCAAGAAAACGAGTAACTATTTTTCAACTATGTTTAAGAAGGCAAAAGAAAGGGCCAGCTATTTCAAGCAGCCACCACTTGATTCAAGGGAATCAACAACATATCAGAATGTGAAGCTAACTTGTTATCCTACTCCCTCAAGTTCAGTTGATTCATCTACTAGTAATAGTTCATCTCTGTTTGATATGGAAGCTCATGAACCACACTTGCCAACTCTGGATACAAATGAGCTGCAAAAGAAAAAAGGCATGTACTTAGAAGAGCAGGTTGAAGTGAACCTGCCTCCTCACAATATGTTGTCAGTATCAGAAGACTATGATGACTTCAAAGCTGATAAAGAAGCCAAACTAGAGGAATGGTTGGGCGGAACCAGTGATAACCTAGATGAATTGCAACAGTGCATGTAGATAGCTGGACTTCCATTTGTTTTTCTTTGGGTTTTCTTTTTCTTTTTCTTTTTTCATTTTTTCTCGACAACGTTGCACACCTGAGAAATCTTTGTTCAATTCGTTGTTTGTCATGGACTTATATCTTTGTAGACCAACTTTCTGCACCCAGAAATCTTATTATCCTACAAGGCTTCAATATCTCAGGATTTTTTGTCCATTTACTGTCATTCTTTCGGTAGGAATAGAGGCAAGTCTTCTGCAGCTATTCTCCCTGTGAGTTTTTCGTTGGCCATTTCTTGGCCTCTAATTACTGTAGTGATGTCGAATGGAAAAAACAAAGGTCTGTTAGGCCTAACACCAATTAGTTTGGTAATGTGGCACATGTGAGTTAGAATAGTTTGTCATTAATTTCATGTTACCTTCTAGCTGATGGTCTCATTTTTCAAGACGGAGGAGTCCAAATTTGTCAAAAAGTTTTATGTTTCTGCCGCTATTTCAGCCTGAGCAAGTGTTTGACTCCTTATTTTTTTGGAGTTATATTTTAAAATAATTAAAATAAATATAAATATTATTTTTGGTCGAAAAAACCTAAAAGAGAGCCGGTGCTAAAAAGAAAAATAAGGTTGACAAAAAAGAGAGGAAAAGAGAGAGACTGACAAAAGAGAGAAAGGAAAAAGTAGAGAAAGGAAAAAGTAGTTTTTTTTTGATATTATATTTGAGAAATGATATTATTGTCTTATTAATTTAAAATTTAGATAATTAATAAATAATATTTAATTTTTATTTTTAAATGATAGAAATTATATTTTAAATATAATAAATTTTATCTTTTTTTAATTTTTATAAATTGATATTGCAAGTGATTTTTTACATATAATTTTGATAAATTATATAAATAGAAAATTATTTGTAATCTGATTAAATTAATTTTTAATTAGTAATTGGAAAACATATATATATTATTTATAGATGGTTGGATTGAATTTTTGTGAACTATAAAAACAGATTTTCTGTTAGAACCAAGATCTTTTAATTCTGGTAATTTTCTATTTTTTCATTTGTATCAAAGTTAGTAAATCATATAAATAATTATTGACTTGTATTCCAATTGAACTAAAATTTAAATAGCTGATAGGAGACATTTAGGAGTTTATATTGAATAGTTAGATTATTATTTTGACATCTACTTATTAAGTTGTAGTTAATAATATGTGATTGATTTATTTTACTCAATTTATTAGTCTCTCATTTAGTACAAATTAAATTTTATTCAATTTATTTAATATAATTAAAATTATATACTTTTATTATATTCACTTGATTATAGTGAAATTGATTTATGACTCGAAATGTCCTGTAATTTTTTTCTTTTTTTGATTTAGAGAAATTTTTTATATAAAAATTGGTGTTCTCTTTTATAATTTATTTCTATTATTATTTTTATTATTTAATTATCTTTTTACATGTTAAACTAAGTGAAAAAAGTTTATTGGTTATTTATACAAAACATATATTGATTTTTATGAGAGTGTGTGGGAGATTTGATAACTGATATCTTCTTTTATTGCAATGCAAAACATTATCATTTCGATCTATTTTTTTACCTTAAAAGAGTAATAATAATAATAATAATAATAATAAACGGAATGTGGGACTAGGTATTAAGCACCAATGTTAAATATAATCACGCTGTGGCTTCTCTCAGTGGCGACAGGTTTATTCATCTGGCAGGGAGTTCAAGTATAATATGCTAGGGAAATGCTAGAATATGTTCATGGGAAGGGCAATAAATCCCTTTCCTTGGGTAGGGGAGAAGAGCTGGTTGAGCAATGTAAGTAGGATAGTGCTGTCCACACATCACTGTTGAAAAATTTGATGAATATGATGTTGGTACCTGCCACTAAATCAACACTGATAATGACTTGATCTGACAAAAAAAAAAAAAAGGAAGAAAACATAAACACAAAAACAAGCTATAAGCACAGGTTTGCTAGCAGCTGATAATACTAACAAGCTTAATCCTATGGTTAGAGGTTGTTTGTACACATTTAAAAGCTTGCCAAATCATAATGTTTTACTTACATATTACAGTTAAATTTGCAATCGCTAAATGTTTGCTTGCTCAAGTGAACATTCAAGCATTTGAAGAATGAATATATGGAAGACTTACTAACAAGCCTAGTGGTCCTGATTCTGGAGGACCATTGATCATCCTCTGAGATGAAGAAGAAAAAGGGTTTGGCCTAAACAGATGCTCATATATTGCCATGATCAAAAACATTGAAATTAGTATAGCAGTTGCAACAAAGCCAGAAGAGATGGAACTCACGTATGTCCCAAAATTTATCCATTATACTTTCGGTTGACAACTCCTGATTGAGACAGGTCAGGTTCCAAACTTGTGTTATTGTTCCGTGGCTTCGATCTCTCAGAATTGAGGTTAGTCATAGAACTTTATCTTCCACTTCTCCATTAGCTGCATTTTTTTTTTCGAAAACAAAAAACCCGAAGCATCTTCTATTGTTCCTGGTCTAGCCAATTATCGTATTGCTCTGATGTCTGAACCGCAAAAGACAAACTCAAGTGTGAATAGTGTATTCACATATGGGTTCAAGTTTCCTCCGAGAGACTCGCTTTGATCAATGCAGTCAGTCATTGAACCTGACATTAGTTAACATGGAAGATGTAAAATTAAAAGGTTATGATCATAGTTATGCTCAACGACCTCTAAAAATTAACAATAAACTCTTTACTAAGAAAATGTATATTTCTTGCAATTTATGTGATATTACTGTATTAAATAGTATTTTGTTTATAGTTTAAAAACTTATTATTAGAATCAATGAAGAATAGTCTATTTTTCAGATAATAAGAAATCGAGTACACTTCATCTGCTCTTTAAAAGCATTTATAAAAAAATGTTTTTATTAATTCAAACAGTTTTTTACACATTTTCAGTAATATATATCTATAGTGGGGAGGCAGTTTTAACTCTCTTTAACTTATCTTTTAACGGCTTGGGTCAACCCATCATAAGCGGGCTGACTCATTCCAATAATACTTTTCTTTTTCACTTACACATGATTGGTTAGAAATGGATTATATGAATTGCAAGTACACCTGTACTTCATAGTATATTCTATATACTTGTTAAAAATATATAGTTGCTACAACCCAAAAAAAAAATGTGAACTTTATTATAAAAAAATATGTCTCACTATATTCTAGATGTATTTTGTTACATCAATTTCAATTCACCATACCTCTTTTAGGCTGAGTTAGATTTTTTTTTCCTCATATATATTCATAATTATATTTCATTAATCATAAATAAACATTATTGGTTAACTAATAAATACATATGAAAGATATCAAACAATAATAGCCTTCTTTTCATATTCATGTTCCTTGATTACAATACAATGTTTTCCTCAATACATTTAAAAAAAAAGTTGAATCATTTTTGATTGTATATAGTATACTAAAGTAGCAAATATCATATTGTAACCCTAAAACAAAGTCAAAAGTCATATAAAACACAATTTTGAGATAATAATACCTTAAGAGACTTACGCAATGAAAAGGTAGAAATTGATTCTTTTATTTCCCTTATAGGTCAAATAATATATGTGTTATAAAACACGTGTTATGATGATTATTCTTCATATGGAGCATATGTCATTCCATTCATCTTTCTTATAATATCACCATACAGATCTTATTTCAATCACTCTCAAGTGTTTAACATGAATTCTTTAAGTGATCTCACTTATGAGTGTCAATTTAAGATCTTACATTTGACTTTCAACAGATTCTATAGAGAGTGAGATTTTATTTTAATCCTTACTCATTTTAGCCTTATTTGAACTTCTTAAGGTGACCATCTTCATATACATAGAATTTTGCTCACAGATGGTCTCATCTTTATAAGCTCTCTCAACATTAAAGGCAATTGTTCATGTGAGTGGACTTATATTAACCTATTTAACATACTTTTACTTTTCTCATAAAAAGAACTTATACTAGGATTGATCTCATATTAAACTCATTGTATAACAATCAATACATGAGATTATATAGCTAATATACGTGTAATAAGAAATAGACTCTTTAATTATATAACAACATGCCACAATGTATAACAACACATTAAATTTTACAAAGTCCTAGAGACTTAATATATGACAAAAATACATCTCTTGGTATTGGTTTAATTAGTGAATTTAAAATGTATTGCAAAGTCATATCCTTTTATAACATAATGTCTCTTATAAAATTATACTTGGTGTCAATGTATTTGGTTCTACAATAATAATTAAATTTTTTTTACATATGCAATAACCATCTAACTATCACAATACAATGTGACTAAATTCTATTAATCATAACACACTCCCAGATGTTCCAAAAATCTCTTAATCTAAACAACTTCCTGCATTACAGTTAAGAAAGTTACAAATTCTTCCTCTATCATTGATAAGGTAATATAGGTTTACTTCTTACTAGTACATGATATGGTGTCATCATTTAATAAGAACATATATCTTGATGTAGATTTATGTTCGTTTATATCTCCTTCCTAATTGACATTTAAATAATCAATTAGTTATAAATCATTTTCTTGATAATATAAAGAATAATTTACAGTGCCCTTGAGGTATTAAGGTATTCACTTCATAACTTGCTAATGTGCTTTTCCTAGATTTGATTGGTATTGACTCGCCAACTCGCCAATCACATAACATAACAAATGTCAGGGCATGTAAACATTGTAACATACATTAGACTACCCATTACATTGGAATGAGGCACATTCTTCATGTTTTTGTACTCTTGTAATGTTTTAAGACACATTTTAAGGCTCAGGCCATTACCTTTAGTAATGGGAGTGTTAATGGATTTACAACTTTCTATTTTAAATCACTTAAGAATTTTTTAAATATAAGACTTTTGTGATAGAGTTAAGAGTCTTTTGAAATGATCTTTATAGATCTTTACTCCTAATATGTAAATCATCTTACCTATATCCTTCATTTTAAAATTAGAGAACAACTATTTCTTAATGGTAATAACATACTCCTTATCATTTCTAACTAGTAGAATGTAATCTATATATAGAGATAAAATTACAAACTTCTTTTCAAATCTTTTAACATACATACAATGATCCTTATCAATCATTGTGAAGTCATATAAGATTATTACATGATGGAATCTTAAATACCATTACCTAGATGATTGTTTTAGGCCATAAATTGATCTTTGGAGTGTACAAATTTTATTCTCTTAGTCTTAAACAATATAACTTATAGATTATTCCATATAAATTTCTTCGTCTAGCTCTTTATTGAGAAAAGTAGTTTTAACATTCATTTGATACAATAGCTAGTATCAGGTGAATTAAGATAAACTTTACTATTGATGAAAAAGTTTTATCATATTCTCTACCTTCTTATTAAGCATAACCTTTCACCATTAAACGAGTTTTATGCCTTTCTATGGATCCATTTTCCTTGCACTTAATTTTGAAAATCCATTTGTTCATAATAGCTTTATGTCATTGGGGTAAATTTACCAAGTCCCAAACTTGGTTAGATTTCATGGATTCCATTTCTTCTTCCATTGCTTTCGTCTATTGTTCTATAGCAAGGTATGAGAGAGCATCAATTATTGTTTTAGACTCTTTCTCATCATGAGAGACAATCATAAAAGTTTCTCCTTTAATCTCAAAACAACGATGTAGGATACTTACAATATAGTACTCCCATTTGAATTGATAACTTGAGACATTTCCTTATCCATTTCAGTTAGTGAGTTTGGTGCGTTATAGCCATTTAAATCACTTATCTTATAGAGATAAAAATCCTTATGATTATCACATATATTAGGAAATTGTTCTTTAAGAATGTGACTTCCATTAGCTTATTCACTAATAAACACATATTCTTTGGAGTGTTCATAGTATCTTATAAAGATACATTTTTTTTCCTCTTGGACCTAATTTCTCATATTTATAAGATGGATTATGAATATAAGCTGTTGACCCTCATATTGATAAATTACTCAAGTTAGATTGTCATCCTAACTATAATTTATATGGTGTGGAAGTAACATATCTAGAGGGTACGTGGTAAAGTACATACACAGCTGTCTATAAAATATCACCCTAATAATTTATTGAGAGATTTGCTTGTACCATCATAGACTTAACTATCTTTAATAGGGTTTTATTTCGTTTCTTTACAATACCATTTTGTTATAGAGTTTGTAGAATAATTAGTTGTCTAACTACACCTTTTTCATTACATAATTCCTTGAATTGTTTAGAGAGATATTTATGTCCTCAATTAGTTCTTAGGATTTTAATTCTTTTATCTAACTAATTCTTTACCATACATAAATATTTTTTTAAAACATTCTAATGTTTTAGATTTATGAGGGATTAGATAAATATAACCATAACGCATATAATCATCTATGAAAGTAATGAAATATGAAGCACTATGCCTTGCCCTCACACTCATTGGACTATATATGTCAAAATGGAATAATTGCAATGGAAATTTGACAACAACCTTGTGAAATGGTTTTTTAATTGCTCTTCCTGCTAGAAAGTGTTGACAGATCGACAATTCAATTTGAGTTAGTGAGCCTAAAAGGCCCCTTTGAGCTAATTTATTCATTCTCTTTTGCCCAACATGTCTTAGTCTATCATACTAGATATTTACATCTATAACATTATTATTGGCTGATGTAATAATAGAAAAGCAACTATGATAAATGTTAAATACACCATAGTTAATATTCAACCTAAACAAACCATCTAATAGATATTTACAACCAAAAAAGAAGTGTTATCATAAATATTTACAATACAACCTTTAAAAATAAGTTTATAGCCTAAACACAAAAAAAAATAGGAATAAAAACAAGATTCTATCAAATTTTAGGTGCATAAAGAACATCATGAAGTAGGAGGGTCCAACCATCTCATATTTTTAATTTGTGAGTGCCAATCCCCTTGACTTTTACCCTTATGTTCTCAACATGTACCCATCTTGAACCAACTCTAATTCGACGAGACTCTCTATATATATATATTTCTAGATCTTTAGCTACATAGTTTATAGCCTGTGTGTCTATAATCAACAAAGGATCAAATTTTGCAAGTAATATTGACCTATCAAGATTAGCTAAACAATGAGAAGTAAGAGTAAATGATACCTTTTTTTTGCTCAATGCATTCACAAATAAAATAATTTAGTTTGTTATAGTTATAGCATGCCATTTTGGTCTTATCCTTTTTCTTGACACCATATCTCTTATAATAGTCATTTTTGCTTTTTTATGGTTATCCATTCCTTTTTCCTTTCTTATGATGTTTATAATGCCATATGTGTTTTGAACCAGAAATAGTCTTTGAACTAGTCTTAACTTTAGCCACATTTACTTTTCCATGCCTTAAAGGCCTCTTGGTCTTGCTTCTACTAAGTTGAGGAACCCTTCCTAGGGTCTACCATGACATGGTTGATGGCTTATAGTATTTTATGCTCTTTAAAGATATATTGAATCTTATGATACTAAATGTCATAGTTTTCACTATTTGACTTGTCCTCTTTATTAATCTCATTAACAATATTCTTTATAACTATGGTTACAACTTGGAGACATTTATCGAAGAGTAGTATTAGCACTTTTAACTATTCATTTTTGCACCAATATTAAAATAGATTAACAATCCTCTAAGATTAGTTAAAGAGTCAAAAGTTCACAATGTTCCCAATCATCTTCTTTCACAGTAATACTAGATTATTTTAATTGATCTCAATTTGTGCAAAATTTAAGTTCTTAAGTAAAGATTATGAGAATTTTACCAACCTAACAACTCTCACTTTTAATTAATTTATCATGTATGCTAAATATATGTGTTAAGCATTGAAGATAATTATTAAACATATATAACAACATAATAGACATGTACAATAAATTTTTACATGCATGACAATAAATATAAAAACACATAATATCAAATATAGAACAATACTACAATAATATCATCCATCATAACTGAGGCTTAAACATTTATTCTTTATTTACATATGGCTTAGAAAAGGTAAAAAGCTTAAAATAGGGAACTGCTAACTAGTGAAATCTTATCCTTTTTGACATCTCAGATAATCTTAGGTCCAACTCTTAAAAGCCATGAACCAATCTCTATTTTTCCAAAGTGGATATGCCTTACAACTTAAGGATTAGGATCAATCAACAACATAGCAGAACACCTTATAACATGCTTAATATAATGCTTTTATGCTTTCTTGAGGCATCCTCTAGGTTAGCATACCACTTAATATTCCGTTTAGTGTTCTAACTCATGGCACACCTAAACCCTCCAAAAAATCATCAATGACTTGAGCATAATATCAATCTTTACCACTTTTTTAAACCTTTTAGTCATTGAGGTTTCAAGATGATTGATTATGAATTTCATATATTTGACATGTTCCATAAGCTCCTCATCATTTTCCATTTTGCATTCTTTAAAAGTGCAAAAAAAATTTTGTTGGGTATGTAGGTTTTTTAGTTCTTCAAGGAACTCAAAATTCATTCTTTTAAGGTGCTCTCTAATATTCCTTTTAGTTGGAGTTCGCATCATACAAGACATATTTATTCTTACATAAAACTAAAAAGATACTAGAAATTACTAACATAAAAAATAATTTTATAATATACTAATTTTTTAAAATATAATATTAGAATCTTATAGAGTACAAAATTAGAAAAATTGTGGTGCAAATTTCATATTTTGCTAATATTCCTACTAATTATTATGAATTTTTAAAGAAATAATTCATTTTTAGAAAAATTAGAAAACAACATTAAATGATAGATTCTTATTAACGAATATATGACACATTGCATTCTCTAATTAGTTAGTTAAATATGAGGTTAGAATGACCATTTTTAACTTTACTCAAGTTCATTGCATGTAATCTTCTTAAGGGTAGTTATCATGTGTATTAGTGATCTTCCCCACACCTAATTAGCCAAATAGACTCTTTATTTCACTCATTTTTCCAAAAAGTGCATTGCACTTACCATTATTTGGATCTCTAGTGATTATGAAAATTTGACATACAACATAATTTAACCTCATTAATTTATTAGTATAGTTGGTTTTCAAAAATAATATATAAAAATATATGTTTGAAAAAAATATCTAAATACATGACATTGAAATTGATTTTGAGAACTATTTTATTGCTTTTAAAATTTCAAATTCAATTTAAAACTTTGAAGCATAATTGCTTTTAATTGGCATATCCAAAATTAACATATAATATATGATTGAAAAGCATATAACAAGTACTTTTTATACACGTAAAGTTTGTGTCATGAAATTGCCATTTTCAATGTTAATTTTGAAAAAATAATGTATGACAAGAAAAATATTTTTCATATAGAATATACAACTAAAAAATGAAATTTTTATAACATGTTGTACAATTTTATATTTCATTGCATGCAGAATTTCATAAAAAGTTAACAATTTATGTAAGAGAAATAAATTTCTTAACATATTAGCCCAAAATATACATGAAAATTACATATAAAATGATGAAAAAAAAAACTTAAACAACAATTTTCATTCTCTTTTTAATGGAAAAATCAATTTAGGAAGGCTATGATAATAATGTAAGATTAAAAGGATAGGATTATAGTTACCTTTAATGACCTTTAGAAGTTAGTAGTCACTTAATCACCAACAAATCAAATCTTTCTTGTGATCTAAGTGATATCATTATATCAGATATCACCTTTTTCACAATTCAAGAACCTCTTACTATAAGAATCAATGAAGATAGTATTCTCTATTTTTTAGAGGGTAAGAAATTGATCAGTTTCATTTGTTTTTTGAAAGCATCTAGAAAAAATGTTTTTATTAACATAGATGGTTTTCTACACATTTTTAGTAATGTGTATCGATAATGGGGAGAAGGTTTTAACTCCATTCAAGTTCCCTTTAATGAATTAGGTCAGTCTATCATAGGTGGGTTGACCCTAGCCATTAATATTTACAAAAGATAATATCAAAATTTCATAAATGTTTCAAAATAACAGTATTTTTGTGAACTTATATAAAACAAAAATTGGTGAAACATTCATAAAAAAAAAAATGATACAACTAAAAAATGAAATTTTTATAGCATGTTGCACAATTTTATATTTCATTGCATGCAGAATTTCATAAAAAGTTAACAATTTATGTAAGAGAAATAAATTTCTTAACATATTAGCCCAAAATATACATGAAAATTACATATAAAATAATGAAAAAAAAACTTAAACAACAATTTTCATACTCTTTTTAATGGCAAAATCAATTTAGGAAGGCTCTGATAATAATGTAAAATTAAAAGGATAGGATTATAATTACCTTTAATGACCTCTAGAAGTTAGTAGTAACCTAATCACCAACAAATCAAATCTTTCTTGTGATCTAAGTGATATCGCTATATTAGATATCACCTTCTTCACAGTTCAAGAACCTCTTACTATAAGAATCAATGAAGAATATGTATTCTCTATTTTTTAGAGGGTAAGAAATTGATCAGTTTTCATTTGTTTTTTGAAAGCATCTAGAAAAAATGTTTTTATTAACATAGGTGGTTTTCTACACATTTTTAGTAATGTGTATTGATAATGGGGAGAAGGTTTTAACTCTATTCAACTTCCCTTTAATGAATTAGGTCAGTCTATCATAGGTGGGTTGACCCTAGCCATTAATATTTACAAAAGATAATATCAAAATTTCATAAATGTTTCAAAATAATAGTATTTTTGTGAACTTATATAAAACAAAAATTGGTGAAACATTCATAAAAAAACAAAAATGAGTTTATTCTTAAAAAATTTTAGCCATATGCATAAAATGGCAAAGAATTCTTGATGACATTATTTGCTACCATTCAACATAAAAGAACATTTTTGTGTCTTTAACTAATATGATTTCTATATTTTCATCTTTTATTGTACAGAAACAAAAGCAATTAAAAAATTCCTTTTTGAAGTTTTCAATTTGCAATGTAGGCAAGGAATAAATGATAGTGGGATAAATAAGGAAGAATCACCAATTTAGCTTAGGAAGGATATCAAGCTGGTGATTTATTGATATCTAGTGATGAAAAAAATTGATATTTTCATTTTTAGAGCATTAATCTCTCTAAGATGAGTCTAAAACTAAAAAGGAAACTTTTAGAAATTCATCAGTATTACCTTGTAGAAGGAAAAAGGATCCATGCAATAACAAGTGCCTACAACATTACGAGAGGATCATTCTAATAATTGATGGATTTTACAAATGAAGAACAAACCCTGTAGAAATGGTGGTAATTTTGCCACTTTATGTTTCAAGTAGTAATGATAGACAAATGTTGCTTTAGGAAATTTTTAGTTTAATTTAATCTTGATTCTAAATAGTCTAACTAGATATCATAAAACGAAATCTAAATTAACAAAGAAAGAATATTTTATTTCGCTTTTCTTTTTGATGAGAAAGAGAGAGAGAGAAAGTGTAAATCCAAAAAACATAATTGTTAATTTCATAAACTTAATTGACTAATACATGATATATTTACATGCACACAAAGGGAATGAAGATGTGAATATAATGTTTTTCTTATAATATGGTACAATAATTAAGATCTACATGTTGATCATAGCTATATATAGTGCAAATAAACCAATCAAATCATTAGCAGTTGGCAAGCATTTTGTTTTTGATAGGGACTAAATTAAATCCTTGAAACTTTTGAACTTGGTCCCTTTTAGGTCCATCACTTATGAGTTTGCTTGAATCTCAATATTCACTAGCACAATTGAAGCCTTAGGCATTATGGTCCTACCACACCTATTGTTAGCATTTAAATGCTTATGTCAACATAAAGACTTGCCAAGCTGAGTGTCCTTCTAGGCCCTAGAAATATAAGAACCCTTAATCTCCATAAGCTAAGTCTCTCATCTTCCTTTTTCCATTTAGCTCTCTTACTTTATACTCTCTTGATTCCTTAGCTTCTTACTAATCTAAGTATTGGAGTATTAGTACCCAGTTCTAACCCGATATCCTTTAGCCTCCTTTTTTCCTTGTAAGTGTTGAACTTTAATTACCTGCCCAAAAATTCTCATCAATTTTGGTCATAAGAAGTAAAAGCACACATTATCTAAGTCTTAAGATCTTGTAGCTTAGGTGCCATGTAAATACAATTCAACCACACTTTTCAATCAATAATTTCAACTATGTAGTTAAGCCCAGAGAATGTTATACTTTAATAGAAAATGTAAAGAGGAAGTTATATGTGTTAGTATATCCTTTTAGTAATTAATGTGTTGGTTACTATTTTTAATATCTATTCGATATTCTATGCATATTGATTAATTAAAGGTATTCTTTGTCTTTAGGATTATTTATACATGTAATATAATTATCGATAAACTCTAAAAATAAAGTTTATAAATAAATATACTTTACAAAAGTAATTATGAAGAGATCATAATTATTAAATAGTTATTACATTAAAGTATTATTTTTAACCACTCCTGATTGATACACCATCAAAACAAGATATTGATGGAGCCATGAAAGTGTCATATGTTATATTTCTTTCTTATGAACAAAGCAATCAATTTTATAAATTTAAGTATAAAGATAATTGAATAAACATGTGGCTACTTGTTAGTTAAATAAATTCACTGAAGTAACTTACTACGAGAATTCCTAGATAGAACATTACTTGTGTATCTAAATAATTTCTCATATAACGATCACATAAGTGATTTTTAGACTTGACATCACTAAGGTATGATATGCTTTGATATCATCTATGGGTTATATTAATTGAGGATCATTTATAGGGTTGAATGTTAGACATATCATGAATTATGTAGAAATAGTTAAATGATTAATAAATGGTTTATCATTTTAAAGTAATCATGGGAAAATATTTTATTTATTCTTAATAAGTATTGATTCAATAAATCCTTACACAAGGTTGAAGATGATTCATAAGGAGTTATGATCTCATTTATGGAGTCAATATCATATAAATATTTGATAACTAATATAATTGAAAAATATATAGTAGACACAAATTTCATACTCTATATCCAAATGAAATATTAGTATGACAATAAGATCTAGTGCCTACTTTGAATGTCTTGATATTTAGGTAGTTAAGATAGATGACTAGATGTCACTCTTGATTGATGAATATAAATTGATTAATTAGATGATTAATGGTAAACTAAATATGTTTAATTTATCTAATCCTTTGAATTTATAATCTATATTCATTGTCAAGATGTTAAGATCCTAATGAATTACACACATAAGGAAATTTGAGTAAATATAAAATAAAGATCAACTTTGATTTGATTGATAAGTTTAAGAAATTTATGTGGTCAAATATGTTATGTTTGAAAATAAAGAGAATAAATTGTAATTTACTGTAAATTTACTATAAATTTACATAAGTGTCCTTAATAAAGTTTAGGAGTCTTTATAAATAATCTATTAAATGGCCAACGAACACACCTTTAGAATATTAAGGTTACTAGCCTTACTCCTCTCACTTTCCTTAAAAGGGTTTTAGGCTATGAAAGAGTTAAATCCTTATTATTTGTGTATATTACTATTAAAACACATACATTTGGATGATGATAGTTTACAACTACTTGCCAATTAGGCTTGAAAGAGAAGAAAAATTGATGATTTGCAACAATTTGCCTATTAGACCTACAAGAGAAGAAAAATTGAAAATTACTTAAAAAATAATTCTTCTTTTAGAATAGATCATAATTTTATTTAGCAAGAAATCAATATGCTTTTAGCAATCAAAATTTAAATTTTTATTTTGCTAAGTATTTATATGATTACTAATAATATGGTAATCTTAAGTAGTATAGGTTTGCTTTTTTGGTTATTAATGTTCATGATCTTAATGCCTAAGTTATTATATTTTATACCTTGTATCAAGAAACATACTTTAAGAAATCAAAGTATGGGCCTTCATGTCTTTAGAGTTAAATATAATAGTGGCCTATTGGTGCTTTAAAAGGTTGTCATCTTATGATTTATCTACTGCTTCATTAGTTATGAACTAGTAAATAATTAAATGCACCGAGTTACCAAGTCCCACATTAGGTCAGATATATGCAACTTTATGTTTACTTTTACAAAGACACTAGCTTTGTCATATTTGAACCTGACTAATTTTGTGAATTCAAGTATTGCCATATAATAAGGTTGTGGTTTTGAGAGATTTTGGGTTTTAAAGTACCATCTCAGGGGGAAAATCCTAAGGATGGTGTTTAATGGATTCTTATCATAGAATCTTATTTCAATGGGAAAATATTTTGGGAATGTGGCTTAATCTAATAAATAGAAGAGATTTTTGTGGTTTTCATAATTTTTGAAAAGGAAGTAAAGGCTAAGTTTTTTTAGTTAAGCATTTTATTTATATTTTCCTCATAGAGTTCCTATAGGATAGATAGACCTTGAAGTGTTATAAGAACATTTAGGGTTTTGCATATGGTGTCCATCCATTTATGGATCTAAAGTTGGTTATTAGAAGTTTTAGAAGATTGAGCTTCTTGGTCTTTGAGTTGTTCAATCTAGGTTTTTATAGGTTGTGCTAAAATAATAAGTTTTGGAGTAGTTTTTATTTTGGATTGAGTTAAGGTCATAGGTTTTAGGGTAGAGGTTGAGCTTTTTACTGAGTTTTGGATGGGGTTTTTCCTTCATTCTTGGATTTCCTAGGCATTTCTATTTTGGAGGAATTCTTGAGTTAAGAAATTTGCAATATAATTGTTTTCTCCTTTTATGTACTTAATTTGAAAATAAAAAATAGAAAGTATCACTTGCCATTAGACAAAAATATGTTTTGATGCAATGTTTTGAACATCTTTTTGTAAAACCTCTTTTGTAGATTTGCATTCAATGTGTAAAAGGAATTTTTGATTGAATAAATCATTTTGAAATTTTGTAATGAACATGGAAATGAATAAAAGTGCTTTTATCATGGTTGTATAATTGTTTTGGCAATTATTCTAGTGTGTAGATGCAAATTGTACAATCTGCTCCTTATCATCTTTCAATTGTTTAAGGATATCTCCATACTTTAAATTAGAGACATTAGTTTATACTATTTTTGGAACTAATGGCTAATAAGATCAATGTAAAGGATTTCTTTGATCATGGTTTTGATTTGTGGGACTAAAGTAGTGTATTAAGGGGTTAGGGAGAAGGATATTTCTTAAGGCAATCATGTAAGGGTTTTGCAATATGATTTATATTAGGGACAAAGTCCAAGATATATTTGAAGCTTCCTAAGAATGTTTGGAGTTGTGATTTTTTCAGGAAATTTATCAACAAAAGAGAAGGCTTTTTTTAATAAGGGTAATAGTTCCATGAAAAATTTGGTGTGAAAAAAAGATATTTTAAATTGAGATATTACAAGTTTATTATGTTTAATAACATAGAAAAACATTTGTAAATGTTTATAATACTGTTCAATAGATTTTGAAAGAATTAAAACATCATTAATATGAATAAGATAAAATTTTAAATATAGTTGAAAAATTCCATTTATAATTCTTTGAAATTCTAAAGAGACATTTGTCAAACCAAATGACATAACGTTCCCTTCATATTGTCCAAAAGGAACAATGAAGGCAATTTTGTATTCATCTTTTGGGTCAATTTGAATTTTCCAAAATCTAGATTTTATGTCGAATTTAGAAAAAAAGATAGGTAGAATGGAGTTTTTGTAACAAATCTTTTTTGTTGGGAATATGGTACCCAATCTACTTAAGGGTTTTTTTTTGGGGGGGTTTATAGTTGATAACTAACTTGGAGTGCCTCTTTTGAATTTTGCTAACTTGTTGACATAGAAACCAGCATATGACTAAGGTGATCTAGATTTGAAAATAAGTTTCTTGGATTTTAAATCTTAAATCTCTTTTCTATAATAACTTTCTAGTTTTGCGTTCATTTGGATGGGTCAAGCTTTCATAGGATTTTTTTTTTCATTAAAATGTAAGGTAAATCAATTATATGTTATTTCCTATTCCAAAAAGCATTTGGAAGTTCAGAAGAAAGTTCATTTTGGAGGGTTTGTTTGAAAGCAGAGAATTTTTCTATAATTGTTGGGTCTTGTAATTGGTTTTGGATTCTTTGGAGAGAGATCTTTTTACAAACAAAGAAGGTTTTGTTCTTTGACTTGAATGAGGGTATGGATTTTGTTCTCATAAATAGAATGGGCTTTTATGAGGTTTAAATTTTTAATTTTTGGAGCTTCAAAAAAAGGAAAATGCAACCTTTAAGACTTTGCTTTGAAAGTAATACCATCCCAATTCACAGTATAAGGTGTAATGAGGTATATGAATAATGTTCCTAAAATCACTATGTGATGCATATTTTCAACTAGAATAAAAGTTCCAATTTGAAAATGTTGATTTTGAATGAAAGCAATAATTTTGTTTGTAATGGTCATTTTTATATTATTTGTAGCTAAAAGTTTTGTATTGATTTTTTCATGAAAATAAGTTAGTAGAATTCCTTGTTTGAAACAATTCAAATCTACACAAGTATCCAATTTGAAATCATTTAAAAAAAAAAACTAAAGTGATCTTTATCTTGATAAAACTAAAGTGGTTTTGGTTTCATGTTTCTAAAAGGTTCTAAGAAGAGTTTTCAAGTACTTTTTTTGTAAGCTAGGGTTGGTAATATATTTGATGAGGTATACTAGGGTTTGCTAGTCTTTTGTAAACATATTGATTTCTTTGGGTTTTCATTCAATTTTTAAAGATGAGGTTTGAACTTGATTTGTTTGAAGGGGTTTTTCATTTGAATAATCATAAAGAAGGTCAGACTTAAAATTGGAACTAAAAATGTTTTGGAGTATAGCTTTTAATTTGGAAATGGTTTTTGGTTTCAAATGTAATTTTTTGGATTTTTTGGTTGAGTTTGCAATATTTGGATATGTGTCATTTCTTTTGAGACTTGTTGTAGGTAATATCCTTAAGAGGGGTTTTAGATGCAAAAGGTTTTGATTCTGGCTTTGACTTGGATGTTTTGGTTTTCTTAGGTTTATTGTAATAGGTTTGTTCATTTGTTTCTTTGTGTGATTTTTTGAAAGTATAATAAGATTAGATGTAAACTTCTTCCTACTAGGTTTTGAAGGTTTTGGAATTCCTAGATTGAAATGCTGACAGAAGGTTCCAACTTCAAAATGGGATTATTTCATTACCCATTTGAGGTGTTTTTGAAATTTAAGATCTTTGTAGATTTTAAATCGTTATTGCTAGGTAAAGTTAATCAATTATCCATAAGTTAATCAATCATAAGTAATAGAGTTTCCATAAGTGGTTGAAAAATTGTGTTTGGTTTTTTCTCCTAACAAGGTTAAGAGTCTTACATGGAATTTTTCTTTCTAGAGGGGTTGATTGAAATCTTCTCTAAGCATGACTTTTGTAAGAAAAGTATTTTTGTAGTTTTGGAACTCATTATGTTTCTTACATCTAAGGTTTGTAAGTAACTCAACATTTTTGTCTTTAAAATGTGAGAGATCTTCTATGAAATGTAAGGAAATGGTCAAAATAAGATAAGTTACAACATCTTTTATAATGTTACTCGAACTATTGAGTATGATTATGTTATCTTTTATGGTTTGTATGGCTCTAAGGATTTGGTTTTGCTATTCATTAGTAAGATGATAATTCCACTAACCTTTAGGTTGTCCTAAGAATCTTGCTATCAATTAAGATATTAATTGAACCCAATCTAACAGTAAGTTTTAATTCTACTTACACCATCATAATATGGTTAAATTTATACTTTTGTTGATACAAGCTAATAAGCTCCTAAGATAGCAAAAATAAATAATTATAACCTTTAGTTAAGTGTAAAGCTTCCTTAACAATTTAATGACATAATTGACCTTAGAAAAGAAACTTCTTATAAACTTAGGAAGATGATAAAGAGGGGAAAGTCTAATTTTGTAAATAATTATTATTTAAATTTTCACTAATTACTATTTCATTAATTCTATTCCCAGAAAAACTATTACTTCTAAATAATCGATTAGGTCTTAACTTATCCATACCTCACCATATCACTGTCAATGTCTTAAGCCATAACCCTATATGCCTATACATGGCTAATTTATGTACAAAGGCAGTGCGACTTAAGGTTTAAGTAATGAGACACTAATAAGTTTAAACTTTTAACTATTTATAAAATCAACATTCCTTTAGGTTTATGGCTCTGATACCATTCCTTTCTTGGCAACACAAGATCATACATATAGACATATAGATACAGGGATATATATAAACTAATTTAAATTCATTGATATAAAAGAAGACAATAAAAAAAAAAGCAGAATATTTATAAAAAATAAATCTTTCATTAAACACCAAAAGTCATTATAAACAATTGTTACAAAGAAAAGAGAAGGAGAGAGTCATAACCATAATGAGAGGAATCCACTTTTTCAAAATGGAATGCTTAATTATTTTCCATTATCCTCCACTTTTACTAAAGTAGTTTTTATTAAAGCTGACCCATGACATTTTGTCCACTAAAAGTTGTTTATCCTTTTCTCTTTACAATTCATATAAGTTATAGGAATCTTACATAATATCATTATTGAGTTGCTTTTAACGACTTTTACCTTGGTTGACTTGGGTGTCTTTATCTAGTTAAATCATTTTTAATAACCTTTCTTTTAATACAAACTCCATTAAAGTCTTTAGTATCTCTTTGAGGTTAATAGGAGAGGGCTTTGGTGGTGGAGCCTTGCATCCATTTATACAAATGACTCCTTTTCCTATGTAGACTCTATCATCAAAAGAGTCAAAATTTTCCCACCATCGGATATTAACCTGTCTTACTAGCCATGGAACATGTCTAATGTCAACATTTAAGATATAAACTTGTTTAGCCATCATCACATAGTCCCATTTAACAATACCAAGTTGTAAACATTAACAAGGGGTCTTTAACCTTTTTATTTGCTTCACAAAACTATTCATAGATAGTATTTACTTTATGGGGCATAGTTAAATGATGTAAGCTCTATTTAGAAAACTAGGTTTTAAACCAATTTGGAAATCTTTTTAGGTCATTCAAAAGATGTATTTGAGTGCACCAACTAAATTTCCATTGCCTATTTTCATATAATAAGGTTTTTTCCCATGTTTTGACATAATTGAAGTATTTGTAAGTTTTAACCTTCCATCATTCTTTTAGTTCTTGATAGCCAAAGAGATTCACTTGATAATCATCTTGAAGTTCCCAACTTCACCCTAGGATCTGCTAGTTTGTGATACTGAGAGGGGGGTGAATCAGTATCACCACAATTCGCAATTCGCAGGAAAGTGAATAACTTCAATCTCTTCTTAAAAGTGAACTTTTTCTCAAATTCAACTAAGGTAGATCTATTACTACCTACTAATCACAATAATCCCCAAAGTCACCTTTCAGACACCTTGCCTAATAGACAATTTGAATGTTCTTGTTTAGGTCTTCGTTAGGTTATGGGTTGGCTGATACTTTAGCTGCGTTCACATCTCAATTCAAAACACAGAACGTAAAGCAAATTAAGGACACACGAGATTTACGTGATTTCATCAATGTGACGTATATCCACGGTGGTAGGGACTCTCCCTTACCAAGACTATCCACTATACTTGAGAATTCTAATTACAATGGATGTCTTAATCTTCTGCTCCTTTCACTATTGCAATTACTAAGTAAGTACAATACAAAGAATGTCACTTACTATGTCTACCCTTCTTCTAACTTGTCTTGCCTCTGTTGAATTGAAAGGCCGCTCCACTACTGTTTAGAAGTTCACTGCAATGCTCTCTAACCTCTCTTAAAGAAATCTGGAAATACGTTGAGTTCTTTTTGATACTTTGCTGAATTCCTTCTATAGGTTGTTTCACACAACTCCTACTTTCACCGTCTCATGGTTTCACAGTTTGCACTCAAGCTTCTGGTCTGCCGTTTCACGTCTCATGGCTTGCCCCACGCTTCTGATCAGTCACATCGTTGCATGTTCTGGTCTCACGCTTCTGGTCTATTGTTTCATGTCTCTTGGCCTGCCTCACGCTTTTAGTCTACTGTCTTCTCTTCTGGGTGGTCTCACGGATACTAGGTCTGCTGTCTTCTCTTTTGGGTGTTCTGTTTCTTATTTCTCCTCTTACTGGTTGTGCATTTCTAGTTTGCTTACAGGATGTGTTTCTGGTTTGCTTGCAGGAGGTGTTTCTGGTTTGCTTGCAGGATGTGTTTCTGGTTTGCTTGCAAGATATGTTTCTAGTTTGCTTACAGGAGGTGTTTCTGGTTTGCTTGTAGGACGTATTTCTGGTTTGCTTTCCTAGTGGTGACGTTTCTGATTTGCTCTCTCGGTGGTGTTGTTTCTGATCTCTTGCCGTTCTGCTTTCTCTTCCTTTTGGCCGGTTGTTGTAGGGTTGCTGTTTATTCAATTGTGTTAGCCCTCTACCCTAGTTTTGTCTTCCAAGGCCTTTATATACTCTCTTCCATGAAACCGTAATAGGTCTTACATGGCGGATTTACGTTCTTACCCTTATGTGGCGGATTTACTTTCTTGCCTTTCCATGTGACTTTACTGCCCTTCTATGTGACTTTACTCTCTTGCACACTTAACCCTAGTTGACAACAATTACAACCCATGTAAGGCTGTGGGAACAACAATCTCCCCCTTTGTAATTGTTGGCAACACTCATAACAAAAGTCATTATGCAACAGTCTTTTATAATCTTCTTAAAGTAATAATTCAAAAGTAGATGGATTACAACTCCCCGTTCCTTAACAGCTCCCCCTGCATTATTGCTTCTCTCCCCCTTTGCCAACTAATTTGAAAAACCTGCAAAGTAGAGATGGAGGATTCACCTGAACTTCAGGCTTGAGGAGGCATTTGCACAGACAGACTCATTCTGTGCTTTTCAAATAGCTCTGTGGACAAAGGTTTAGTTAGAATATTTGAGATTTGATCTTTAGTACCGACATACTCCAACTGAATTGTGCCATCTTCCACTTGATCCTTGATACAGTAATACCGGATGTCAATATGCTTGCTCCTTGAATGTTGAACTGGATTCTTGCTAAGATCAATTGCACTTTGATTATCACAAAGTACACTCACTGGTAACTTCACTTCAACACCCAAATCGGCCAATTGTCTTTGCATCCATATCACCTGAGTACCTGCTGCACAAGCAGCCATATACTCAGCCTCTGCTGTGCTCAAAGCAACACTGTTTTGCTTTCTACTTAGCCATGCAACACATTGGTTGATTTTCTATCATCTGTGCTTCCTGCCCAATCTGCATTAGTGTATGCTCATAATTTTACAGAATCCATGGTAGGATACCATAAGCCCATTTCCAATGTCCCCTTGAGGTATCTTAGGATTTTTTTCATTGCCAACACATGAGATTCCTTAGGATCAGCTTGGAATCTGTTGACAAGGCACAGAGCTTGCATGAGATCAAGCCTTGATGCTGTAAGGTACAGAAGGCTCCTTATCATCTTCCTGTATTCTGTAGGGATTGTACTCATTCCTTTCTGATCTTTTGTTAACTTGCAGCCTACTGGCATAAGGGTACTGACAAGTTTATTATCCTCTATGCCAAACTTTTTCAATATCTCTTTGGCATATTTTGTCTGAGAAATAAAAATACCTTCTTCACATTGTTTCATTTGTAATCCAAGAAAGTAAGTCATTTCTCTAATCAATGACATCTCAAATTCCTCACTCATCTTTTGTGCAAATTCTTGGCATAGCTTAGAGTGATCCCCTCCAAAGATGATGTCATCTGCATATACTATGGTTATCAGTTGGCCTTTCTCTGAGTTGAACACATATAGGCTATTATCAACTGCTCCTCTTCTGAAGTTTGACCTTCTCAAATATGCATCCAGCTTGCTGTACCATGCTCTTAGAGCTTGTTTAAAGCCATATAAGGTTTTCTTTAGCTTGTACACGTGTGTCTCATCCTCACTGGTTTATACTCAATCGGGTTGTTCAATATACACTTCTTCTTTCAAGAGCCCATTCAGAAAGGCTGATTTCACATCCAATTGGTAAACTTTATACCTCTTATGTGTTGCCAAAGTTAAGAACATTCTAATAGTTTCTAACCTTGCTACTAGTGTAAAAGTTTCATCAACATCTACTCCTTCTATCTGAGTGTAGCCTTTACAAACCAATCTAGCCTTGTTCCTCACCACCTTGCCATCTTCATTGTGTTTATTTTTAAACACTCATTTTGTTCCTATAACATTCTTGTTAGTGGGTCTTGGAACCAGCTCCCATGTTTTATTCTTCTCGATTTGATCCAACTCCTCATTGATAGCTTTGCTCTAGGCTTTGTCTTGTGTAGCCTCTTCAACAGATTTAGATTCAACTTGTGAGAGTAAAGCAGTAGCTCCCATAATTCTTCTTCTTGTTGTAACTCTTGTTGATGGGTCATCTATTATCTGATTTCCTTGATGAGCACTGGTCTATGTCTTCTTTGTCTTTCTTTCTTGCACAGTCTTAGTTGCAAGAAAATCTCCTTCTTTATCTTTAGACTCACTCTTCTTTGAGTCTGAACTTACTTTTTTTCCCACTTCTTCATGTTGGTCAGATTATCCTTCATCTATCTTAAAGTCATCTTCTTCACTATCCTTAGCTTCTCCATTATGCGTTGTTTTCTAGTTTTCATCTATTCTCACATCACTGAAAGTGACCACTTTTCCCAGTTTATGCAGAAAAACTTTGTAACCATTTGTCTTTGCTGAGTATCCCACAAAGATGCCTTCATCTGACCTAGCATGAAATTTTCCCAAGTTTTGCTCCTTGTTCTTCACAAAACATGGGCTGCCAAAAATTCTAAGATACTTGGCTGTTGTCTTCTTCCCACTCCATAACTCATATAGAGTCTTACTAGTATTGGGCCTTAGTGAAATTCTGTTTAATAGGTGCACAGTTATAAATGTTGCTTCTGTTCAAAAATTTTGTGTGAAACTTGGATTCCAGCAGTAGAGTTCTTGCCATTTCAACCACAACTTTATTTTTCCTCTTTACCACCCCGTTCTATTGAGGAGTTCTTGCTACTGCCATCTGATGGTGAATTCCATGCTTCTCAAGGTAATCTTCAAAAGCTCCATTTGTGAATTCAGTGCATTGATCTGACCTCAATACTTTGATCTTCTTTCCACTCTCATTTTCAGCCAATCTTCTGTATCTCTTATAGCATTTCAAAACTTCTAACATATGTGTGAGGTGCATGATGTAGGTCTTTCTGGAATAATCATCAACAAATAAGATGAAGTACCTCTCATCATTCAACCCTTTTGTTCTCATCTGCCCACATAAATCAGTATGCACAATGTCAAGCACTACTTTAGAACTGACTTCTTTGGTCTTATACTGCTTTCTAACCTGTTTTCCTTTGGAGCATGCTGAGCAGACATACTCCCTCTCTCTCTTAAGGTCTGGAATGTCTTTGATTGCATTAGTAGTGGTCAGCTTCCTTATGTTCTTCTGTGTTAAGTGTCCCAGCCTCCGATGCCAGAGTTGATTTTTTTCTTCTTTTGTAAGTAAATAGTTGTTTGCCTTTTCCTCATCAATTACATATAAATTTTCAGCTATTCTTTTCCTAACTGCAACAGTATTGCCTTCTGTACTCTTTACTTGGCAACCTGTTTTTGTGAATATCACTTTATGGTCTTCATTGCATAGTTGGCTGACAAATGCTAGATTATATCTGAGTCTTTCAACATACAGAACATCTTTCAGCTTTCCTTTTCTAATATTTACTGACTCTTGACCACGGATGTTAAGTGAATCATCATTGCCAAACTTGACTCTGCCTTCTCTTGACTTGTTCAATTTTGATAATTTACTCTTGTCTCTTGTCATGTGTGAAGTGCACCCACTATCAAGGATCCACTGTTTATCCTTGTAGTCAGCCTTTAGTGCAATTTCAGCTATATTAGCCACCTCCCTTTTAGCTTTATATTCTTTCTTTTGAACTGGCTTGATGATAGCTTTCTCCTTTTTCTCAGATTTGACTGTATTAATTACTTTCATTGTGCCATTAAGTGCCTTCTCTTGCTTCGGGAGAAGTGTCATGCATCTCTTGGCATTATGGCCATCTTGCCCGCACCTTTCACACTGTTCCAAGTGTCCCAATATAGCAAACTTGTTCTTTGAAACCACTGGTTTGGGCTTCCACCAACAACCCTTGTTAGTGTGTCCTTGCTTTTTACAATATGTATAAGAACTCATGACAGGTGTTCTCTTTTGAATTTTGTATTGTCTCCTCCTGTATGCAACATCGTATCTTCTCAAGTTGGAGACATATGCTGGCCTTCTCCACCAACAGTTACTTGCCTTATGACCCCAAACTCCACAATAAAGACAGTGACCTTGAAACTGCCTCTTCTTGGGTTTAATCACAGATTGTTTTCTTTTATTCATTATTTGCTGTGTAGGCAACATGGCTGACTTCTTTGCTTGTGTGGCTTTCATTTTAGCCACCTTTTTCTCCTTCTTCTATTCAGCCATAGCCTTTTGTTGGCTGATCTTCTTTTCTTCATTTTTGTTTGCCACCCTAGGATGCTTCTTCAAATCCTCTTTATTCTCAGCTATCTTCTCCTGAGTCACAACCTTCTCTTTCAACTTCTGTGGCACATTCTTATTATCTTTAGGCAATGCAGCCTCAGATTGCTGCACTTTATCTTTATTCTTCTTTTCTCTTGCAGAACTTGTTTCTCTTATCATTTCAAGCTTCTGCACGTTCTCTTCACTCCTTTTGAGTTGTTGTTGAAGTCTCAGCAACTCTATCTCCATTTCTTCAATTGTTGAAATCCTTGAGCCAAGCCCCATAGTAAGGTCTTCACATATTTTGATCTGTTCTTCAAATCTTCTCTTTAAGTCAATATGTTCAGCCCTTATTTCATCCTTTTGACTTTTAGCTTCCTTAGACTTTGCTTCAACTTGTTTTATGTGGGCCTCCAACCTTCTTATGGTTCTGCCCTTTCTGATTATCTCCTTTGAAGTTGTTCATCTAATGAGTCTACATCTTTCTCCTCATCGGCTTTTTTTGTCTAGCTCACATAACTCTTGAATGAGCCTCTCTTATTCTTCTGTGGACTAGCAGTCTTCTTGCTGGATTTCCTTGACTTGAATGATGGTCTTCTCCATTTTGAATTCTGCTCATCATCACCATCCACATCTTCATCATCAAGTTTCACTTTGCACTGAGAAACAAAGTGTCCAGTCTGTCCATAATGATAACATTTCAAGGACAACTATCCTTTTCCCTTCTTAGACCCCATTTTGAATTTCCTTGTGAAGTATGCCAACACTTCACCTTCACTTTCTTCCTCATCATCATCATCATCTTCACTAGATGATTCTTCCTCTTCTTTTATCTTCAAGTGTTTCATAACTTTGAAAGCTGCCTCCTTTGATACCTTTGACGTTGAAGAGCTCTCAATTGACTTTATTCTCATCTCATATGCAATGAGATTGCACTGGAGATCATGCAAAGACATAAAATTGAGATCTTTACTCTCCTTTATGGCTGCCACCTTTGAGGCAAACCTCTCAGGCAGAATTCTCAAAATTTTCTTCACAATAGATGAGTCCTTCTTTTTCTTCCCATGACTTCTAAGATCGTTTATAGCATCAATAACCTTGGTGAAGAACTCTTGGACTGTCTCATTTTTCTACATTATGAAAGATTCATATCTCTCCTTGAAAACTTGAAACTTGGCCTCCTTCATTCTACCATCACCTTCATAGACTTTTTGCAATCTGTTCCATATCTCTTTGGCAGATTTGCAGTCCATAACTTTAGCATATTCAGCATCTGTCAATGCTGAAATGATGACATTTGAGGCCTTCCCATTTATCTCAAACTGTCTTAATTCCTCTGGGGTTGGATCTTTACCTTTTTCTGGAGGCTCAAAACCCTCCTGTACAAATTTCACCACATTCATGCGCATGGTTATAAATACCACCTAGATTCTCGCTTTCCACATATGGTAGTTGGTTCCATTGAAGATTGGAACTTTCTTGCTGTAAGTAGTGTTGGTGCTGGTACCAACATCCATTTCTCAGTATGCTGAACAAGTTAAAACTTCTGGAGCTCTTCAAACTAATACACCAAGCTATTAAGCTTTATCTTGGTGAACCTGTGCTCTGATACCAATTGAAGTTCCCAACTTCACCCTAGGATCTACTAGTTTGTGATACCAAGAGGGGGGTGAATCAGTATCACCACAATTCGCAATTCATAGGAAAGTGAACAACTTCAATCTCTTTTTAAAAGCGAACTCTTTCCTAGATTCGACTAAGGTAGATATATTGCTACCTACTAATCACAATAGTCCCCAAAGTCACCTTTTAGACACCTTGCCTAATAGACAATTCGGATGTTCTTGTTTAGGTCTTCGTTAGGTTATGGGTTGGCTGATACTTTAGCTGCGTTCACAACTCAATTCAAAACACATAATGTAAAGCAAATTAAGGACACACGAGATTTACGTGGTTCCGTCAATGTGACGTACATCCACGGTGGTAAGGACTCTTTCTTATCGAGACTATCTACTATACTTGGGAATTCTAATTACAATGGATGTCTTAATCTTCTGCTCCTTTCACTATTGTAATTACTAAGGAAGTACAATACAAAGAGTGTCACTTACTGTGTCTACCCTTCTTCTATCTTGTCTTGCTTCTGTTGAATTGAGAGGCTGCTCTACTGCCACTTAGAAGTTCACCGCAACACTCTCTAACCTCTCTTGAAGAAATCTGGAAATACGTTGAGTTCTTTCTGATGCTTCGCTGAATTCCTTCTCTAGGTTGTTTCACACAACTCCTGCTTTCACCGTCTCACAGTTTCACAACTTGTACTCAAGTTTCTGGTCTGCCATTTCACGTCTCACGGCTTGCCCCATGCTTCTGATCAGTCACGCCGTTGCACATTCTGGTCTCATGCTTTTGGTCTGCTATTTCACATCTCTCGGCTTGCCTCACGCTTCTAGTCTGTTGTCTTCTCTTCTGGGTGGTCTCACGGATACCAGGTTTGTTGTCTTCTCTTCTGGGTGGTCTGTTTCTTATTTCTCTTCTTACTGGTTGTGCGTTTCTGGTTTGCTTGTAGGATGTGTTTTTGGTTTGCTTGCAGGAGGCGTTTCTAGTTTGCTTGCAGGATGTGTTTCTGGTTTGCTTGCAGGAGACATTTCTGGTTTGCTTGCAGGAGGCGTTTCTGGTTTGCTTGCTTGCAAGACGTGTTTCTGGTTTGCTTGCAAGACGTGTTTCTGGTTTGCTTTCCCGGTGGTGTCGTTTCTGATCTCTTGTCGTTCTACTCTCTCTTCCTTTCGGCCAGTTGTTGTAGGGTTGCTGTTTATTCAATTGTGTTGGCCCTCTACCATAGTTTTGTCTTCCAAGGCCTTTATATACTCTCTTCCATGAAACCCTAATAGGGTTCATGTGGCGGATTTACGTTCTTGCCCTTACGCGGCGGATTTACTTTTTTGCCCTTACATGTGGCTTTACTTTCTTGCACACTTAACCCTAGTTGACAATAATTACAACCCATACAAGGCTATGGGAACAACAGTTATCTTGATGTAAGATGGAAAAGGTGATTTGGGGCAAGTTTAAAGTCATTAACGAGGGTACTACATAAGTAAAGGACATAAAGATACATGCTAAAGTTATTACCTATGATTATTATTATTATTATTATTATTATTATTAACTTGTGTTAAAATTAGAGTTTAATTAGCTCTGGTATTACTATTAAACAATTAGATAAATACTTGTAATTTTATTAATATGATAAAATGTCACATAATAATTGAGAAGTACTCATAAATAACATAGATATGAAGCTATGCTCACCATTTATACAATAATATAAACATTATGTACTGCTCACTAATCACACAATAAACTAAGATACTTAAATTTTGACATACTAGATAATAATACTATTTATTCTTAATCTAATACAAAAACCATAACAAATAAGACTTAATTATCTAAATTTTACTTGGACATTAATTTGGTGTCAACTTGGCATTCATTATTATAGAGGATAAGGTAAACTTTGACTATGACACCTTTAATGAGTCTTTGATTAATAAATTGTATGACACTCTGTGTTTCATAGATAGGAAACTCAAAGGCATGACTATTAAGAACAAAGTTTTCATGCTAAAAATGTCTCTATGAAGCATTAAATTCAATTCTTGAAAATTAAAATGCTTTACTAAAAAATGAGAATGATTGTCTAATAAATAAGGTCAAATCACTCACTAAAAAGAATAGTGAGTTAAATAATGCCTACATTAAGGAAAGATTTGTGAAACTCATAAATGACAACATTCATTGTAACAAAGAAATTTCATAGCTTTAAGAGTCTCTTTCTAAGTTTGTTAAATGTAAAGACAAATTAAACATGTTACTTGACTCTAAAAAACCTTAAGGCAAGAAGAGTGGTTTAAGCTTTACATCTTATACATATTAACTGAAAGCTTTTTAAGGCAAGAAAACTTATGTTCTCACACATGCATAAGCATTTAGTAGCACATCACATAAGAATACTTATGCATCACATTATGGTAAAAAAACATCACCCAAGTATGCATATATATACATAAGATACACGCAAGAGCCTAAAGTATCTTATAAGCATGTATATTCTCATGATAGATGGCATGATTACAATAGATATGATTCTTATCCAACTAGAGATCATTTTAGATGTTATTTCTATGCTAATTATGGTCACATGCAGTATTTGTGAAATTTGAGATGAAACCTAAATGGTTATCTTCATATAGGTGTTAGAGGCAACAAAGTTAACATTTAAGGACTCTAGAAAATTTGGGTACCTAAATCTAAATGAATTGTCTATTGGTATGTCTTAAGAGCAATATGAAGAAAAAAGAATGATATTTAGATAATGGTTGCTCTAGACACATGACAAGAAATCCTGATAACTTCATTTCCCTGAAGAAGGTTAATAGTGAAATGGTAATGTTTGGAGACAATGTCAAAGTTAAGATTATTGGCATTTGTAAGATAGGTAAGGGTAAGTCCTTAATAATTGACAATGTTTCACTTGTCAAGGAATTTAAGTTCAATTTATTGAATATTAGTCAATTGTGTGATAATGGCTATAAGGTGTCATTTGAACAAAATGTTTATCGTGTTGCTCATTCCAAAACAAATGATCTCTTCTTTGTTGCTAAAATGTCAATTAATGTGTATATTATTAATTTACACACTTTGGCTAACCAAAATGTCAAGTGCTTTACCTTTGTTAGTAAAGAATCATGGATATGGCATCGAAGGTTAAATTATAGAAGCATGAAGCAACTATTTAAAATCAACTAACATAATCTTGTAGAAGGACTTCCAAAGGGAAAATTTGAGAAAAA